>OY804595.1:8282065-8754565 GCA_963680895.1 Fragum sueziense | reverse complement strand
TTGAATCAAAAGAAGAATAGATCTATACTGAAAATAATTTGGCTCCTTTTCCTTAATATTTTTTTTCATATTTTCTTATTTAGTACACACATTTTAACTTCTCAACATATAAAATTAATGTATTTTGACACCAAGAGCAGTCAGCTAGAGAAATTGGCGGACGGGTAGAAAAACGGACGGACGGGCAAACGAAGCACTATCTATATGGTGGTCATTACTGAAAGCCTTCTAATTGGGGGCTGCAATACCAGATAGGCCTATTGTTTTGGAAATGATTATTGTATACCATTAATTCGTCTTTGAAAAAGAATAAATTTTATCTACTATATATAGACCTAGTGACGTTTTTTCGGACAAACACTAGTGCTTCGTCGGTGTAAATCTTAAACGTCACAAACTCTACTTTATTGAAGCTGTAGTTACGGGATTTTATAACAACACCTACGATTTATCCATATTTAACCGAAAACCCATTCTATTGTTAGGACAAAAGTCATTGCAACTCG
The DNA here is from genome assembly GCA_963680895.1 of Fragum sueziense. Lineage (NCBI taxonomy): Eukaryota > Metazoa > Mollusca > Bivalvia > Cardiida > Cardiidae > Fragum > Fragum sueziense. The sequence goes on along the minus strand of OY804595.1, from coordinate 8,754,059 downwards.
AACAGCCATTGAAAATGTTCACGGTATCATAAATAAACCGTACAAGTCCCCTTCAAAAAACGTTAACTTCGATTTTCACATCGGAAAAAAACTTCTACTCCAAGAATTGTAATACCAACTTCAGAATCAGTCAGAGAAATGAAATAACAAAATTTACAATAGCCTCTAAGTGTCTCTCCGATTCGTCCATATTGTTTTGGGCGGATAAACACGTGCAAATCTATGTGTACATGCTCAAACTAGTAAAACTGGTTTTTGGAAGCAAATTTTCCAAATTTGCTTCTCTTAGCAGTCATGCGTCTCTGCACTTTACCATTCTCTGCATACCACACAACATCTCCCGGTCTTCCTCACTATAAATAGTTCTATCAAAAGCAAAGATTAATGAGGTAACAGTCATTCGAATATTCAATATGTAAGTCTGAAGTTATGTGTAGATATTGAATTGTGTGACTGAAAATGAAACATTCAATTAATCATGTCTCTGAGAGATGAAAAGATCCACGTAGTAATTTGCTTTATTATGGTTCAAAGAATTAGTCCAATGGCCTTCCTTGTAAATGGGTCAGTCGAGTTTACTGAACTATGAAATATATTCAGCTTACACAAACGATTAATATGCATGAAGTTGTGCTAAAAATAAATACAACTCCATCATGAAATCAAAGTATGCAAGGTATTCTGGATAATCAAAGTACTTAATCAAAATACTCTACGAATCAAAGTATTCAAGGTATTCAAATGGATAATCAAAGTACCTAATCAAACTACTCTATTTCTGGCCCCGGTTTCTCGAAGAAACTTAAGTATGTTCTCAAATCTGAGCACAGTGCTCAAATTGCATGAAATCCACGTGAACTTCAATGGAATACCCTTCAACGTTGGAGAGTATCCCTTTGATGTTGAGCATGTTCTCATGAGAATATACTTAAGTTTTTTTTCGAGAAACTGGGGCCTGGACAGGCCTACATTTTTCAAAAATTTGCTTCCAAACAGTACTGTCAGTACTTTGATTAAACGCGCATTTAAACATGAAGTATCTGTACCTTGTGTTCATGAAAAATGTTCCTCGCTTTGTCCGAGTTCACCACCAGTGAGGGTGTGGCTAAGCAAAGAGATTATTCGACGAGTTTACTTCTTGATACCTTGGTTGATATAAGAGAAAAACGTGAGGCACGAGCATGAACACGTTTCGAAATTGAAAGAATATGCGATTGTAAAATGTGTTGTTATAAAACCTCGTAACTACAGCTTGATTCACGCTGTAGTTATTATGTTTTGCAATGATATCGACGATGTACCGCTAATCGAGAAGGCTGTTTCTCCTCAAGCTTAAAGTTACATTTCACATTTATTTAATTTTTTAAAAGCATGTCTTGATGCAAAGATTATTTATTCTAATACATAGAAATGCTATCAGTTTTTTTAAGTTGTTATTTATAAGCGAAAAATACGTCTTTAAATAGGAGACATAAATGAAAAATTCTATGTAAATCTGAACTGTTGTCCACAACAATTTGTTTAATTTTAGCACAAAAATATATATTTCTCGTAACCGGTCCAATATTTTGGCTTGAGATTTTCAGAATTTTCATGAGAAAACATGCTCTTTCAGATAGAATAAAAGTAAAATATATGTAGAAATAATCGTGAAATGTCACTTTAAGTGTAGTGAACCGTTTACTAGGATCCGCCCTGTCTCCCGAATAAAAACAGAATAATACATAGTTTCATTTCCCTGTTTTACATTTTTACACAGAAAGTTTATTTTTTATATTATTATTATTTCTAATTTTCTTTTGGATCCATGAAAATAAAAGCAAAACAAAATCGTTTAGTAAATTATAACATCGTATGGGATTGTCTTGATAAGACTATCATAGTGAGTGTCAACAACATAAAATTTGCTGAATATCAAAACGAATAAAGTTGGTTATCTGTGACCCGATCGAGTCTGTAGATTTTATTGTACATTTAGAAATTGGAAACTACATTGGAACATGTATTATACTGACAGAAACGATCGTGCTCCAAGACAAATGTATTCATGACATTGTTTTCTGCGGAATTGTGGTAAATCAAATAATTGAATCGCCAAATAAATGTGACGTTATCTTATAATATAATTGAGACGTGTCACAGCAAAATGTACCTTCTAGAAACTGGAGAAACATTATATGTTCAAAATCTATTGTGTTCTCTGCATCGGCTTTTAAGTCGGGATGGGGCCAGTTTCACCAAAACATTAAGAACTTACCAATGTCTAACGAAACGGTTGAATAACAATCGCATTATTTAGGTTGAGATAGATTTTCGATACGCGATTATTGTCCGTAAGCCATCGCAAAGACCATTTAGTAAGTATTTTAAATGTTTTGATGCAAATGGCACCTTGTTTCAATTTAGACGTTTTGGCTTTTAGCGATATTCTTCAACCAGTTTTCAGGCTTCGAGATCTGTGCTGTCTCACTATATTATCGATACATCTCGCAATTTTAAGAGAGTCTTTTTGCATGGATGGTAAAGTCTGTTTGGGAAGTAAATGCAATTATCAACATTTAAATTGATGAAGCGACCCGCCATATGCGGACACTGACTCTAAAATGTACATTAAGCATCTGTCTTACTCAATTGCCAGAAAATGTATAAACGTGAATTGATAAAGAAGATATATCACGTAAGATCTGGGATGGAATGACAGAATATTCGGGATTCCTGTTTTATTCATATCAATTAAAGCAGGGTTTCTTTCGCATTCAATCCAAAATTCATATAAAGCCGTGATGTGGAAAAGGGTTCATTAAGGCTTTTGAGAACAGCATAGATCTGTATAAGCCTGTGCATACTTACAGACTGATAAGGATACGTGTTGTTTTATAGTTTCATCTTTATTACCTGAAGTAATTCCTAGAGAGTATTTCTGATCCTGATTAGACTCTGCTCATTTAGTGTACATCTAGTCTAATTTCTAGTCTGAAAGCTGCTGCTGATGACAAATTGGTCTCACGAAAATGTGCATAATATGACACAGAAAATATTGAGACAAAAGGAGAAATTGCTGATTATCAGCAATTTCTTCTTTTGTCTCAATATTTTCCCGATCCATTTCTTAAACGGACGTGAAAACTAGGTCTTGATTGGGAAAGTGTTAAGCAATAAGCACAAGATGATCTCGATTCATATTGGTGTCAAATGTTATGATGGTATCTTTTCTAGATCTCGGCCGATATGAAATAAGCTGCTGGAATACTTGAAATATTCATAGCATTGATTAATACCAGTGCACATGTCATATACTAAAATATTTATATGACATCTAGAAACATTTCACTTTTTCTTTTGTTTCTTTCAAGGGTTTTTAGATAAACTGTCTGCTAGTTGGTCAAAATAAATCATTCTAGCAAGAAGGAATCTAGACCAGCTTTAGTATAATCGCAGTTCTTGCTTTACGTTATGACAGACTAGAACAAATGGTGGAAAGTTCCCTGTTATTCTGTCAAATTACCATGAAATCCTATTAAGTATCGCGAGCTACAAGCATAGTCTAATAATACCAGAATCTAATTTAGTTTCTTCCCTGCTATTAACGCAATGCTTTTGTTTCTTCCTTTATTTGTCAAAGTGGACATATGTCTAAATGGGTACAGAATATGTATGTTACTGCGTCGTGTGTTTGCTATTCCTGCACAATTAAAGTATTTATACAAGTCCTTTGTTTAGTTAGTCCATCCCTAATGAGATGCATGCGATGTCGGAATTTTTCGTGCGACATTGTTAACATTCTTTGTGTATCCGTGCCTATTCGGGCGACGTCAGAAACATTCGGCGGTGGAACGTTCCACCGCCGAATGTTTACGACGTCGCTAGAATAATACTGACGTCACGCGAATCCAATAAGGGGTGTACTACTTTAAGTAATACAAAAAGGTTAACAATGTTTTCAACATCATTTAGAAGTCGCATAGCCCTATCTACCTCATAGTGACATAACACCTGAACAAACGAATACCTGGTTAAACAAGTTCCTTTGATTACGATTTAGATTTAGTTATCTAACCAAACACATTGATGCTTCTCAGAGCATTACGTCACTTTTCAACGAAAACCCCTTAATAGCAGCTTTAAAAGGTTGCAGTTACGAGGTTTTTGTTGGAAAGCGTCAAAAGTCTGGATCCAGTCGTCAACATACAATTTGTTCAATACAAAAGACGGACACCAGTCCTGCCTTCAGTAAGACAAAACGTTAGCCGTTTCATTCGGAATACTCGGTCAATTCTGTCAATTTTGTGTCAAAGAAGTTGCGACTGTTGTTAGCGTTAGCTAACGTTTTGTCCTACTGAACGCAGGGCTGTTATAATGCGGTACCCGTAATTGATCATGTTGATCTGTCATTTTATACCGTGGAATGTTAAAGAAACAAAAGGGATTATAATGGAACCTAAGGTACACTTCATGTAATCAACTGAACCTTTCTTGTTACAATTTCGTCGCTTTTCAACAAAACAACTCGTAACTGCAGCTTGTTTTAAGCTGCAGCTACGAGTTTTTTTGTCGGAAAGCAGCGATATAAAGATGTCGCTTGGAATTTGTAATGGGATTGTAGCGAATATGACTTGAGATGTTCTTTTTATTATATATTCTGTATTGATTTGTCCAGGATTAATGAGATTGAATACTGTAGCCATCATGCCATTTTGATTCCCTGCATCAACACCATGTCCAATCGTTACTGGTGGATGTGGTTGGCGTAACGCAGAAAGTGTGGTGTATAACGCCGGTTTGTGGCGCAAAACAGACACCAAGGTAAGAAAATTGAAAAATTGAATCGATGAAGTTTTTTCTTTGGGAATGAGACTAGGCCGAGGCTCATCTCAAATGATTTCTTGACCAATAGCAATGTACGCTTTCTTCAAGAAAGTTGCCGTTTTCTTTATCATTCCGTGATTGTAAGGCGTTTTAGGCGAAATCAACTCAGATTGCCCCTAAAATATGAATTATATACAAGGATAACCAGTTTTGAACCCCAAAGGAGCATGTAATTCATACTTCCGCGTATATTGCACAATATCACATTGAGGTTTGCACCCTCTGCTTCTTCCAGAAGCCACGGAAACGGATTTTACTGGAATTTCAAACTAAAATGGTGGATGTGGTGCACACAAAGGAATATTTTGTAACGTCTGTGGCATGGCGATTTTAAAGCTTTGCGTTTTATCTTATTTAAGCAGATATATTGACACTTTCCTTTACTTCAGATGCAACACACTTCCTATTCGAATGATCTAAGCAATTGTGAAATCATTTTGTGTAAAGAATATGTGTTTTATTCGACATCAGCAACTAATACCTATAAGCCGAAAGTTCGCTAATTAAAGCCAGTGGAGCGATACAAGCCCTCTTGGGCCTCTTGTTTTCTTTAAGTACAGACGAAAGTGAATAGTTGTTATACTACAAGCAACAGGGTCAGAACAGTAACGTACATTTCCTTGCCATTTACAGTGTTGGTGACGAAAGGCGTTATCGAGTTAACGCCGCTTTCAACAACTGAGGTTGTATCGCGGTGGTTCCAACTAAACAACCTATAAGTTATGTTTTGTACGACTTGAATGTAACGTTCTACAATCCGGTTTATGGGTATTAGTTGCTGATGTCGAAAAATCACATATTCTTCACACAAAATGATTTCACAATTGCTAAGATCATTCGAATAGGAAGTGTGTTGCATCTGAAGTAAAGGAAAGACTGTCACTATTTCTGCTAGGCCGGTGTAACGTAGTAAAGTGACCCCCATAGAATACATACTGACCCCCCGGTCACTATTCTATATAGAATACTCAGTGTTGGTAATCATGTAATTTAAGTTTGGATTCATCACACGGAAAAATGGCGACTATCGGGTTAAATTGGTAGTAATTCTGAAGGTAAGCGGATATTTCTCGATCTTTAGGCAATGCCATCCAGAAAGTTATACCCAATGTCCTGGCCCACAAAATTTCTGACCTAATGGTACCAAGATATTATCGCAAAAATCAGTACTTTCAGCAAACACTCTGTCACAAAATTTCTATCGACGAGAATCCAAACTAAAAATATGCGAATACTGTTCACGGACGACTGGTAATTTTGGCGATTTTGAGGTCATGCTATGAATTATGTGCAAAAATCGTTCTTCAAATCAAATGTAGATAGTCTCGGTAACCCAATATATCCTTGTTATTTACTTACATCCACCTAACTAGTGAAGAAATGAACATTTTAAAAAGGAATACCTCACACGGACAAAGAAAATCGAATTCAATTCACGGACAATCTTTCGTGATTGGATAGCACTCACGGATTGGGGCTTGTCGTGAACACGAGGATCGTGGCAAATTGGAATCAAACCATGAAATACTCACTTTTTGTGTAACAATGATTTAAAGTATGTCTTAACATACTATGTAATATGTTATAAAGATCCAATTGTCTTCTCCCCGAAAAAGGAGTTGTTTAAGACAAAACGGTGTAAAAATAGAACATTGAATAATGTTAAAGGCAAATGATGAAACGACGATTGTCAGCATTTTGCTCTTTCCTTCAATACCTTTCCGAATTATTTGTAATTTGTTAGAGAAGGACAAGTATTGTTTTGATAATAGTTTAGCATCTGCGACCTGTAAATCTGAAAGGGAAAATCTTGGAAGTCTGAAAAGTGTCACTATAAGTCAATGTTTGGCAATGAGTATGTTTTTTTTCTCACAAATCCGAGAACAGTTTGACCACGAACAGGTCTGAAAATGTCTCATATATTGCATTGTAGAACTTGGTTGTACCTTTCAGCGTGTGAGATAACACTGTTTTTACTTTCATGTGCAAACAGTCCAACTGCTAAACTTTATACATGTGAGACATGCGGAAACAAGTTCGCAACGAGGGCAGATTTATCAGCACATTTACGCAAGGTGCACGCAGAATGTCCTTTTGTATGCCATACCTGCGATAAGTAATTTGTAACAAAAATAGGACATCCAAGATCTCGAAGGAGCGAAAAGACACATTTGCCTGTGTGGGAAGGCCTATCGATACAGGTCGGGCCTAGCGAAACACAAAAGACTCCTTTCCATTATCGTTTTAGTCCGTACTCACAGAACACTTCCGGTAATTCGAGTCTTCTCTGATGAAAATTCGCTTGTTGATATTTGGATGTCGCTATTTAAATCGGAGCGCTGTCCCATTCAAAAACAAAAGAAAAGTCTGACACAGCGACATAAATTGTGTCGGAATTTTCATTTGTTTTAATGTGACAGCGCTCCGATGTAAACAGCGATATCCAAATACCAAAGAGCGAATTTCCATCAGAGAAGACTCGCATTAACATCCATGGCAAACAATGGATTTATGGGAAATTAAATGTGTTAGATCTATAGGGAATCGAAATGGTTTTAAACTGCATCGTTTATCAATGCAAGAATCGGAAAAAATATAAATGACGGAAGTAAGGAGAATCTACACTTTTTCCGAATTCCACAAGATCAACGCAAGTGTAGGGCATGGATAAAGGCAGTAAATAGGGATGAATTTCGCCTTTTGCCTCTAAGGACGACTTCCGGTGGCTGTTGTGTGTGGGAGTCTTAGTGGAAATTTGTCTATTAAGAAACAGTGTTACGGTAAACATGTACGCACCCACAACAATATTTTTGGGTTGTCCGATTTAAAAGCTGCTGCAGACGAAAGATGCCAATTAATGAGAGCATGATCAGAATACGATACAGAAAGGCAGATATTTTGGGCACAATAAGAGTATGCTTGTTATCAGTATTTTCTCTTTTTGTCCCAATATTTTCCAATTTCATCTCTGATAAGGACGTCGAAACCAGGTGCTGTTTAAAAAGGGTTTAGATGTGTATTTACATTGTAATTTGTTCGGCCATGTAAAATAATCTGTTGGGAAAAATTTCTTTTGGAATAGGGAACGATTCTATCCAGAGTACCGTGATATAATTTCGGCAAAAAAATAGTAGGCCTATTTCTGCAGGTGTTGATATAAAATCTCGTAACTACGGCCTGATTCAAGCCGTAGTTACGTGATTTTATAAAAACACCGACGGTTTAACGATACACAACAGTAAATTCAGTATTTAGCACAACATTCATTGTCGTCGTTTTTCATAGATCATTAGAATTTTTCATGCTGCATTTTATAACGTCCCATTTTTACGTTTTTTTATCCCATTTTAGACTGGTTAACTTTTTCTGATACTAAGTTGCGTGTAGAAACGAAGACCAAAGAAAGACGAAGTATAGTAGATGGGACCACACAAGAATTTGTCGTTTTGGAAAAGGGTTCTAGTCATTTTTTAAATTGAAATCAATATTTATGTTTTCTTTTTAATAAGAAGTCAAGGGAATGTTTTTGGAAGTATGTTATTTGAGTAACTGAATATAGTTACTGCTATAATGTTCGGAATCTGAAAGTAGAGAGGATCATTAGCTGTGAAGTTTCCAAGCAGGTAATGTCGTCTTTCCTTTCAAATATACCAGTCAAAAGTTCTAATGTGCCACTTTACAAATGACAATCACTTTTCAAAAAAAAATGCTTTGGCTTGGAAAAAGTGAAGAAATTTTAAAGATCTGGATTCAATCGGGTTAAATGTCTTTTTTATTTCGTAAACAGATCTTTGTATATCACTTTTACAGTCAGTACAAATTAAAAATATCACTTTGAATGAAAATAGATCAATATATTGTATTACATTGAGAGAAATGAGACAACTGTGATATTCATCATTTTACTTCATTGTCCGCAATGTATACAGAAACCTTGTTTTGATATGAAATAAGTCGTTTCGGAACTTGATAATTTTAAAAAATGAGAGTTCCATAAACGACAAACCTTACAAGAATAAAAATAGAATTTTCACCCTTTCAAAATGACAAAATTTCGACAAGCCTTCATTGACAGGAGTTGTAGACAACAAAACAATATTAATTAAAAGTACTCGTACACTGCGTATATTTCATAGCACGTATTATAATAAGAGAAAAAGATACGTATCGTTCTGTTTATATCGGTTATTTTTTCTTTTGTCTTAATATTTTTCCACTGCTACGGACGTCATAACAAGGTCTCTTTGTTAAGGTTATACATGTATTTGGTTATTAGCATCAATGGAATAACAATGCATCCCTTATGAAATAATACACATGTATCAAAACAACAATAAATTGTGTTTACAACTAAGTATAAACATTTTGCTTCTCAATTTAAAGTACTTGACCGCCACGATCAGCAGCAATAAATGGATTATTTATCGTCCGTGTTCATAATAACAAACATATATTTCCAATTTCACGAAATGACCGACTGAATCCTATGAAATGGATGCAATTTATTGGCATTTCATGTAATGGTCGACTTCGCAGGTTGGCTGTAAAATAGATATATGATATCTGATGAAAAACAATCTGCGATTCTGTATATGTGAGTTACCATTTTATTTCAGTATTGTTTCTTGGTTTGTGTGTTTATGTTTATTCCTTATTTTAACAAATTGGAATTAATAAATCTTTAAAAAAATAAGTGACGCATTTTGTTCACTTTAAAGGAGCCCATACTTGATATTTCATGCATGAGATCAACATGTGGACAGGCAGCATCGCATTAAAATGTTAGTGCTGTTTTTCACTATCTATCATGGTCCATTTCATATTTACGTTGTTATAAAAAGAAAGTGAGGGTAGATAAAGTCAGACAACGACTTCATTTTAAAATGGCCATATGAACTTCAATTGAATTTTCCTTGGACAGATAAATTTTCCTTGGACAGATTTAATATATTATTATAATCTACCGATTTATGTTTTACCTAATTTTATGTTCGTCCCTTTAACTTTAATAATGAAGGAATGAAGGAAGGAAAATCACGATAAAGATTCTTTGAAGGACAGAAAATGAAGCATTTTAAGTCGCCTTTCATACCGTACCAGTTTACATTCGAAAGTCTTTCAGCCCAAGCGCGTCTTTGGAATGATTATCGCCCAGATAATAGGCCTGCTTTATATTTAAAAAACTTGATATAGTATAAGAGACGATAACAAGTCTAAATTTGCACATGCCCTAGAAGTCTGTCCAAAATAAAATGGTAAGGTATATAACACTGCATCAAAGTGTCTATTATGCACAATCAATATACGATCATTTAGATTCAGGAATACCCATCCTATCCGGAGTCAGCATTTTGGACATAGTTGGTCGCGCCTTGTTATATCTGACAAGAAGAGTGCCTTTCATGACAGCATTTCGTTGCGTGGAAACAGTCGTCCTACCAGCCTTTTCCTGTCAGCTCTGTCAAAAACATGTATGATCTCTGAAAATATAAAGATAGAAATGTATGACACACATTGGATGCATGCATCTGAACGGATAGTGGTGAATTATTTCAACCGTATTCAAATCATTTTGCAGCGCCGAGTGTGTGTAGCCATAAATGGTTTAGGAAATCATTGACACAAATAAGGAGAAAAAGATAACCAACATTTTCCATTTTCTCCTTTTTTGTAGCAATATTTTCTGTGCTATACACAGATCGTACCATAAAGTTGTCTGTAAAGGCTATCAAACTGGACCACCATAATGTTTCACCGTTTTTTGTTTTGCCTAAATGTGGATAAACACGCATGGATAGACCGATTTACTAATCTAACAATAGAAGGCTTGTCTTTGGGACTCCTTTTCCCGATAATGAGGACTACATGTAAAATACCACAATTTATGTGACATGGCCCATCCCTTTCCTCATAACTATTTTTGCTGTTATTGAAGGAGGTACATTATAGCACTCAATTCATATTATCAAACGTTTAAATGGTCAGCAGGGTCGAAACGTTACGCAAGTAGGCTCGCCAAGCTCTTGTTAGACATACATGTATAGATCTTAAAGCAGAGCATCCTTCGGGCTTACAGTATTCGAATTCGTCAGACTCATCAACTACGTCATATACTTCAGCTTTACTCGCACATTACTAGGCAAAGGATCTGAAGCCAAAAGTATTTATTATTTCATTTGTATTAAAAAGAGACAGACACAGAGACAGAACACAGAGAGAGAGACAGATAGAAAGGAGAGAGACAGATCATTGATAAAGATGGATACAGAGAGACAGATAGAGAATTTTACATGGATCCAGCAACAGAAATCACTTGAAAATTCCATTCTGTGTCTTGCAATGTCAAACACAGTTTGTTTCTTTTTCGGGGAAAAGACAATTTGGTCTTTATAACATATTACATAATATAGTATGTTGAGACATACTTTAAATCATTGTTACACAAAAAGTGAGTATTTTATGGTTTGATTCCAATTTGTCACCATTCTCGTGTTCATGACAAGCCCCAATCCGTGAGTGCTATCCAATCTCAACAGATTGTCCGTGAATTGAATTCAATTTTCTTTGTCCGTGTGAGGTATTCCTTTTTAAAATGCCCAATTCTTCACAAGTTGGGTGGAGGTAAGTAAATTACAGGGATATTTTGGGTTACCGATACTATCTACATTTGGTTTGAAGAACGATTTTTGCACAGAACTCATAGCATGACCTCAAAATCGCCAAAATTACCAGTCGTCCGTGAACAGTATTCGCATAGTTTTAGTTTGGATTCTCGTCGATGGAAATTTTGTGACAGAGTGTTTGCTGAAAGTAAAGATCTTTGCGATAATATCTTGGTACCATTAGGTCAGAAATTTTGTGGGCCAGGACATGGGGTATAACTTTCTGGATGACATTGCCTACAGATCGAGAAATATCCGCTTACCTTCAGAATTACTGCCAATTTAACCCGATAGTCGCCATTTTTCCGTGTGATGAATCCAAACTTAAATCACGTGATTACCAACACTGATACTGACCCCCCGGTCATGATATTATGACCGGGGGGTCATAGTATTATGACCTCCCCACACGTAGAAAAGTGACCCCTCACGTAGAATTGTGACCCCCCATAAAATATCGACCCCCCTCCCCCACATTCAGATAAAAAATCTTACTATAATATAAACCCAACTATGGTACCCGTACAACATGATTATCTCCATCGATAGGCATCGGAGGTGCAATGGCACTCGTCAGTGCATGCGTCTGTCCGTACATACAGATTGTTTTAAACGCAACTTTTCATTCATTATTGGGCGAACCCGATTCAAACTGGCTAGTTACACACTTCCACTGCATCTGAATTGATTTGGTTTATTGGAGTTTAAAGCTGTTTTCAACTGCTACGGTCATATTGCAACGGCTAGGCCCCTTATATAGATTGCTGGTATTTCTCGCACCTGTACTACCGATAAAAACAAACAGAGCATCCAGCTGCTCTCTCACAGATGATTCACACCCATTAGTGAGAGACAAATGACTTTTGTCAAATGTCAAAATGGATACATGCCGAGCCAGGTTCGAACTCACGACCCCTTGATTGGCAGACCCCAACGTAACCGACTAAGCTATCAGGTCTCGGAGCATCTGTATTGGTTCTTAATCGTATATGTACAGTAGGCCTACAGTACTATGTTCATGGCATACGAACTACTACCAATGTGTATTTGTGTGGAGAGGACATATGATTTTAAAAGGTTTCTGACCGAAAATGACTTGTCCCTCAGCGTTGTGAGTTCGAAGCCTACTAATCCGAGTTTTCTCTGATGAAATTAGCTCTTTGATATCTTTGTGCCGCTCATTTTGTGGGACATTAACAAATCAAAGAGCGAAGTTCGTCAGAGAAAACTCGGATTACAAGCCTACCAGAGTTATGTATGTGTGTTTGCCATACACACTTTCCTACTTGGCGGTTGCACATTAGAGTGATTCTGTTAAAGTGACATTTCACGATTATTTTTACAGAAATTTTATTTTTATTCTATCTGAGAGAGCATGTTTTCTTATGAATATTCTGAAAATTCCAAGCCAAAATATTGAACCGTTTACAAGAAATATATATTTTTTGCCAAAATTAAACAAATTGTTGTGGACAACAGTTTTGATTTATATAGAATTGGTCATTTCTGTCTAAATTATAAAGGCGTATTTTTCGCTTTTAAGTAACAATTTAAAAAAACCGATAGCATTTCTACGCATAAGAATAATCAATCTTTGCGTCAAGACACACTTTTAAAAAATGAAATAAATGTGAAATGTCACTTTAACATTTAGTCACTTTAGCGAGATAGTTATCTAGGCTTCTCAATCTGATTAAAATCCTGTGTTGACTTCACAGTAAAATCTGACAGGCACCTGTAAGGGGTCGTCTTCTGTGACTTTTTTTCTGACCAATCAAATAAACGCTTCAACGATTGGCGAAGCGATTTAATCCGAAAACTAGGTCACGATGACGTCACATTTCAATATAGAACCATGTGTTTGTCATGGAAACTATAAGTAATCCGTCACGCTAAAGGGTACTTAATGGGAAGCCCATAAAACTTAATTTAGAGAAATAAGTCTGGCTAAAAAGGCGTCAAGTAGCTGTCGCAATTGGAAATAAAGATGTAAGATATGAAAAATATAATTAATCAAATATAGAATTTCATTGAATTCTATCTAGATTAAAAGAAATATGAGTAGAAAAACTTCTACAATACGACATCTTTTCCAAAGATAAAAGTTCTTTACACAATTTCACTAAGTTCATATTGAAGTTTCGTGCAATTTGGTGCAAGAATTGTGGAGATTTCGCTTCGGGCAGACTTGAAGATCTAGACGCAATGTTATCATACATTTAGCCCCTTTTTCACATGACAGGATTTTTGAACATGAATTGTTAATTGAATAAGCTACAGAACATCTCATTCACCACTGAAGAACAAAATTTCATTAATTTATGTTCATTGAATGAAGAGAAATTAGATAAACATTAATTTCTACATCAATGCCCCTTTTTCTGTGACACAGCCTCAAATTGACAAAAAAGAAAAACAAACACAAAAAACAACAACAACTACAAAAACACCCCGAGAACATAGATTCAAACAGAATTTCAGGGATTGCACTTGTGAAGTGTCATTGAATTTGGACTAACGGTTGATAAGATCTGACGGACAAACAGACGGAAGGAAGGGCGGACGAACAGAAGGATAGCATGGTGACTAAATGCTCCCCGATACTTTTTTCAGTATTCTATGGGGGTCACTTTACTACGTTACACCGGCTTATATAAGGTAAAACACAAAGCTTTAAAATCGCTATGCCACAGACGTTACAAAATATTTCTTTATGTGCACCACATCCACCATTTTAAGTTTGAAATTCCAGTAAAATCCGTTTCCGTAGCTTCTGGAAGAAGCAGAGGGTGCAAACCTCAATGTGATTTTGTGCAATATACGCGTAAGTATGAATTACATGCTCCTTTGGGGTTCAAAACTGGTTATCCTTGTATTCAATTCATATTTAAGGGGCAATCTGAGTTGATTTCGCCTAAAACGCCTTACAATCACGGAACGATAAAGAAAACGGCAACTTTCTTGAAGAAAGCAGACATTGCTATTGGCCAAGAAATCATTTGAGATGAGCCTCGGCCTAGTCTTATTCCCATTGAAAACTTCATCGATCTAATTTTTCAATTTTCTTACCTTGGGGTCTGTTTTGCGCAACAAACCGGCGTTATACACCACATTTTCTGCGTTACGCCAACCACATCCACCAGTAACGATTGGACACGGTGATCAAGGAACATTGCCCATTCAGGAGCGAACACGACGGTCTAAGATGAAATTACAAGTTTTCTCGACTGTATTTCTTTAACTCAACAATAATTTTGTTTTGCTTTTTTTTACTTTATTTATTTGGACCTGTGTACATTTAGGTAATCGCCAACAAAATGCAACATAGTGATTTAGAAACAGCTTAGATATCACTGTTGGCATAAACGTCATCATGACGTCATTTGTATGAAGTATGGAGCATTCGGAACTCCGCGGTTTATGAATCATGGAGCATTCGGAACAACTCAATTCTCTCCCATATAGATTCTACAGAATTTACCGAGGGGTTCCAAAAGAAGTATAGAGCAATGGCGGCTCGCAGTGATCGTCTTAAAAATCTTGGTCAAAAAAGCGCTTTGTCCTAAAACATCTTAAGAAATCTGAAGATATCTCAAGAAAAAGAACGCGGCTCTGGTCGGGCACCAGTAATATACTTCGAGTGCTCGACCGGTTCTCATCCGACGGCATTCATACCACTGGCTAAATCGCAGATTGGATGAAATATCCAACACCGACGGTGTCGGACCGATCATTTCAAAACGTATCGGTGTAGGTCCTTCGCTAATTCGTACCTATCGGCCGCACACAAAGAGGAATCGCCGACGAATCGGTACCGCCGGTTTAATGTGACTTTAACCTATTTAAGGTAAGTTTGGACCCCTGGGTCACTTTTTATCCACCTAATGATTTTTAGCTCCACTGGCCGAAGGCCAGCGAGCTATTGTTATGGCGTTGTGTCCGTCCGTGCGTTAACTTTTTCTTTAAAAATCTTCTCCTCTCAGACCAGTATGCCAATTTTGACCAAACTTGGCAGAAATGTTCCTTGGGTGACCCTTTACTTAATTCTTCAAAGAATTTTGATTGGTCCATAAATGTGGGCGTGGCAAGGCGGGGCTTATCAGACTTAGAGAAATCACAAAATAATTCTTTAAAAATCAACCATTTGGCAAACTTTGACCAAACTTGGCAGAAATGTACCTTGGGTGACTCTTTACATAAATTGTCTGTGAAATTTTGATTGGTCCATAAATGTGGGTGTGGCAGGGCGGGGCTTATCAGACTTAGAGAAATCACAAAATAATCCTTTAGAAATCTTCATTAATTCATTAATTTATGTTCATTGAATGAAGAGAAATTAGATAAACATTAATTTCTACATCAATGCCCCTTTTTCTGTGACGCAGCCTCAAATTGACAAAAAAGAAAAACAAACACAAAAAACAACAACAACTACAAAAACACCCCGAGAACATAGATTCAAACAGAATTTCAGGGATTGCACTTGTGAAGTGTCATTGAATTTGGACTAACGGTTGATAAGATCTGACGGACAGACAGACGGAAGGAAGGGCGGACGAACAGAAGGATAGCATGGTGACTAAATGCTCCCCGATACTTTTTTCAGTATTCTATGGGGGTCACTTTACTACGTTACATCGGCTTATATAAGGTAAAACACAAAGCTTTAAAATCGCTATGCCACAGACGTTACAAAATATTTCTTTATGTGCACCACATCCACCATTTTAAGTTTGAAATTCCAGTAAAATCCGTTTCCGTAGCTTCTGGAAGAAGCAGAGGGTGCAAACCTCAATGTGATTTTGTGCAATATACGCGTAAGTATGAATTACATGCTCCTTTGGGGTTCAAAAGTGGTTATCCTTGTATTCAATTCATATTTAAGGGGCAATCTGAGTTGATTTCGCCTAAAACGCCTTACAATCACGGAACGATAAAGAAAACGGCAACTTTCTTGAAGAAAGCAGACATTGCTATTGGCCAAGAAATCATTTGAGATGAGCCTCGGCCTAGTCTCATTCCCATTGAAAACTTCATCGATTCAATTTTTCAATTTTCTTACCTTGGGGTCTGTTTTGCGCAACAAACCAGCGTTATACACCACATTTTCTGCGTTACGCCAACCACATCCACCAGTAACGATTGGACACGGTGATCAAGGAACATTGCCCATTCAGGAGCGAACACGACGGTCTTAGATGAAATTACAAGTTTTCTCGACTGTATTACTTTAACTCAACAATGATTTTGTTTTGCTTTTTTTTACTTTATTTATTTGGACCTGTGTACATTTAGGTAATCGCCAACAAAATGCAACATAGTGATTTAGAAACAGCTTAGATATCACTGTTGGCATAAACGTCATCATGACGTCATTTGTATGAAGTATGGAGCATTCGGAACTCCGCGGTTTATGAATCATGGAGCATTCGGAATAACTCAATTCTCTCCCATATAGATTCTACAGAATTTACCGAGGGGTTCCAAAAGAAGTATAGAGCAATGGCGGCTCGCAGTGATCGTCTTAAAAATCTTGGTCAAAAAAGCGCTTTATCCTAAAACATCTTAAGAAATCTCAAGATATCTCAAGAAAAAGAACGCGGCTCTGGTCGGGCACCAGTAATATACTTCGAGTGCTCGACCGGTTCTCATCCGACGGCATTCATACCACCTGCTAAATCGCAGATTGGATGAAATATCCAACACCGACGGTGTCGGACCGATCATTTCAAAACGTATCGGTGTAGGTCCTTCGCTAATTCGTACCTATCGGCCGCACACAAACCAGCAGGCCAATTTTGACCAAACTTTGCAGGAATGTTCCTTGGGTGACTCTTTACTTAAATTGTTCAAAGAATTTTGATTGGTTCATAAATGTGGGCGTGGCAAGGCGGGGCTTATCAGACTTAGAGAAATCACAAAATAATTCTTTGAAAATCAACCATATGGCCAACTTTGACCAAACTTGGCAGAAATGTACCTTGGGTAACTCTTTACATAAATTGTCTGTGAAATTTTGATTGGTCCATAAATGTGGGTGTGGCAGGGCGGGGCTTATCAGACTTAGAGAAATCACAAAATAATTCTTTAGAAATCTTCTCCTCTCAAACCAGCAGGCCAATTTTGACCAAACTTTGCAGGAATGTTCCTTGGGTGACCCTTTTCTTAAATTGTGTTCTGTTCTGTTCTTAAACTGTCAGTTAAATTTTGATTGGTCCATAAATGTGGACCTGGCAGGGTGGGGCTTATCAGACTCAGAGAAATATCATAATAATTCTTAAAAAATCAACCATTTGGCCAATTTTGGCCAAATTTGGCAGAGATTTACCTTGAGGGACCATTTACTTAGATAGTTGGTGAAATCTTGATTGGTCCATAAATGTGGGCGTGGCAGGGCGGGGCTTATCAGACTTACAAAAATCACAAAATAATTCTTTAAAATTCAACCATTCTGCCAATTTTGATCAAACTTAGCAGAAATTACCTTGGGTAGCTCTTTACTTAAATTGTCAGTGAAAGTTTGATTGGTCCATAAATGTGGACGTGGCATGGCGGGCTTATCAGACCCATTGGAGAAATTTTAAAATAATTCTTTATAAATCAACCTATGGGCCAATGTAGACCAATTTGGCAGTAATGTTCCTTGGGTGGCCCTTTATTTAAATTGTTTGTGAAATTTTGATTGACCCATTAATGTGGACATGGCAGGCAGGGCTTATCAGAATGGGAAAAATCATGAAAATATTCTTTAATGAAAACCCATTTGGTCAATTTATTACATTCATTGGGTAGTCTTTTACTTACATAATTATTGAAATTTTGATTGGTCTATAAATATGGATGTAATAGGGCAGGGCTTATCAGAATTGGACAAAACATGAAATAATTCTTTAAAATTAAACCAATGGGCCAATTCAGTCCAAACTTGGCAGAAATGTTCCTTGGGCAACCCTGCTCAAGATTTGGCAGTGCAAGGCTTACAACAAATCGCGAGATAATTCTTTCACTATATAGCCAGTGGAGCAATTCAGGCCCTCTTGTGCCTCTTGTTTTTATCTATACATATGTTGTAAAGTAACATTTCCTGAACAAAATGTAAAAGAATCAGGATAAGTTTCCTGACTCGTTTTCGTGTCAGAATTATCTGCCCTTGACTAGTTCTGACCATTTTCGCAAAATTACCCAAATGTTTTAAAAGCATATAGCAAGTTACTCTGAATGGATAATTACAAATGTTATATCAATTTAGAGACTTAACATGTGTACAAATGTGATGAAATGATTGAAAGAAATATTCTAAAACCATTTTTAGGAAAAGATTATGGGAAAAGTTGAAAAATCACATTTTTTTTAGAAAATTTTGCAACCTTATTTTCAATTCACCAAAAAATTACCCAATGGATATTTTCTATTTTTAGCTCCACTGGCTGAAGGCCAGCGGGGCTTATGTCATGACCCTATGTCCGTCGTCCGTCCGTCCGTGCGTAACATTTTTCTTTAAACATCTTCTTCTAGGCAGGTTTAAAAAATGTGACCAAAGTGTGATATTTAAATGTTAAGAATAAAAGCTAATTTTACAGAATATCATCCAGATTTCTTAATTAGGGTTAAGCATGTCAATGGTTAAGCAGTGCCCAAATTATATTTTAAATTCATGTTCACTACTTTGTAGCTAAAGTTGTGTGAACAATCTTGCAAAATGACATCAAAAAAGTGTTCCACTCCTGACAGCATATATATTGCACAATATGAGAAATTGTAACCAACGAATCTCTAAATAGTAGAGTGCAGAATGCCCACAAGGTCGATGGCTTTCTAAAAAAAATTGAGTGGTATATTTCTGGCTGAATAGACAAAAATGAGAACACATTTTGAAAAATAAAAGTGTTTCACTCCTGACATAAGATTCAGAGGGGTATTGTATAAAACAGGCTACACATCCTAAACCAGTGAAGATAAGATGAAAAGGTAATAATAAGATGATTATGCACATGTTGTTTTATGAATCACAAGTGCTTATTGTAGTAACCTCTCATTGTCTTTTATTTACCATAACTTAGAAACTTGGTACAAGTGTTAAGTGTTACACAATTTTAGCGTTTCACTCCTGACATTTTTGACATGTTTTAATGACATATCTTTTTTGTTTGAGAAGCGATTTTCTCTAAACTTGGTACCCAGTATAAAGACACAATAGCACATCTTTTTAGCTTTGATTGGGTTGAATATGTTTCTCTGTAAGAGCCGAGGCATGTAAAAAGTGAATGGTATTATTTTCTTTATAAACTTGCCCTTCTCCAAAGCTACTGGACCAATTTCAACCAAACTTCACAGGAATCTTCCTTGTATGAACTTTTTCCAAATTCCTTCAAAAAAAAATTCCGTGCGGAACTTGAATTTTAATTAATTAAATTATTTTAAATTTTCGAAAAATCTTTAAAAATCTTCTTCTCCAAAACTGTTGGACCAATTTCAACCAAACTACACAGGAATTGTCCTTACATAAACCTCTTCTAAATTCCCTAAGAAAATAAATTCCGTGCAGAACGTGCAGAATAAATTAAATTAAATTTTCGAAAAATCTTTAAAAGTCTTCTCCAAAACTCTTGGACCAATTTCAACCAAACTTCACAGGAATCTTCCTTGCACAAACCTCTCCCAAATTCCTTTAAAAAATAAATTCCGTATTAAACTGAAATTTTGAATAAATTAATTGAATTAAATTTTCAAACAAATCTTTAAAAATCTTCTCCTCCAAAACTACTGGACCAATTATAACCATACTTCACAGGAATCTTCCTTGCATAAATTTCTTTCAAATTCCGTCAAAGAAATAAATTCCGCGCTGCAATGAAATTTTAATTAAATTAATTGAATTAAATTTTCGAAAAACCTTCAAAAATGTACTTCTCCAAAACGCCTGATTGGATTTCATTTTTATTTAGCCTAAATGTTCAATGTACAGTTATTCATTAGATTTTGTGATTTTTTATATGGGATGAAAGACTAGACCTCTATTGTATTCCTTGAAGAATCTCATAGTCTTAGAGTGTAAAGTCTAAAAGCCAGTGGAGCGTTACAGGACCATCATGGCCCTCTTGTTGGATATTTCAAAGATAATACCAAAAGAAGAAGAAAAAAAAAACAGCACGCAAATATCTATATTTTCAAAAAAAAAAAAAAAAAAAAAAAAAAAAAAGAAAAAGAAAACAAACTAAAATTTTTCGGCATATGTTTACATTTAGAACAATAAGATATTTCATTTGACATTCACCATCACAAAAAAGGATAATGTTACGCTTAAAAAATTTGTTGAAAATTGTAGCATGGGCATTTTGTGCCGCAGAATAAACACAAAATCTATAAGTCACATGGCTGTTCTCCAAACATACCTTAAAATAGAAATATGTCACTAAATGTGATAGAAAAAGCCCTGTCACTACATTTTTATGGACAGTCGTCAAATTTACGCGACGCCCCGCTGGCTGCTATTTCCTTTGATCAGAAATTTTGCAGCTGAATAAAAACCGAAAAATTGACGAAAAATACAAGGAATATAGAGAGGAGGTGAGAAAGTACTTGCTTTTTTTTCGAGTTAAAGTAAGGTGCCAGCCTAGAAATTATTTTTCCAATTTTTTGTCATTCTTATAAACCTTTGTATACACATAAAATAGCCAAGCGTCTTAATCCGCTTGTGTTTGTAGTTTTTGTGTAATTAGGGGTTTAACTACAAATTTACACCTGGGCAACTGTGTGCTTCAGCGATAAAACCTGTTATCTCTTGATAAGGCCGGTGACGTCACGTTTTGATCGGAGCGAGTAGATTGCCTATATAGCATAATGGAGAAAGAAGGAAACATCTCTGATTCAAGCTGTGAATTGTCACTTTCTTGTGCTTCGTCCCCATTCGGATCTCTAGGGCAAAACTCGGATCTTGATCAGGGAGCTGGGACAGACCTATTTGAGCAGATACGTCCTTACCAATTTGAGCCGTTACTGTCCGATGCACCAAACAGTGACGAGAGCGATGGTGATGAAATAAGGGACGACGAAAGGAGACTTCAGAACAATGAATGGTATATATAAATAATTTCTATGCAAGATTGCATTAATGCCCGAAGTAAAACATTAAAATCATTTGCAATTTGTATATATTACAAAAAATACTCTCCGTGAATGAAAACGCGTTTATTTACGAACCGATTTCGTACCATAATTCATTCGTACCCAAAATTATTGTTATAGAATAATTATGTACTAAAATATAGCTGCCTTCGAAATGTTTACATTGTTTAATTTTAATAGTAAATGGATAGTTTGAAATTAAACTCGCACAAACAATCTTAACCATTTTACAAATTACCAACTTTGTAGACTTTTCCAAGTTACAAGATGATGCAGACGACAAAATGGATGAGATTAAGATCTTATTGAAAATGGACTTTTGATTAAGAAATTACTGATAGAAAATGAGAAAAATCCGTAAACCAGTATTTTCTCTTTTCCCCTTAATGTTTTCTTAGACTTAATTTCTTAAGGACGTCAAAGGCATGCCTCCATTGGGGAAGGTTTTATGTGTCATTTATTTCCAACAAGAGTGCCATGGTCACAATATACACCGCCCCAGGGACTAAGTTTTAAGGGGGCATAACTCAGGCAAAAATCAATGAACCATAAAATCCTTCATGCACATCTACCAATTGAGGTGATAACATTGACCAAATTTCAAGAAGATCCAGCCAGAAACTAAGGAGGAGTTGCGTTGACAAGAAAAGTGGACGGACATACGGACGGATGGACGGACGGACAGACGGAGAAGATGACGCCAATATACGTCCGCCTCCGGCGGCGTATAAAAACAGATCTAGATTTTAACTTTTCCAAAAGACCGAATTTCTTGTTTGTTCAAACATCAACACAACTGCAGATTATGAATGTTATTACTCCTGTCAGAAATATGTTGATCTTATAGATTTTTCTTCTTTTCTCGCGATAAATCTAGGTCTAGTTTCAGTTCTAATATCTAGAAGCCAAGGTTCACTGTGTAAAAGCGTACAGTCGCGTGTATCGGAAGTTGCATCTAACTGTACGCAAAATATCACTAGTGCTGATAAACAAGTTGATAATTTGGCTTTTTAAAAGTATATAAGTAAAAATCGGAACAATCTATTTTAATGCGATTTTCAACGTTGTGGGGTAGACTAAATGTACTTTCATTTCAGCAGTGACGATTTCTCGATCGGTGTCTATTTTGTTTATAAAATTGGATTTTACCTGCCAAATCACTGGTTTGTGCTGTTTTTCATCGTGCTAACTCGTGCAATTTTGACTGCAATCGCGTGATCTACACAATAATATACGCTTAAACTTGTACCTGGTAATAGCTAAACCTCTCTGCTATTGTGTCCGTCGGTTGTATGCAGATATGCACATTGTTTCACAAAGATATTGGCTTTTGAATAAGACTGGTGTATTTCTTCCGACTGTACGCCTAGTGCAAACTGTACAGCATCATTAGTGCAGTTTGAGGAACATGTATCTGTACGCCTAGTGCCGTTATGTCATTCCGTATATGTTGTAATCGATTGAAAAAGTGGAATCAATTTTCGTTTGAAAAGCTTTGAGATGACATTTGATCAACCATTCATTGCTTTATTCAAAGATAGAACATTTGCAATGCGTGTTTATTCCAAATTACTACATGTGATTACATTAAAACGATCTTGTCTAAAACAAGTCGACAGCAAATATGACCACGAATTGCTAGAAAACAGTTGTCCAAACACGCGCAAAAGCGACAGACGTAGGCGTAGACGTAGTAGATGTTCTGTAGATGAGTTTATATAGTAAATATTAGCGACAAATCAGAGAAGTAGTTGGAAGTGATTTAGCACCCCGTTTAATACTACTGCAGTTACTATGCGTTGGTTTATACAAAGCCATGTGTTCCATGCAATTCTCTCAACAGCACAAAAGCAACATCCCAAACCTTATACATGTACCACCAGTTAATCGTCCTACCTAGCCGAATCGTCCTATGGCGAGACAATCATTCTAGTCAAAATGACGAAAGGATATTGATAGAGTCGGGATTCAAACCCTTGGATCAAGATCCTTCAATGATTTATTGGATCAAGCGACATATGGTAGCTAGTCAGGGCGTATGTTAAAAAAGTGTAGATAATTTTCATTTTTATTGCCCATTTGAGTCTGGATTTTAACGCTCTAGAACAAAAGTTTGAATTCCCGATGCTATGGTATATGTACGCCACCGAAAGTATTCGTCTGTTGGTATTATCTCGGTCTGTCCATACGGCGTAAGGTCACCCAGAGTAGTCATTTCGGTTTGTGGGGTGCTAAAATAGTTCTTGACTCCTTTTCTGGTGATACATTGCTCTCTTCATGAATGATTTTAGCTACGGTTTGCATTGATGCTTTTGGATGACATGTTTTCTCATTTTTGAGCCAGAATTCATCCTTCTTTTCAGGACTATTGTGTTTATTGGTACAGGGAGACACGTGCCCCCCCCCCCATTTCGGGTGTGTCCATTTTGGCGCGGAAAAATATATTTTACGCATGTTTGAACGAAAATTGTGAAAAAAACGAATTACATGAGGTGGGTCCATTTTGTGAAAAAAAAAACCAAGACAAGGATGGATCAATGCCATTTTACGTGCAGTTTTGCTCATTGGAATGTTAGAAAAGGGTGTAAAAATGTGTAGTAAGGGGGATTTTACATAGAGTTATATAGGAGCCAATCTGAGTGACCTGTCACCATACGTCCTTACAAAGTTCATTTACACACCTACATTTATGGACGTTTTTTTAAACAGAGCGTTCCTAGTTACTTGACGATACGTATATTGGCAGGTTTTGCCAAATCACACTCCATCATCTCCTATATTTATTAAAGAGACATCATATTTCATTTTTTCTAATATATACATGTATTTTGATGCCAAGATTGATTATTCTAAATCTTTTAAATGATATCAGACCTTTTAAGTTGTTGCTGATAAGCCCAAAAACTCTTTGAAAACTGAGATGAAAATGGCATATTCCAAAGGCCCATAGGAAGCAATTTTATATGGGCGGGCTGAAGCCCCAGTGTCTGAAGATAGGGGGGGCTAATTTGGATTTTCCCCATATTTTCACCGTGAAAAGGGAAAATTCAGCACTTTTGGCCCACTCAGGAGGTTAGCCCCCGTTCTTACGGGCCTGTTTCATTAACATATGTTCTGTGATTTTAAGATCCTGGTAAACAGCGCAATACTTACTTTGGCTTAGAATGTTCAGAATTTTCATAAAAATATATGTTCTTTCAAATAAAAAGAAGTACATTTTGTGAGAAGATATATACGGGGTGTCTCTTTAACGGCTTTTGATGGGAAAATCACAGGACTGGAAAGTCAGAGATTCCAATGAAAATAAATGACTCAAGAGACCAATGATATCTGGGAAATAATTGATTTTAATCAGTAACAAGCAGGGCTGTGGTAACACTTCAACGGTCATTTTGGACTTCAAAGATAAGAGACTAGGCCCCCCAACTAGCACCTTCACGGTGCTCTGTATGGCATACCAAATGGGTCAAAAGTCTATTTAGAGCGTGCACGCATAAAATATACGCGTCGACGCGTATATTTTATGCGTCGACGCGTATATTTACGCGTCGACGCATAAAATTTACGCGAGCAGTTGAAAATTTATGCGTCGACGCGTAAATTTTCAACTGCTCGCGTAAATATACGCGTCGACGCGTATTTTATCTATTAACCAATCAGATCCTTCGTTTCATCCATCAATTTTATGGTATAAAGGGAAAGGTTTGTAACCGCCTCTCCCATTGGCCAGCCTCGGTTTCACATTTTTCACCACTGCTCGCGTAAAATACGCGTCGACGCATATATTTTCAACTGCTCGCATAAATTTTATGCGTCGACGCGTAAATATACGCGTCGACGCATAAAATTTATGCGTCGACGCGTATATTTTATGCGTGCACGCTCTTTCTAGACTTTTGACCCATTTAGTACGTCATAGCTCTGTGTTATCAGTTCTACATCTCACTCGGTTTCAGTCAAATGGAGCCTAGTCCAGGGACTGTTCAAGTTTTGTCCTGCACAAGAGAAATATCCTTGTCGAACTCATCGAGTAGCGAACTCGACTAAGATTTGGAAATTACAGCATAGATATCCTTTGCGTAAGTGGTAAGTCGTAAGTGCCGGTTACATGTATCAGTATAATCATAACTCTCATAATTACGAAAGCAAACTTTTTTGTTCAAATTTATATACTTAGCAAAAGTTCTAACGCGTCACTTTTTAAAATTACATAACTTCACATTGTCAAAGATCTAGATTCAGAAATTGGCATTTGTTTATCAGATGTTTCTGTACACATCCATAAAACTATTGTAAGTTTTCTCTCTTATGTGACCGCGTCATACAAATCATTTTTTTAAAAAAAATATTTTGAAAGCTGGTTGATTGTGTTATTGAAGTTTGAAAAAAAAAACCAACGCAGCTCGCATAGACGCACCTTTTTTTAATGCAAGACAATCTGTCAAGGTCATGGTCACAAACTCAAATGCAACGGTCTCAAATGGAAGATCTTGGTGGCATCTATTGTATATGTAACATCTTAGACAGCTCGTAAGATATAAACAGTAAAGTTTCTGTCTACGTAACCCACGTTGCCGTCGCCTCCAACACTGACAACCAACGACGCTAGTGATGTAACATTGCCTCCACATGCATGAAGTACGAGGTCTCATAAGCGTAAGAGCGGTCGATTTGTTTAAGGAACATAACTTTTCTACACAGGAACTCTTTCAGCCAATATAAATGGTTTACAAATTATGTGTGAATATCCCATTTTAACCAAATTTCAACCTCTTGGAATGTTTTAAAAAAAAAGAATATCCTTATTGAAAGTTCAATCTTTTAGAACTGACTGTCGCATTTACTTTGGAATTTCACAGGATTCTGTTCAAATGGTGGTAGTCGGCATCTGCAAAGTTTGAACCTATTCTGTAGATTCGTTGAAAAAAATACTAACAGTACTAATACTCTACAAGATTTGAGTGATGCGTTGGCAGTTTTGTGAGTATATTATAACTCTCATATTCACGAAAGTAAACTTGAACAGCGTGTCACAATGGCATTTAAAGATAGAGATAAATACGTCAGTTACCGCGGTAACAACAAGAAAGCAAGAACGACAAACTATATAAGTCAACACTAGCACGAAAGTATGTGATACAGCCGCACTCACAAGCTATGCGTACTATCACACACACAAACAACCACGTGCACGTAAGCAAACACGCACGCACATACACACAATTGTACGCATGCAAAAGTACATTAAGTATCGCGCAAGGAGGAATCAAGGTTTATAGTAGCATCGCATGATAAGCCTTTACTGTATGTAGTTGTCCGTAATTATTGTTTACCAAGGCAAATTAATCTACGTTCATTTAGGAATAGGAATGAACTTTGTTCTAAAATGAGACTGCTTACGTGACTATATTGATAAATTATCGATGTAGTTAAAACACCTCGTAACTACAACTTAAATCACGCTGTAGTTACGAGGTTTTAGAATTATACCGACGAAATTCTATTGCATATCCGAAATTACGTTACGGGTTACTTGATAAAATCGTTCCCTATTGGTGTTCCTTTATTTAAATGTATTTGGGCTATGTCTACAAGACCAGCTATTTTTTAATCTCTATAGATATTCATTGTGGACAGACAAATAAATTCGACCGCTATACTCGTGCAGCATAAAGAAGTTTTGCGTATGTTTGAAGTGAGCGTAACCCTTTAAGTGATCTAATGAACTAATCAAGTGCACCCTGATGCATTGTGTATGTGTAGCCAAAGTAGTAATTGACATTTTCTGAACAGAGATTTTGCCACAACAGGTCATGTAAAATCGCCATTAGGCGTACAGAACACAATTTGTCATTTAGCACTAGGCGTACAGTCGGAAAAAATACACCAGTCTCATTCAAAAGCCGATATCTTCGTGTAACATACCATATTTGTGTAAACAACTGTTGCAAATCATAGCAGATAGGTTTAGCTACTAGATGATGCAAATTTAGGCTTTCAATATTGTGCAGATCGCGAGATTTTAGCCCATATTGTGCCAGTAAGCCGGACGAAAAACAGCAAAAAACAGTGATTTGACATTTTGATACGAATTTACACACAAAATCCGTTGACATACTAGAAATCGTAACTACTTTAGGTAATGCCTATCTCATTCTCTCTTCAAATTTGAAAACCCCGTCAAGAAAGATTGTTCCGATTTTTACTTATTTGCTTTTAAAAACCCAAACCATCAGCTTGTTTACCACCACTAGTGATATTTTGCGTACAGTTAGATGCAACTTCCGATACACGCGACTGTACGTTTTTACACAGTGGGTTTGATTAGAAAGGGTTAATATGATCAAATTCTCAAGATGGAAAAAACATTTCTACTGGTTTCGACCACATTATTATTTAACCCTTTCCCAAACAAGACCTGGTTTTGACGTTCCTATCAGATATAAATTGACAAAAATTGAGACAAATAGAGGAAAATGCTAATCAGCATTTTTTTCCTTTTGTCTTAATATTTCAAACTATACTATATATAATCCCTACATTAATCAACAGCCTTCTTGTTGTCTGCAGTAGCTTTTTAAATCAAACTCCCTATTTTTGGCTTCTATTTTAAGGGTTAACCTTTTGCCAAATAAGACCTGGTTTTAGGGTCCCGAATAGACAATGATTGAGAAAACATTTGAGACAAAAGAAGAAATTTCCTGTGACCAGCATTTTATCCTTTTGTCTCAAAGTTTCCTATGTTGTATTGAAAACAAATACCGTCTTTGTCATCACCCATTTTGTCCTCTGCAGCAGTATTCAAATTGGAATAATTAACCCCTTCGATGCCAGAGATTTATTTCAAAATGGCTCCGTATTTGCCAGGCCATTTTCAGGAAATTTGAAAAATGGTGTTTTCTTTAAAAATCAGCTTTAAATATATAAAATTCTTAATAAAAAACATTTAAAACTTACCAAAGTTCTGTTGTAAATCTTTTAAGTCACCATTTAAAGTTCATTTTCAGATATTTTTGCAAAAATCGTGTGCAGCGAAAAATGACGAAAATTGTCAACGTCACCAACTCGTACATGTCGTCATTTTTGCTGTCTAAATAAAAAGAATCATCACTTTCGAAGTCAGCACATATTTCCGATGGTGTATCATTATATAATCTTGCTAAAACCTCCTCATCTGTATAGAATTTACATGTTCTAAGTACATTTTATCGTAATTCAACGAGTACACTCATCATGTCCGCCATGTTGTTTTTTATGTTTCAAAACAAAAAAATGCTCTGACCGGGTAACTATTTGATACTATTTTTAGGTGATCTAAATACATATTTTCTATTTAAAGATATGATTTGGAAAGCTAAGATGTTGATTGGTCGAAATGCATTACACATCATGACATATTCTAAAAATAGAACAAAATACATAAGGGGTTTTCCACAGGACGGATATACCCGTCCAACTGCACTTGGGCGACATTTTCGCAAGACGGGTATACCCGTCCTGGGGCATCGAAAGGGTTAAAAATTTGGCTTTTGGGGAAAGGGTTAAAAATTAATGCAGTTTTTTTCCAAACCATTATTTTCCATTTACAGGTGCAGATGTGGCAATTGCCAAATCATGCAATCCAGTAAAGAATCTATTTGCTGTTGTGAGATTGACAGAGTAAATGAAAGGAAATGTGATGTGGAAGGAGCAGCTTGTATCACAGACCATCCCGGATTTAGTTCTGTTTGCCTTGATCGCCATGTTCTTGAAGTAGCATACCTACAGTATAGGCAGCAGTATGGGGAAAGACAAGAACAAAATAACGAGTAAGAAATATCAATTCAATATAATATATTCCAGTCTATAAAACTATCAATTGGTGGTTACAAATGTATTAAAATACATCACATCAAACAATGAATAGCACATGCATATGATATTTTTAAATAAATTAAAAACATCAGCAGATAACACTGGCATTGCATAGAATTATCTTAGTTTTCTTCCTTTCTCTAGCCAGACTAGGTAATTTATAGATCTAGTGCAGAATTGTTTCCTTACAACTTTTTTTTATAGAATATCATAAGTTGTTTATTTCCATCATTTTCTTCATAGTTTTTAGACATTAGCTCCCTGGACATAAGGTCCAACTCGCTCAAAAGGCTGTGGATAGCATTGTGGAAAATGAAGAAATTGCTTGTGTTTTTTACTCAAAAAGAATGAAAATGTTAAAATTTATAGGCATTATCTTTGAATTTGGAACATATTAAAATGTTGCCGTTTGGTTATGGGTTAAAACAACACAATGTTTTACTGATTCTACATGACAATAACATATCATAAAGGTATATCATATTAGAGGTTTTGAAACTTTTTATCTAGGCTCCTTTTCATTTGATTTCTTTTCAGGAGATATCGGTACACAGCATACAGACAGTTTGCCAGATGGTGTTGGCATTTTCTAGGAAAGGAAGTTAGAGTTGTTCTTCCATCTTGTGTGGTCTTGAGAATACGCGAAACCTTTCCGGACCCTAGTCATCAGTACACTGGCTTCCACATGGCTGGGGCTCATTGAAGCGACTGAGAAGACTTCTAACAGCTGCTTCCTGGGCAGGTCTTTCATACTGACTGCATAGCGGAGGTGGTGCCTGAACTCGCAGTTGAAAGCCTTCCCTATTCATTGGAGCGATTTCACCCATTCTGAACACTGTTTCCATCAATACGTCGATATACTCTGTAAATAACAGTTGTGAAAAAGTCTATAAACATGTTTAATTTCATAACAATCATCTACCATATCGTCGTTGTAAATGCAAAACCTCGTATCTCGTTTTTGGAAAATTTTAAAGGGGAGATAAAAAAGTGTAATAACTTTTTCCAAACTGAGGTGTTTTACTTGAAATTTGGACATATTGTTCACAAATGATTTGTCATTAATACTGATCAGTAAAAATATCTCAAAACCTGCAAGAATTGTCTTAACTGGCAAATAAATTTATACTTTGAAAATCGCAAGGAATCGACATAGTTACGAGGTTTTGCATTTACACCAACGATATGTAAAATAATGACAAAGATTAGAGAAACATTTTGGCTTAAAACGGGAAAATATTAAAAGAATACAACATTTCTCGTAGCTTTTGTATGTCAAACCAGGTATTGCTTTTGGACACGTCCAATTATGGTCGAAAAATATGTAAGATGTAAAAAGGCTTATTAACTTACGATATGTGCATTCTACTGGAACCTTCCTTACAGTGAATTCTCCTTTCTTAAATTTAGGGAATACAATATCGTAGCGTGGTTGTCCATCAGCAGTGTGTGCTTGGTTTCTCTGTGAATTTTCATTAAAGTGGAGGGCAGCTAACCATAATCTGTAAGGTGAAACCAAGGAAGATGATTTTCATTCTTATGTTATAAACAGTTTCATTCTTATCTCAGAGTCATAAAATACACATCAAGAATTCCATTGAAGTAATAGCACAATATTGAATTGCTTATATTTCACAACTATTACAAAACAATGTAGTTGTTTCTTACCGAGACAACATTCCATGATAGGAAAACCCAATCATCTTTGGGGCAAAATGGTTGATGACTGAGTGATATCCCTCCAGAGCAGATGTTTGATGGCGGGACGATAACATCGGAACATCTCTCCTCATCTGTCTACTGTTGATGATCTCATCCAGTTTTTCATACACCTTTGTCCCTGTAAATAAAACACATAAAATTGAGGTTACCAACGACATGATATGTGTAAAATATAGCACAAAACATATTGAGACAAAAAGATAATTGCTGATAGATCTAATCGGCAATTTCTCTTTTAGTCTCAATGTTTTCACAAACTTTTTCTTTCAAGGATGTCAAAACCATGTCTTCTTTGGGAAATTGTGAAAGACATCGATAAAGAAAATGACGCTAATAAAAGTGTTCTTCCGTCAGTATTACAAAAAGCTCTGTCTGAAATGTGTGTCAAAATCTATGTTTTGTAAATGTTAAGGTCATCATAATTGTGTAAACTTATTTTAAATTGTGAAATATGATATAATAATAATAAAACTAATTAAATATCAAATTGGTATTTTTATTATTAACTCACCTGGTTTTAACCAACGTTTCTGTCTTTCCCTTCCCTCTAAATCTCCATGTTGGCATCTACTGAACAGGGCAGAGTGCCCGGAATGGATGTTGATGATATGGTTTTGAACTGATAGCCATTTGGAGAGAGTCACCTCACCATCCTCACCACCTGATGAGGCTGCTGTCCAATACAAATGGTTCACCAAACTCTTTATCCAGGCTGACAGCTCACCACAGTCTTTCTCCTTGGCCAGAGATACTAGTTTTTTTCTTCAAACCTGCGTATGAAAAATTCAATTAAAACCAATCCATTAACTCTTTCTCAAACAGGACATGGTTTTCACTCCAGTAATGATAAAAAAATATTGGTGCAAAAGGAGAAAATGCTAATTATTATTTTCCTTTTGTCTATATATTCTATGTGGTGTATTACACAATAATTTTGTCTTCATCAAAACCAATGTTGTTGTCTGCAGACGCGTCCTAATTGAAACAATCAATTAATGTAAGAAAAGTGTCACATCACCTAGATCTGTATGAATTTTTAATCTATCCAATGTTATACTTTTAAATTCATTTGTTTGGAGAATGACATTCAGCAAAAGCTAATGTCTCACCTTTTGCAACATGCCACACATCAAAACAGTGCTCTGTCTCCAACATATTTTCTCGGATCCATTTGACTATCTGTACATGTCGGTCTGTTACTATCGATTGTATGTTTATATTATTTCTTCTCAAATGTTCAACACTCCTTACTAATCCTTCTTTTTCCATGTGGGCACTGCTTTTCACTTCATTACTCTGAATAATTTAATTAAGAATATTTATGATGGTTAAACAGTAAAGGGTGGCTTTAACATTGATTAGCTCCCTCCCTTCTTTATTCAATGGTCTATTTTATTAACCAAAACAAGTCAAGCTGATAAGTTACAAGTACTATTTACCATTTCAGGCTGATTAACCGTTTCCCGAATGACTTGAATTCAAACTGGTACAATATGAAAGTTGCAGACGACAAAATAGTTTGTCAAAGGTAGAATTTGTATCGTTGAGCATACAAAATATTGAGAGAAAAGGAGAAATTTCTGATATTCATTTAATCTAAAGCTTTCATTTTTTGAGTCTAAGAAAGCAAATTTAGTTTGATAATGTTAAATGGCAATATAACAAAGTAAATTAACCTTTCATACCTGTACCAACTGAATGTCAATGACGATGCCTTCATTGAGGTCCATCATGGTGTAGTTCCCAAACTTTGCACTGTGACCAGGGGTATCTGCACGACCATCTCCACCAACAACAATAGACTTTCCCTAGGAAACAACATCATTGAAATAATCTTCTTGAAAGTTGTTCCAGACATGTTCTATTGCTGGGAATAAGAAGTATCTCTGGTGGTTAATGAACGAGGATATGCCAATGGTTTGTATCTTGTTGAAAGAATACATTCTGAGGGTTTTACTTGGAATTAGCCCAGAAAATAATATCCCTGCTGATATCATCAGATTACCAGCAGGTTTATTACCAACAAAAGGTTGACTAAACCAAACATATTCGAAAAGACAAGTTGTGCAGATTTGTCTGATTTTGACTAGTGACCCATTTATATAATCTACAACTCCTCGGGTAGAGTTGGTGCATTTTCTACATGTTTTAAACAATTCCAGTAAATTACCCTCAAAAACAATAAACTTTCTTTCTGATTCTTGTCTCACACTTGAAAACGTTTCTTGTATTCTGAAAAGAAAAAAAACAGCTCACTTACTGGACAACAATATGATGGTCTAAACTTTTGACAATATTGGAGAAGAAATGATTTGAATTAATTAAGGTAGTCCAGCACTAATGATATTTATGCGCAATCAGAATTTTGCGGACATCGATGCAAAGTACCTATATCTATTTTTCTAAGAAGTTTCATCTAAGAATAGAATGGATATGTTATAAAGGTTTACGATGTTCCGCAAACCATTCCAATGTCACATGAATCTCATTAGAGGTGGACTACCTTATTAATGAAAAATGTTATATACTTACCAGGAAGCTGGGCCAATCTATAGTGAATATTGTGATTTAAAATTCAGTAACAGAATCCATGAAAGACAAGAACTGTTGATTCTCTTTCTCAATTGGAATTTATTCGGACTGGTCTTATTTAAATGCTGATAATTACAGAGTAGACAACAAAATACTGCTACAAATACATATGGTTTCTTTGTGTGTGCTGTAGCACAGAAAATATTGAGATGAAAGAAGAAAATGCTGATAATCAGCATTGGGTTCTTTACCCGATTGTTTTCCAAAGCTGTTTATTTTGGGAACATCAAAACAAGGTCATATTTGAGACAGGGTTTTTTTCTTTTATTTACCATTCTTTGATATATACAGTCGGTACTCGTTATGTCAACATCGGATAAGTCAATTTTCCGCTTAAGTCACAGTGGAAGTTTGGTCCGGTCCTCCCCAATGGATTTAAAAAAAGTTTAAACAATATAATTTCGAAATGAATATGGCCATTGAAATTTAGTAGGAAAAGGATAGAAATTGCTCGGTTCGAGCAATTTCTTTCCATTTCTACTATATTTCAATTTTAAACACACTTGATTAGCAACAAATAGGTCAAATGATGTTCACACAAAAAAAAACGGTCAAAATCGGTTTACTCGAACTCCGGATATGTCGAGGTATTTTGACGGCCCCTCTGACTTCGACACGAGTGTCGACTGTATATACAAAAATTGTCAAAGTTATTTCTGTAACTGTCATTTTTATGCATATAAAAAATTAAAGCACATAACAGTTATCTTACCCCTCTTCAGCACTTTCAGAACAGATTCCGTCTGACTTTGGTGAGGATGGGGGCTCGTAATTTGGGTCATTTGGATCATCTTTCATTGGGGACAAATACGACTGGACAGGAAAATCTTCAGCAGTTGTGTCACATCTTTTATGTCTGGGCTTTTTGTCAAAGAACTCCGGCTTTACGAGTTGGAAAGCATCTCTGGTAGTAGTTTTAACTGTTTCTGTCTGAACGCCTGGTGAAAAAAAGATACAAAACTAAAGTTTTGAACTGGCCAAATGTGAAGCTTACAGTTGCAAAATACTAGATCAAATGCATGTACTTATATCAAATATCCCCAAATACATGTATATGTTGTCTAACTAAACAAAATTGTGTTCATATTAAAATATGACAAAAATTTGCAAAACAATATTTGCAAAACAAAACATTTTGCAAAACAATCTTTGAAATTTAAATTTTACGCTGTTGATCAATAATTCTTATCATCTGGATTTACAATATTTTGACAGATAGAAATGGTTTACCTGTTTTCAGAATTCTCTTCTTTTCCCTAAAATACTTTCAAACCAGTAGTTACTTTGAAAAGGTGAAAATATTCATGAGTATCAATACACAAACCATTTTCATACCTTTAGACACCATTTTGACGACCGTTCTTTTGTTTTCGGTTTTTCTAGGTTTAGTCTGGCATTGTTTAGAAACGACTGTTGGTTTGACCTGGCAGCTCACAGAGGCAGTATTTCCAACATTTTCTGAATCCTCAATCAATCCAGTTTCATCCCATGCATTTCCGACATCTGTGACACACTCTGTAGATTTCATTTGGTCATAGGCACTGATTAGCTAAATTGAAAAGAAAGAAAAAATATGATTTTAACTTCTTTTTTGAACAATGCCCTGGAATTTAAGTCCCTCAGGAAAAGCTTGCCAAAGTAGGGGAACAACAAAAGAAGAAATTCATGACATTCAGCATTTTATCCCTTTCCATTAATGTTTTCTATGTTATTTTGATATTTTCAATACGAGTTAGTATGTTCAAATTATTTCTGTCGTCTGCTACTCCTTTACTAAAAATTAAACTGATCTAGATCTAACTCACCCTTTTTGCTTCCCTTTTCACATAACCCCTTCTCAACTTCTTTGGTGGACTGCTTTGGCTTAAGATTTCCTCCTTTGGTGATAGCATATCCAACTTCTGTCCGGATGAGGTTGATGGAGTGGCCGGATCAGCCGTCACAGACGCATGAATGGTCGGCACGGCATCTTTGTTAAGCTGGCCTGGCGGAGTCAATCCCATCTGCTCCTTCTCGAAGAGATACCGAAAGGGAAAACAGTCACGTGTAAAATGTGCAGAGCATAACATAGAAAACTCCTTAGGCCCATCCCAAACTCGTTTAGTTTTCACAAAGTCTGTCCATTTCTTTCTTAGAGCCGGGTCCCTCGGGAAAGTATGCAGCGAAACCCCATGAAAATGCGTGTTTCCACAATTAGCAGCTACACAACGTGATCCTATGCCTTTACATGTTCCTCCCCTGTCTCCTCTTGGCATGATTTCGAGCGAATATGTAGAAAAATGAAGAAAAATCGCGGCAGTCGTCGGTCAACTTTCTGTTTACAATGAAGCGAAACTTCTTCCGTTTTCCAACGTGACGTTACGCGCACTTATCGCCCAAATTGTTTTCGAGGGCGCTAATTGGATTTTTCTGTTTGCACACCTGTGCTAATAAAAGCAAAACTGGGTATCAGTTTGACTTCGCGTAGGCCGAAACGTACATAAAAAAGCATAATTAAATAGGAAATTTATAAAGATGGAATGGTAATCTAGGCTGGCACCCTACTTTAAATATAATGTCTTGAGAAACATGATACGTCATGGTTACACAATAAAGTGGTATATGTATCCTCTTTTTCTTTGTGTCTTGAAATGCCATTCAACGAGAATTATATATTTAGGATCAATGATTATAGCTTTTCCCATGATGATTACTAGATAAAGTGTTGGTTGTTTGTTATTACGGGTGTGAACACCAACGCACGTTATGCCTAAACACGTCATCTGAATAGGCTGACCGCTTTGCTAGAACATATTGTACTAACATTTTCACGACACTAAAAACATTTTATGTTAATATTCACACCGTTCATCCAGATACAAAATACACGGATTGGTCTTCCAAACGCGGATGTAAACAATTTTATTTTGAACGGCGGGAAAAAAGAGTGAGTATTTATTATCTTTAATTACAACGAATATCGGCTGAGTTGATTTTTGTGTTACATACGATGAAAACGAACATAACTTTGCCAATGTTTACCTAAAATCCTGTCTCATAAAATCTGTTTGTAAGAGAAATATATGCTACTGAATCTGACTTTGATGCACGAAAAGAGAAAAATCTTGGTAAGAATGTCTGTAAATCATTATTTAAGCACATAATTATTGTCAGATTGATGTTTCACGGAGGATCAGGGATCGCTTCAAGTGTTTTCATTACAAGAACCCATAAAAAAGTACAGAAAAAGAACAAGAACTTTTTAAAATTGGGTACTGTCAGTTGCTATGGTGCAACATACCACGGTGCAAATTCTCCAGCAGGTAAAACAAACTCGGACCCATCGATACAACCGACACGGATAATAAAAAGCAAATTCCGGTCTTTTTTAAGGAAAATTGGCTGCATCCTTGTTAAAACGAATTTAATATTGTTTAGAGTCAATAGACCAATTATGGCTTATTTTGGCTTACTAACACTAAAAGGCTTGTGGATGAGCACTTTCGACGGTAAAGACATTAGTAAACCATGTTTACATGTTTTATAAAGAGATAGGCGAATATCAGCTGCATATTAACAGATAAATTGTCCGTGTCTTTGTTTTCTATCTTTAAATTCTAGGATTAAAACCCTCATTATCATCTTGTTTCATTGCAGTTTGATAGTGAGCTCCAGAAGGTTTTCATCTTCGATATCCAACTCTATTACGCATGTCTGTCAATTATTACATGTAAACATACGGTATATAATGGGTGCATTTCTTTCATGAAGATATTGCCAAGAATATTTATCATGATTGTCTCTCTTACTCTTTAGTGTGGATTTAAGTGAAAGTCTTTATGAAAGGCCATCTACGACAGCATGTAAAACAAACTACATAGGCGTAGGAAGAGGGGTGCCAGGGGGGGGGCTGGCCCCCCTAATGATTTAGAAAAGGGGTCTGCCCCCCTATGGCCTCCATAATACACCCATATTTCCATTTACATGAATGTTTGCCCCCCCCCCTCCTATATTATAAACCTTCCTACGGCACTGAACCATGAATAGAAATGAACATGAATTGTGTAGATTCAAGAACTAGTTACCATGCCTCTGGAATGTCCTGCAAGTCTGCGCCCTTGAGAAACAAGATCGAATTCGCCCTTGAAAATATGATTGTAAGCTCACCAATGACAAGCATAAATCAAATTAGAATCTGTTTAAACATGTCAATCTAAAATTTCTGCAAATTTCCCCCAAAACAACTGAAATAATCAAGATTGAAGTTACCTACCCTCGTGTTTTGAAGTTTATTTTTATGTCCCAGTCATTCTATAATTATCGTACATTTCAAATTATAATTAAAACAATGTTTGCTATATAAAAATCAAATGCCTAGGTGGGTAAATCGTGTTGGCAAACTATTGTAGTTACTAGAAATGGATGTAAAATGTATTGATGTCATGATTTCTGTATCTTGCGATCAAACTAATGTCAGAGGGTCGTGAAAAATGTCAACTCCGTTACTTATCTTTCTTTGCCCATCTTAATCAATTAAATCAACCTTTCTTAATAAATTAGCGCACGAAGAGAAAGAAATAATCATTTTTATTCGATTACCAAAAGAAATATGTTTTACTTTTGCCTTTACCAAGAACAAAAAACTGTATCTAGAAGCCGAATAAAAAATCTTGTATTTTTTCACCTTTTCAACTATCTCTGATCATAATTTGGTAACTGTAACAAAGTTACAAATGGCTTCATAGTAGGCTATGATTTCCTTTCGTTGATTTTTCAACATTGTAGGGGAAATGACAAATAATTCTTTTTAAAAACCAATAAAAACTAACGTGTAACGGAGGTGACTTTATGTAACGGAGTTGATGTAACGGAGTTGACAGTAGTAATTCAATATCGTAACGGAGATGACTCACACGTATACAAAAATCAGAAGAAATTGCGTTAATATTGTCTTTAACTATAAATGTATTTCAACAACAAAAACGTTATTAAATTTCCAATTTTTTCTCAATCACTTCCCACACTTTTTAGGTATTTGACAGTGTCGCGATGCTACGAGGTCTGGATCATTCCTATTCATGATTATAAATTATTTGACCATACATTGTACTACTAGTTAATTCAATTCATTAATGAACAACAAACATAAGTTACTTCTGAATAACCAACCCTGAGGCGTTAAAATGTACCCACTTTCCCATACCTTGACTTTGATATAAATCAAATCAATCTGACATGTGAAGACGTATTACACTTATCACCTCTCCATGCATCTGTATGTGGTGCGAAAGCAGGAGAACCCCAAGAAAAATCACCTGGTACACCCGCAAGCAGAACTTGGCTTCTCTCATATGTGTCTCGTATAGGTCTCAAACACACACAAGACACAGCGGTAACATGATCAAGTGATTGAGGGCGGTAATGAAATATCGGCGCTCTGAACTACTTCTTTAGGAAGGAGTTTGTATCTGGAATAAATAGAACAAAGACCATTCCAAAACACAGTTTGGTACATAAGATAAAATTCTTAAGCGTGTGATGCAAAGTAAATAACCGACTATAAAAGTCAACGGGATGCGGTTTTAGCACGTTTACTTTATAAAAATCAAGCATTTGTCATTGTATTTTAATTAGAAAACGTCATTTTAAGTGTTTTGCACTATTAAACCTGATTTTCGCATTCGAGTCTGTTTTACCCAAATTATGTGAATCATCCGTGGTGTGTGGTATCAACATCCGTGGTAAGTTGTACCTTGAAGCAGACTAGGCTAATTTTTAAACATGGCTTTAGACACCCAAAAATTATTTTTCCAGTTTGATGAGTGGTATATATAGATTTGTTCCATAGATGTCGAAAACTTATTTTGAAGAGATATTTGCTCGAAACCAGTTAAATAATTTCTGCAAATATAAAACAAAACGGGAAGTAGGCGAGAAAATAGTGATTTACGATTTAAAATCGCTTGTATCTAAAGTTTACTCAAATCTTTTGTTATGAAACTGCAGCACCCTCAAGATAAACCATTTTGCATCAGCTCTGCACAAACACTTTTTATATTGCGGCAATTAAAATGCTATATGTTGATGTTTTCTTACCTTGTGTATTCCCATGCTGTTGATTTTCAAATCCGTGTTTGGAAGACCAATCCGTGTATTTTGTATCTGGATGAACGGTGTGATATTTCTTAATAAGAACTTCTTCAAGAAATAGTAGATTGAACAGCGCAAAACTGCTGAAAGTCAAATGTAGGTATTGTTTTTCCAATATTTTTGCATGTTACCAGTACTTCACATATTTTTATTTGGTCTAAATTTAGACTTACAATATTTTTTTTTCAAATGTAGGGTAAGCACTAGTCTATACCAGAAATAAAATAATGTAGAACAAGGAGAGCCTTGACGTTTCATGTCTTTAATCCATTAGCTTTCAGTTGTGTAATACTTTATGTCCGTCAATCTTGTCTTAATGGTAGTTTTTACTTCTAAGATTAATGTAAAATGCAATCCGTTGATGCAACAGTTTTTTTGCTTCTTCAAGTAACCAATATACGAGATCTATACACAGAGCCTATAAACCCTTTCCCAAATGACAAAAAGATCAAATTGTTCTGGATTTAGAACTGATATGAATCACAAAATTGTTATAAATGAATGAAAACTCGCATGAGGCAAACGGAGAAAAAGTACTGGTGACCAGGATTTCCGTCTTTTACATCAATATTCCCACCAGCATTTTCTATTTGGGACGTCGGGTTTTGTATGACAGCTGTTGACTGTTTCCCAAACAGGACCTGCTTGTGACATTTCTAATAGAAATTGCTCGGGAAAACATTGACACAAAAGAAGAAACTGCTGATAACCAGCAGTTTCTCCTTTTGTTTCAATATTTTCTGTGTTGTATTGTACACAAATCCCTTCCTTTTTAACATCAATTGTGTCATCTACAGAAGCTTTTGAAATTGATCCCCCTAAAATTTTGTCGTTTGGGAAAAGGTTAATTGCTTTCTCCTAGTTTGTTCAATAGAGAGCAGCACGCGTCATTGAAAATCTACACTCCGGTACAAGATCATAATAATTATGCTTCTATGGTAAAGACAATCGCCCCTATGAGTTTTAAATCACGTGACACAAAAAAGTTTCGTTCAACATTTGCCAATTACTTTGTAAGATCTTGACCAGTTCGAAATCTGTGTGGATCAGACAAATTGGAGAAACGGTAGAAATCAGCTAGATGTGGTAAATAATTGATAAAAAGTTATTGACGATCAACCAAAAAAAATGATTGGTTGTCAATAACTTTTATATCAGCTGATTTTTAGAAAAGATCATTCACATTAAGCAAATCTGAGGTGTTCTTCTGCATTCTTGGCTTAAAAGCTATATTTGAAATCGGTATTTTATAGATATAATCATTGTTAGATATCAAAAACATTGTGAGGTGTGATTTTCTGCAGATTCTACTCTATCAAACTTAAATTGTGTACTATTTATGTCGGGAAAGGGCACCACCTGACTGGGAAAACTCAAGCAAATCAACGCAAAAAATCTACCAAACAAAAACATAAAATGCGAGCCAATAGCACATATTTATTTTTCATTTACGTAATGATTTTATCTTTTGTACATGTACAGTTGTATAAGCGTTATCAAAATAACTGTCAGTTTTTTTTTCTTTGAGTGACATTTTTGGAACAACTGGCATTATTTCAATGGCTTCAATTTAGGCACAAGCATGCCTTAGAGCCATTAATATAGATGAGAAATAAAATCTGATTTAAAACTGACATTTTCTCTCGATCATAATTATTTCATGAAAGGAAATCCCAAGATGTCTAGAAAAAATGCTGAATCTACGTAATTGATATTCCGGATTTTCGTAATTCCGTCGTGACAGAGTTGTCGTTCATGCGGGACGGTATACCGTCTTCCGGTGTCAATGTAAGCAAGCCTATACATCAAAAAAAAAAAAAAAAAAAAAAAAAAAAAAAAAAAAAAAAACCCGGCTTGTTTTGGAAAGCTTTCACGAACAAACAATGAATTACACAGATCTAGATCTACTAAAATGAAATCGCAAGATTTTGAGATAAAAGAAAAACATGCTGACTTTGCTCACAATTTAATGTTCCCTCAATATTTCGTATTCTACAATCTACTCCAAACTATTCTTCTTAGTAGATCTACGTATCTTATAGTCTACAGCCTGCTTCAAATTTAAACTAAATTTGAAATGATGCTTTATTATATTAACCCTTTCCTAACCAATTCGTTGTTTTGAAGCCCACAAATAGCAAAATCAGTATCATTCTGATAATTAGTAAGACTTAATTTGGAAAGGACCAAATTTTGTTGTTTGGGTAAGGGTAAAAGAATACATCATTTTTTGGCACGAATTCTAGAAATCTACTGAGGTCAAATACAGGACTTTAATATTAAGAAAGGAGTTTAAAATTTTGAAGAATTTGTTTTCAAATTTGCCGAAAAAATGATGGATCTTTTTTAATTGCTTGGAAAAACATTGAGAAAAAGGAGGCGATATCTTATGTGCTTTAACATTCACTTCAACT
Organism: Fragum sueziense; assembly: GCA_963680895.1. Classification (NCBI taxonomy): domain Eukaryota; kingdom Metazoa; phylum Mollusca; class Bivalvia; order Cardiida; family Cardiidae; genus Fragum; species Fragum sueziense. Next base: position 8,711,695 of record OY804595.1, on the reverse strand, counting down.
ATTTTCGACATGTATCGTTTTCCGAAAACTGTGTGGAGCGGAATGTTCTTACAAACAATTACAAAATATTCGTTTGGAAAAACTTGCTCGCATCGCACATGTATATACATGTAGGGGCCTATGGATTTCCCCAAAAGGTGCCCCTCTTTTTAATTCTATGACGTCATATGACTAGAGTAAGTAACGCAAAGTCATGACGTCACATATCGACACTCGCCTGATTTGAGGCACACTACGGGGGAAAATATTTTCAATGATAACCTATCATCGGATTATGGGAGATTTCTTTTGTTATAGATGTCTGAATGGTTTGAAAATGATGGAAGATGCAGAGGTATTATTAGATTCCATTATAAAGTTACAATAATAATCATTTTCGTTTAATTACTCATTGATTTGATGAAAAAAATAAAGTTTCCGCTTGTCATACAGGCAAATGGAAGTAAACAGGAAAGACAACTCTGTATTACCGGAATTACGAAAAGACCCAATATCCTTATTCCGTTGCAATGCGACACTATTTTTGACTGGCTTGCAAATGAAATCTCTTTACGTTCACAGTCTTAACCCTTTCCCAAACGGCAAAATTTTACGGTGATCCACTTAAAAAACTGCTACAAATGACAAAACGGAAGTTATTAAAGATATTATTTGTGTAAAATATGACATAGAAAATATTGAGACAAAAGGAGAAACTGCTGGTTATCAGCAGTTTCTTCTTTTGTTTCAATGTTTTCCCAAGCCTTTCCTAATAGGGGCGTCAAAACCAGGTCTTGTTTGGGAAAGGGTTAAATTCTAGAACGCGGACTTCCGACTTGCGACTTTCATATTTGGGTCTGTATCTGCTAAAGCGTCATTTATGGTATTTGAGACCAATAAGGATCCAGATCAGACTGTGTATTAAGACGCAAGATGGTCATGAAACGTGGTATTCTAAAATGCTATAAAGGCCATTTTCCAGGCACCGCATCATTTGTAGTTTGAAAAGTGGTTACATTTAGGTTTTCGTCGCTTTTCATTGAAAACCTCGCATCTGCAGCTTGATTTTAGGTTCAGATACGAGGTTTTCGTTGAAAAGCAGCGTTTTACTCTTGAAACGAAACCCTATGATGTTTGAGACCAAAACAGATTCAGATCAGTCTGCTTAACCCATTACCAGACGGCAACATTTTGGACTCTTCCAATTTGAAAGGTGTTGCAGACGACAATTTCAAATTGGTAAAGTTTTAAAATGTTTCAATTTTGGGTTAGGAAACATTGTCGAAATGAAGAAATTGCTTGTCACAAGCAATTTCTTCATTTTCCACAATGTTTTCCTAAGCCTTTTCTTGTTGGGGAGTCAGAAAGCGTCACTATGCAGAAATGGGTTAAACGCGCCATGTTGTCAAGTTATTCGTGTTCTCTGGTAGTTTTTGTTTTATAGCACAGACTGATCTGAAGTATTACCCTAAAATGACGTTTTAAAGTTCATCTTCCAGATTATAGCTCTGTTCTTTATTCAATTACCGAAGTACTTATATTTCATGGTTTTCCCTAGCGTTTTCATTGCTATTCGTGCAGTACGGTGTTTGTCAGAATCTGATAATTATTTTACAATGCTAGTAATTTTGGGACAACACGCAATGCTTTGTCAGCAAAGGAAAAACAGTAAGCTCGAATTACGCAAAACACATTTCTAAAAAAAAACAGCATTTCGCTGCTTTTCAACTAAAACCTCGGAACTGCAGCTTACAACAAGCTGCAGTTACGAGGTTTTTGTTGAAAAGCGACGATATAAGTTAGAATGAGTGTTACTTATAATAAGTGTTACTACGTGTCAGTGATTGTTATAGCCCGGTAAGGATATAATGGCAATGTTTTCAAACTTCACCTCTGTAAACAAGGCAAAAAAAACCATTCTTAATTTTCGATGGAATTTTGCACGCCATATTTTGAATCTTACATATGTTAGGTCCTTGTAAGATTCGAAACACCTTATGCAATACTATGTACAGTAGCTTTGTTCCATATTGTGTTCTTTACACATGTACATATCGTGAATAAGTACTGCAATGTGGTAACGGAGTATGGTTTGTCTAAAACTTCCATATCCCAAATTGTCCGTATACACAGCACATCATGGAAATGCGACAAAAAAGTAACATATGCACACACGGCTGAAAATTATATCTAGCCCTTTCCCACACATTGACGCTTTTGAACGCCCCACAAAACAAAGGCTTTGGAAAACACTGTGGAAAATGAAGAAATTGCTTCTGACAAGCAATTTCTTCTTTTCCCACAATGTTTTCTACCTAGAAAGACCAAAACCGTGTTAAATTTTATTCAATGGAAATTGTCGTCTGCAACACCTACGAGTTTGGTCTAGGTCAAAATTGTGTTGTTTGGTAATGGGTTTTGATGCTCATGAGGTAGACGCAGAGGCAATATGTTAATAGACAAGGAAAATTAATTACTCGACACCAGTAATTTCCTCTCTTTTCCTTCTTTACGTCATTATTTATAATTGTGTCAAACAGTGTGTACTTTAATTATTTTTTTTTTAAATTTCAATTGATTGAGACGCGAACAGATTTCCATTTTGACTTAACCAGTAACAACGAAGCTGATGTCAACAAACCCAGTGTTAAGTGTACTTTGATTCTTTATTGTCCATCCAAATTAACCCGGAACAACTTAATTTTCGTGTGCAAAGTCCGTTAGTAGAGTGTCTTAACAAAACATTGCCCAAGTGGGGTCATTACATATGCAAATGTCCCGAATTAATCTTGCTGGACAATACTTTTCTGTTAAAAAATCAAAAAATACCCCCCCCCCCCCCCCGAAAAATAAACGAAAAAAAAAAAAAAAAAAAAAAGAATAAAAAGAATGCTTTGCCATTTTCTGTGTTTTAAACAACAAAATTGGATGCCTGGACGAAAATAGAAAACCATTTCCTAAACATCAAACTTACTTGTCATTTATCTCATAAAGGGAGACGCTGTGACGTCTACTATTGCAAAAAAATCTAATTAAGAAAACTTCACAAATACAAATTGTAGCAAGAATTAAACCTGACCCTGAAGTCCAAAATTGGAACAGTTTAGTAACACTTGAGAAAAAATTATTCAACATCTGTGCTACACCGTGTTTCAATATCATCTTAATTAACTTCCATTCCGTTGTCCGAGGGAGTTTTCAATTTTCTCAGAGATTTGTCGTTTGTGAAAAAATCGCGTGTTGTATGTAGTCTATACAAGACAAAATAACGTTGCTTTTCAACAAAAACCCTCGTATATGCAGCTTAGTTCAAGCTGCAGATACGAGGTTTTTGGTGAAAAGTATTGATTAGGTGGAACAACAACAGCCTTGACGTTTCATGTTTTAATCCATTAGTTTTCAGTTGTGTAATACTTAATGCCCGTCAATCTTTTCTTTATGGTAGTTTTTACTTTCCGTGATTAATGTAAAATGCATCACGGGGGTTGAAAATCTTTTCTTTAGTGACTAAACCCTTTCCAATAAACTACGTCTTAGGCTGGTAGAATTCACAAGGCTGCGACATGAGACAGAAAAGAAGCTGATAGCGTTGTCGATTTGTCTTCAATTGAGTTATAAGAACAATGATCGCTGAAAAATATATTGAAAGGAAAAAGAAACGTCTGGCATTTTTAATGCTGAATTGAAATACAGATAGAAAAGAGTTGCGTAACGTTTTACTATGATCTAGAAGCCAAACATGAACAAAGTGCCGACATTTTATTAGTTTGATATACAACGCATTAGCAAGATTTATTGGTAGGTACCCAATAGAAACAACTGTGCGCTCCTCTCACTGCTGTTCTAACAACGCATTTTTCAACTGGGAGAGGGGGTATTTCGGCGTCTCCTTGTCCTTTTGTCATGATTGTCCCACAAGTGCTCTAAGGAGAGCAAATCCGGACTATAAGTTGGCCAGTCTTATGAAACAATGTAATCGTTAGCCAGAAAGTTACTGCAAACTCTGGCTATATGAGGCCAGACTTTCTCTTGCTGTTAAAACAGCTGACGTTTGGTACTGCAACGGGGCGGAGGACCTCGTCCCTTTTTAAGTGCTGTAAAATTGCCCCTATTACAATAAACTGTGATTTTACACCATGGAAAATGCTTCCCCACACCATAAAAAAACTACCCAAAACCTATTCCTTCCAACAACGCACGTGTCTGTCAATCGTTCCTCACAACGTCGTTACGCGCGACCTCGATCATCTGTCCTTCACGGTTGAACGACTATACTTTTTTGGTAAAGTGCACAGTGACCAAGGCACTCTTACACTCGACTTTCATTTACTGGGGACAACCTATAAGATAATATGACGGTAGGTGGAATCTTATACATTACTTGAAATAAGTACAAAAAAGTTTACCATGCGCTCTTGCCTTTCGGTTTATAAAGACGGTTAAATCTAAGCGTTCTAAGTACGCAAAACCTGATCGTCTTAAGTATTCAGAATGTGTTAATGTTATAGTAATGATCTATGGTGCTTCACCATGCCTTTTCCTTCTAAGCTTTGTAAGTATCCGGAAACTATGAAAATATGACAATAAAACATAATTTTAACATCCATTTTCTGACGCTGCCTGACATGCCAAATAGCAACCTATCTGGTTCGGACATTATGCGTATTATTACTTCGAAGTACATAAATATCCAATATGTCAACTCATATGAAATGCTTTTAGGCCTGTCCCACCTAACCGAATGTTTACACCGAATGCGTACCGAACTTAATTCGGTGTATTCGTTAAAGGTTCGTTCCACAAACGGTTTGTGTCCGGTATGTTTACGATGCCATTCGGTGTTTTTCGTCAACATTACGCGGTGTTCGCAGACGCCTAAAAAAATTTTTGAGCATGCACAAAATTTTTCAACGAATGCAGCGAATCAAAATTTCGGAATGAGTTCGGTAATCGTTCGCAGAGGGATTGGTAGGCTTGCGTCTGGCATTCGTTACTTTCGTTTTGGTGTCGGTAATAATTCTCATACGAATTCCTGTTCGGTATGTTCGGTATGATCTCGCCGAAGTACTAGCGTTTGCACTCCGATGAAGGTGCGTTTATTTACCGATCTGACCGAAAAAGGTAAACGAACCGCTAACGAAACACACCGATCCTGACGATGCCATTCTGAATATGACGTTATATTCGTTACTCAAACGGTAGGGATTCGTTGATGTTTGGGAACGAATTGGGGTATATTTCGGAGAAACATCGTTGGCTGTTCGACACATTCGCTACAAGTTCGTTACGTGTTCGGTGTATGGTCGGTACACAATTGTGGAAAACCAAAGTTCACCGGCCGAATAAAATGACAACGAACACTGCGAATTTCGCACTTGACATTCGGTACGAATTCGCTACGAATGTTCGGTTATGTGGGATAGGCCTATTAGCGGGCTTATCCTTATCTGGGCATCATATGACATACTTAGACTTTAATACGCGAAATTAATTATCAGAAATACGAAGGTAAAGCAACGCAGTAATAAGAATCTTTACATCTTTGCATGTTTTAAGAGACATTGCTTTTAAGCTTATTTTGTACATGTAATTGGCAAAAGAGGGGATATTTTATGGTATTCCCTAGCGTTTATGTAGCTATTCGTGCAATAACCTATGAAATTGTTATACAGTGTTTTATATCATTAAACGAGCAGTCACATAATTTGAGCAGATGACTTGTTTTCCTAGAAAAATGCTATTATACTTCTCGTTTTCGTTTATTCTTCACCAGCATACCTCCATTCGTAGAATTGTGACGATGCATACTTTTTCATTCGACCTTGGAATACCCAATCCATCAGTCGAGAGGCCTTTTCTATACTTGGCTAATTAGACAGACAGGTGGTGTAATATGACATTCGGCTGCTTAAAATAAGTCGCATATTTTTAGACTGGTCCTATGAAGTGACATATCTAGACAAGAATACATCTTTGTAAATTGCTGTTCATCTAAAATACAATTCGGTTGTAAATAAAAACATGTATACATTTTTATAATTATCTTTAATGATTACAAGAAGTTCTAATCTACAAGAATACAAATCTACTTAAACTATTCTTACACAATTATAAATGTTTGGCCTTGGGAGTCAACCTTTATCATTGTTTAAAAGGAAGCACACAATAACTACCCCACAGAGAGTTAAAGCAGAAGAGCATGGGCTCTTAAGACTGGACGTAAGTCCGAAATGTAGATGTAGGAAAGGATGGACGAATGTCACGAAAATAGCTGGGCGGGTGCCCGAAATAGAGTTGAGCGTATGCTCTGAGAGGGCGGGTGCCCGAAATAGAGTTGAGCGTATGCTCTGAGAGTTGGACGAATGTCCGAGAAGAAGCGCGCGTCAAGAACAGAGCTGTTCTCTGAGAACTAAGAAGTATTGATAGAAAAAGGGGGTTAGTTATTATGGTTATCTTATTAATTTCGTACGTTGAAAGTTCGAAATATTTGAATACTGATAGGCATAAACAAGTGTATGAAAATATTCGGAAGGTGGCATAAACAAGTGTATGAAAATATTCGGAAAGAATATGAAAATATTCGGAAGGTGCATAAATCAGTGTATGAAATCAGCGGAAGGTGCCAAATGTATAATTACTATAATAAAGGTTGACTCCGCTGAAAAGAGAGTATAAGCACAACAGCAACAAAGATAAACTAAGCACATAATTTTATCAGTGTCCTTGAGAGAAAACAACATAACCGATGACAGAAGTACATATAATCAATGACAGAAATAATCTAATCAAGGTATGGAGGTGGTGGGGAAGGTAGGTGGTTAGCTTAATCACCCAACAGACTTTCTAGCGAATTATGATAGCGCATGGTGATTCCAGGTGTATGTATTCTACTAAGCTCCTCCCACTTTGTACGTGATTGGATACTCGCTTATCTTCGAATCGCGTGGCTTTCAATAGATTTGCTGTAGCCGTTAAATAAATTCAACGATATAAACACTATTATATTTATTTTATTTTTATTAAATAATTATAATACAATATTTATATCATTAAACGAGCAGTCACATAATTTGAGCAGATGACTTGTTTTCCTAGAAAAATGCTATTATACTTCTCGTTTTCGTTTATTCTTCACCAGCATACCTCCATTCGTAGAATTGTGACGATGCATACTTTTTCATTCGACCTTGGAATACCCAATCCATCAGTCGAGAGGCCTTTTCTATACTTGGCTAATTAGACAGACAGGTGGTGTAATATGACATTCGGCTGCTTAAAATAAGTCGCATATTTTTAGACTGGTCCTATGAAGTGACATATCTAGACAAGAATACATCTTTGTAAATTGCTGTTCATCTAAAATACAATTCGGTTGTAAATAAAAACATGTATACATTTTTATAATTATCTTTAATGATTACAAGAAGTTCTAATCTACAAGAATACAAATCTACTTAAACTATTCTTACACAATTATAAATGTTTGGCCTTGGGAGTCAACCTTTATCATTGTTTAAAAGGAAGCACACAATAACTACCCCACAGAGAGTTAAAGCAGAAGAGCATGGGCTCTTAAGACTGGACGTAAGTCCGAAATGTAGATGTAGGAAAGGATGGACGAATGTCACGAAAATAGCTGGGCGGGTGCCCGAAATAGAGTTGAGCGTATGCTCTGAGAGGGCGGGTGCCCGAAATAGAGTTGAGCGTATGCTCTGAGAGTTGGACGAATGTCCGAGAAGAAGCGCGCGTCAAGAACAGAGCTGTTCTCTGAGAACTAAGAAGTATTGATAGAAAAAGGGGGTTAGTTATTATGGTTGTTTTATTAATTTCGTACGTTGAAAGTTCGAAATATTTGAATACTGATAGGCATAAACAAGTGTATGAAAATATTCGGAAGGTGCCAAAAGAAACACAGCGATGAAATTAAGCATTGATGTGTTGACGCCCAAGGTATGAAATTAAAAAGGAAGATGGAAAGGGAAAGTGATTTCGAAAGATGTACACGTTTATTATCAAAACAAATGCAGACTGGTCATGAAGTCGTTGTCCTGACGTGACCGATAAGCAAAACATTAACGCGGAACATAGGATGATAAGGTTCAACATGGTCCGGTCGAATGTCTCATTTATCACATTTTAATTAGGCGCTGTAATTGGCCTTGTCAAATCCATCATAGTGCCAGATTTTAAGCACGGCGTGTGAGCTATTAATTGTTTATAAACGTCACTCTGGACGATGTCAATAAGCATATGGCATGAACGTTAGCAAGCAAATAACAGTTTTGCAGAACATGAATAAATGGGGTCGAAAGTTACTACATGTACGTTGCAAAACGCCAGGAATCAGATTGCTGATATTATAGGGGATTTTATTATTTGTTGCTGTTGTTTGTTTGTTTGTTTGTTGTTTTTTTTTCGAATGGTTTTTGAAAATATTGAAGACATAAACAGAAATGTTCACTGACAGCATTTTCTAACACGATTCATGTGCTAAGTACCATTTGAGCCTCACGAATGCTACCATTGGAAGTTCGAATGTAACGACAATAACTTTCAGAACTCCACCGACCTAAAGTCTTTATCATATGATCCTCGATCCCCTTTTGGCCTGCAGTTGTCGCTGCGCCAATGCGGAAAGAGTGACCATTATAGTTGTTTGAATTATACCCACAAACACTTAAAATGTGCTTCAAGTTTCCAATGAAGGTTTGTCTGTCAAGTGGTCGACCATCGCAAGTAATAAAGAGTGGGTTCCTGGTCCTAAACGTGCCTGATTCCTTTCGTTTTGCAATGTACTTTTGCATGATAGTAAAGGGGCACAAAAACGAATTTGTGCAATGCAACTGAATATGTAAGCCTTTTCTGAAAGGGTCTGTCTTTGATTCCTTCAGATGTAGACTTAAATGTTTTTCATAAAAAGTAACATCCTCACAGCATAAGTGGCGACTCGGGTCAAAATGTTCTTTCGAGCGTACGGTAAATTCCCCACACCGTAAAAATCCAAAGAAGGCAATTACACATACACATTCCATTACCAAATCTGAGGCTGAGAAAAACACACCTTTTCTCAGGGCACTTGTGATATCATAAAGAACATCCTTTGTTATTGGTAGCCTGGGGCGAGGTTTGTTACACTGAACCCTTTTCACTGCTTTAAGTATCAACGCGAGCCTAGGTTGTGGGTTAGTGTGTAAATTATCTAAAGGCGAAGACACATTGGCTCGTAGATATGAAAATCGAATACCAGCTAAATAGAGTTTAATTGTCGTGTAGCTAGGGTTTAAATTTTTGAAACAGTGAGCTACGAAATACACTAGAATATCTTCCGAGATAGGGGGCATCGTATCGGGTGTCCATTTATATCCGTTCAGCAGCATATATCGTTGGAAATGTTCGTAGCCCGTATCATAGAGTGTCCTAGTTCCTGCGGACAAAGCATGTTTCCACAAATCACTTACTGTATTGTCTAATTCCAAATTACTTCCTTGTGTTCGGGGCATTCGTGTGGGTACCTTTCGGCGTTCGGTGCTAGCTTCCTGAAGCGAGCAATCTGCAAACGAGACAAAGAGTCGCTAATATCATTTAACCTGCCAGGCACATGTTTGCTTTTGAAGTTAAAGTTGTGTACACAAGCTAGCCAAGTGAGTTTCCTCATTAACTGCATAATATAAAGGCATTTTGACCGACCTTTATTTATGATCGCGACCGTAGCTTCATTGTCACACCTAAACACAATTTGTCGTTTAGACCACTCTTTCCCCCAGAGGATAGCAGCTATTACAATTGGATATAACTCTTTATATGCAATAGACAAACTTTTGTCGTCCATCGAAGGTAGTTCGCTAGACCAAGTGGAGAAAAACCACTTTCCCTGAAAGTATCCTCCGTAACCTAGAGACGCCGATGCATCGGTGAAAAGTTCGAAATTGTCACTTAATACGAAATCTTTATAGTGAAATAAAGCCACACCATTCCACTGGTTAAGAAATGTTTGCCAAAATTGTAATTCAGTCCTACACTCCGTACTTATATAAACGGTGTCGTGCAAGTCTTTCACGGTAGTTGACAAATGTATCAGGAAGGAGACAAACGAGCGACCGGGAAGGATAACGCGCGTGGCGAAATTCAGGTGACCTAACAATTGTAAGAGTTCTCGTTTTGTACAAAATCGTTTCAACAGAAACGATTGTATAAATTGACTTATCCTTTTCACTTTATCCATAGGAAGACGAGCTTCCATGCGTGCCGAGTCGAGTATAATTCCCAAAAATTCAAGACAAGTGGTGGGGCCCGTTGTTTTATTCTCAGATAAGGGCACATTCAATTTTTTGAAAATCATTTTCATAATAGCCATATTTCGTTCCCCTTCGTTTGTTGGATAGTCAATGGTAAGGAAGTCATCGAGCAGGTGCAGAATGTGTTGTACATTATAATTATGCATAGCAATGTGGCATATTGCTTTTGAAAGTGTATCAAAAATTACAGGACTTGACCGACAGCCAAAACATAGTCTTATCCAGAAATAATACAGATTCCGCCACTTCGCACAAAACAAAGGCCATTGACTCGGTTTTATCGGACAGAGTTTGAAGGCATCGGCAATATCGAACTTACATAACCAAGCTCCTCGTCCCACGTGCATTATCGTGTTGATAGCATCATCAATTCTTACATATGACATAGAACAAGAATCTTTGTCGATGAGGTCATTCACACTAATATTTTCATCGTTGTGGGGGCGGATAGGTCAAGTATTAACCTTTCCTTTCCGGAATATTTGCCGATGGCGATACCTAATGGGCTTACTCTGTAATTGCTGAAAGGCAAAGTAGTAAAAGGGCCGTACATGAAACCTTTCGTACATTCTTCCTGTAAAAGACGGTCTACGCTGTACGGTCTTTTCCGAGCAGAAAAATTATTTTTGCACTCTAAAATGCTTATGTGACGACTGATTACCCCAGTATCGAAACCATCTTTTAGCCCAGAACACAAATAATTTACAAAATTCTTATCCGGATGAGACGATAACTCTTGTCTTAAAATCCCAATATTAACTGGCGTCGTTGCTTTCCAGGTGTGCGAATTTTCTGTAGTTAGTCATTTATCTGTCTTTTTTTCGTCTTTCGTGTTCTTTGTCGGTATATGTGTAACAGGCACTGGCACGTGATTGCCTTTCCCAGATTTACAGAATTGAGCAGTATGAGACCCGTGACATTTTGAACAAATATGTCTATGCATACAATTTTGTTTGTAACAACCATTTTCTGAGTTGTAGTTGTTACAAATTTCTTTGCCATTATAGATAATGCGGGTCCGGCCATGTCTATCTACATCGGGGGAGACCTGTGATTTAGCATCGGAGAATGCTCGTCTAGTAGATTGTAAAGGACAAAATTGCGTGGCGTGGTCAATCATGTGGCAATTTTGGCAAGAGCGAACTTCGGCTCCGGCACTGACTAAAGCAAGGAGATCCCTATCGCGTTGGCCCCAATCTACCTTGACCCGTTTTTCTCTCAACAACGCTGCCGCTTTAGCGCTAAACATTTTGTGGTAATCATAAAACTTAGACCCAAAATAATTGTGGATTTCGATTATGTCTTCCTGATACATGTCAAGTTCATTTTGTCGTGCAGGGAACGCTGCGCACATCACCCGTTTATATTTTCCGAAGGCGCGAATAAATTCTTGGATAGACAGTTGTCGGTTAAGGCGCGGATCGGGTCGGCCAAGAACACTCAGTTCTATATTGTCGGCAACTAATGTGTGAGACTGAGGACAGTCGAATTTTGGAATAAGTAAAGATGCCAAATTAATGTCCCTACCTTCGATGATTTGCTTTTGCAAGGTGGGCGACACGATATCAACAGTGGAAATCGAGTCCGATCTTATTCCCTGGTTTGTGTCACTAGCACTGCTTGTGGATTCACTTGGTCGGTTTTGATCATTGTTATACCATGTACCTAAGTTAAAGGATTGAGGAATACTAGCCGCCTCTGATCTCTGAGACATCAGTTGAGATACGGTGTTTTGGAGCAGTTGAAAGCATTGGTTGACACTGGTTAATGTTGATAACATTGTCGTTTCAAAAGCCCTTCCCGGTTCTGAAACGACAGCGGGGTTGACTGAAGTGTCATCGTGGTTTGTAGTTGTTACGTTGCCCGAACCGGGTTCCAATCGTGATGACGTCGAGTTTTTGTTGTCTTCATATAATTCCAATAAAAAACGATTTTGTGACATTTTTCGTGGGTGCTTTTATACCCAAATCTGTCCATAGTTTCTGACGAATGGTACTTATTGTCCATTTCCTTGGATCGTCACTGTCTAAGACTGGGTATGGTTCTTTCCTCGAACTTGTCACAGGTTCTTTTTGTGAGTCCTTAGCAGAAGTCCGACTTCGGTTTTTTCTTTTAACGCCACTCATCTTGCACTGTATTAATTCAACCGTTCAAAAATGTAATTAGATATTTAGCACTCACAGTTATTGTAATGAAATTCCTAATTGTAGTTAAAGAGGTATCACAGCGTATCATTTATCACGTACATTACATTATATTATAATTGAGTTTACATGTATTAGCTTAATCACCCAACAGACTTTCTAGCGAATTATGATAGCGCATGGTGATTCCAGGTGTATGTATTCTACTAAGCTCCTCCCACTTTGTACGTGATTGGATACTCGCTTATCTTCGAATCGCGTGGCTTTCAATAGATTTGCTGTAGCCGTTAAATAAATTCAACGATATAAACACTATTATATTTATTTTATTTTTATTAAATAATTATAATACAATATGATAATTATGAAGTGGCATGCAAGGCCAATCTAACATAAGGCAGACAAATCAGAAAACTACAGAAAACTGAAATTTGATATGAATAATTCATGAAAATCTAACACCATGGATTATCAATGTTTGTCCTAGATATAAGATATATGGATACTTCAATAATGTCTATTTTTACTCAACAAAATGTACAGACCATTAAGAAAAGCACACAGAAATCTATTTTCCATTTGTTCCTGTAGGCCTATATCTTTTTGCATAAAGTGAAAATGTTTAGGTCTAAATTATCCATGAGTTGTTCGATAGCAATGAATTTTGTGCTTAATATAGACTGGGTTAACTGTTATAATTTGATAAACAGTCGGTGTTGTTATAAACTCTCGTAACTACGGCTTGAACCAAGCCATAGTTACGTGATTTTATAACAAGACCTACGAAATACAATTGTTTGTCTGAAATTACGTCACTGTTTACTTGTTAAAATCTTTCCCCATTAGATTCTACAGTTTTCAAAAAATCTTCGTCGTTTTTTGTTTTCTCTGTTTCAAACAATATTCTTATCGACCATGTAATAACAAACACATTTACTGTAATCGTTTTTGGAATGTGTCTCGATTCCCCACCCTGGTGTTGACTGCAGTGGACGGATTCTTTATCACGGCAAAATATTAGACCAGTTCGATTCAAAATCTGTGGCAGACAATAATGTAGAGGATGTGCCATGTACAAAAGATCGACATTTAAAATATTTGAACATTGTAGCCTAGAAAATATTGAGACAAAAGGAGACAATGCTGATTATCAGTATTTTCTTCTTTTGCCTCAATGTTTTCCAACAATTTTCAGTTGGAGACGTCAAAACCAGTTTTTGTTTGGGAAAGGGTTAAGTAATCCGGGGAAGGCCACAACTGTTTACCAAAAATGAAAAATCAGAAATGAGAAATTTTCTATGAAAATCATTTCTCTAAATAGTCACTTGGTGGCTATATTTCGATATAATGTTTTATCGATAGTATTTTGCGGCAATTCACTTATTCTGGCAGACAGAAAAAGGCTATTCTGGTATCATAATGATACGCTGTAATCGGAATATGTCCTGGAATGGGCAATCAAATACTAAATTGCCAAGTAATCTATATTCATCTTAAACAATATATTGTTGGTACCGTTCGAAAATGTTGTAACTACAGCATAAATTTGATGTAGCTACGATGTTTAATAACGTCACCGGTGATATTCTGAGTGTTGAATGACAAAGGGGTGCTTTCTATTTTAAAACATTGATGATGTTATTAGCATTTTTGTCCTTTTTCTCAAAGTTTTGGTGAAGTAGATCTACAAAGTAATAAATTTCATTCACCAGTATTTAATTTCTTACCTTTAGCCAGGTATGTCGTATATAACTAAGCCTAGAATATTCAATGGACAATGCAATGTGTCCTGGTAGTCAATGGTCACCTGAAACTTTGAGTGATCAAATTTTCTTCATGTTATAAAAGTGGGTCAATCAGAATGATGCGAAAATTATTTCAATAAATTATAATTTAGGATTATAGACTCATTACTATTCAATGCAAACAGAGGTGTCTTTATTGAAAATTTAAATTTCTTAGATCTAAAATCAAATTAAATTTTTATGTCGAAGTAATTATCTATCTATTGATGGTTAACAATATACAATTAATTTACAAACCTTCACGCTAAAAGGGACCTTCTAGAAAAAATTAAACCAAACTCTGAGAAACAGATCAGACTTAACCCATTACCACACAGTGACTCTTTTTAACTGCCCAAAAGAAAACGGCTAAGGAAATAAATGTGGAAAATGAAGAAATTGCTTGTGACAAGCAATTTCTTCATTTTCCAATTTTGTTTCTACCTAAATTGACCAAAAAGTATAAAATTATATCGACCCGAAATTTTCGTCTGCATCATCTTTTGATTTTGGAACAGTTCAAATATTTTCCGTCTGATAATGGGTTACCAGGCGGTAACACTGAAAAGGACCCTTCTGGAATGTGTGAAAAGTATCGGACCAAGTCAGGCGCAGTTGGCAGTCTTCGCAGTTGAGACTGTGTCTCAAACACAGATAGTGACTGTGATTGGGTCTTGTTAGTTCTCCTCCCATTGACAGCCTATTTCATAAGAAAAAAAAATTTCTGACAACTGTGACGTTTAGGAAAGACACTGTGTTGTGAATGAAATGTTTGGTGCTTATAGTTATATGTACTTTTCATTGTGATATTTCAACCTTCGGTTTAATTTCGGTATTTCGATCATTGGCTCTATATCTGACATTGAAATGGTTTTAAAAGTATTTCACACAAAGTTTTTCGTCAAGAAAGACCAACGATGTAGAATTCCATTGACTTTAAATTGTCCTCTGAAAAACCTTTGAATTTAGATCGGTCAAAAATTGTGTCGTCTGGTCATGGGTTAAAACAGTTCGGTATCAATAATATTACAAGTTGTTTCCAGATCTCGGGAAAAAGGACATCACGGTAGGGAATCATGTGTCACGCCATTGTCAATATTTTCAATTATACTGTAAATATATCACCGATTTGAAAAAATAAAACAAAACAAACAAACATTTGAATCAGAGAATTTGGGGAAACGCCAGGAATTTGTTAAAATTTGGAAAAACTTTAAAAAACAGGCGATAAAAAGTTAATGAAGACCAACCAAAATTCTGGTCGGTCGTCAATAACTTTTTTGTCAGATGAATTTTAAAAGACCTTTGACATCCAGCTAATGTCTGTCCTTTTCTTTCTTTCCCTACTTCAAACCGTTACGTCGCCCTCTATCAATCAAGGGTTGGTAGGTCCGAGCTGCGGCTTGGTCAATATTCTGTATGGCATTTGGCAAATGAGCTGCCTCTAATCAACATGTGAATTGTATGTCGTCGATGTTAATGCAAAACCTCGTAACTGCAGCTGCATTTAAGCTGTCAAACAGGTAATTGCGAGGTTTTGCAACAACACCGATAACATGCTGAAGGATTGGATGTTGTGACAGTACTGGCGTGAAAAAGAAATCCGTGGTCAGATGCTCCGATATGTCGATACGATATGACCAAATTGCTGTATTTTGACTTTAACACAAAATTATGTTTGTAATTGTAAGTTGTTTTTCAAGTCCCAAATCCATGGACTTATTTGAAAAAAAAATCAGCAATTTAGGTTACAGGTTATTAGTTATGGATTTAGTTATATAAATCTGGATATAGATATGAAAGTGTAATGTTGGTTATAACGATGGCTACATCCAAAATTGTCGATACTACATCTTATTTAACCTAAAGTTACGATATTTTCTCGTGTAGCCGACGATATCTGTCGTAACAAGATCGGCATTGTTCGAAGTATATGTTGCGTTGATAAATCTAGTCATGATTTTGCTATTAAAATATAAAAATTTTGAAAAATAGGTTTTGGTTGTTCTGATTTTTTGCCCAAATGTTACATATCGTCGCTTTTCAATGAAAACCTCGTTACTGCAGCTTAAAACAAGCTGCAGTTACGAGATGTGCGTTGAAAAGCATTGATATACAATAAAGGTTAACATTACTATCAACGGTTATATCAACTTGAAAAGTTTCAAGAAAAAAAGGAAACGTTGATGATTTTAAATGGACTGATGAACGCCCGGCCAGGTAGGCTGGGGATCGAGACTAGTGCACCTGCACTAGGGAAAGGCAGACGATACCTACATAGATGTCGACTGTGGTAAGAAACGGTAAGAAAAGGTACATTGTGTGAAGATATGTAAACTGTCTCGCCAGAAAGTACCACCCGACTGCCACGCCATAAGGTACGGGTACCACCGAGAAGTCCAAAAGCTTATAGATATAGTTGGTACTCGTTATGTCGACATCGGGTAAAGTCGAATATCTTCTTAAATCAAATGGTCCCGTCTGAAAAAATGGAAATAAAAAATGTTATAAAACAAAATTATTTTGAAGTAATAATGGCCATTGAAATATACTAGCTTGAGAAAAACGTAAACCTTTACCATTTTAACATATTTAAAAACGTCTGTGAGCCGTGGTTTGGCTGCGGTAAAAATGTGCAGTTCAAAAAAATTTACCACGTCCAAAATCAATTCAATTTAAGGTATCCAACCCCCAAAAAGCACAAAAGAGCCAGAGGCGAATTTTGACAAGTGCAAGTAATTCCTAAACTTTGTTACATTTCTATTTCAAATACAAACTTTTAAAGCATTTTGTACGGTTTAGAATTTTGAATTAGAAAACTATCAGTATTTCAATGTTGTCCAAGCATTATCACTATAAGGGCATCAGAACCTGTCATAACTTTTAGGGCATCAGAACGCGTTCTTGTTAAATACGTTTAATTTAAAGTAATAAAGATTATATCAAGCAACAATAAAATATAATATGATTTCAAACAGAGGTCCTTTCTGTCATCAAGAGGTCACGGAAAAATACCCCTTCTGTGAAAATAACCAAACTAAGTTCGACTCAACCTTGTAGATCTTAGTTAAGGCTAATAAAGAATTATTGCTAGAAATGAATATCGCTAACTTTCAGCAAAAACTCGTAACTACAGCTTGTTTAAATCTGTAGTTACGGCGTTTTGTTGAAAAGCGAGGATATTATGCGACACCTTCATATTAATTAATACCGATGCATGAAATATCTAATAGTTTCTCAAACTTTGAGAGGAACTCGGAAACTCTGAAGGATCAAATGAAAAAATCAAAAACAGCACTTTTTCTCTTCTGCCAATGTTTTCCAGGGGTTTAATTAAAAGACGGATTCCTTCTCATAAATGGCTTTGTTGGAGGGGTGTGTGGATATTGTGTGCAGTGCAGACTTGCACTATTTCATCTTACCCAGTCCCATACAGTACTGGTTTTTTATGTCTCTAAAAGAGAATGCTATGGAAAACGCTAATGGCAAAGGAGAAAATCGCTTGTCATATTCGAAAATGTCGTAACTGTAGCTTATTTAAGCTGTAGTTACGGCGTTTTCGAATTTGACCGACGAAATGCTGATAATCAACTACTCTCCATTGCCGAGGTCTATTGATTAAACCATCAAATATGACCTCTGCAGTTTTCGGTACGCCAACAGCCTATTTGGTCGTCATAAACTAATTATAGCACACCATTTGAATTATCGAATCAAAATCATTCAGTTTTATCTTGCATGATCATTACGTATACATTACGTCGCTTTTATTTTTGGCTGAAGCCGATAACATTTGAATTATCGAATCAAAATCATTCAGTCTGATCTTGTTTGATTACGTATACATTACGTCGCTTCTATTTTTGGCTGAAGCCGGTAATTTGAAGCGTCAGCCAATGAAAGCTTGTATCAGCTTTTTAAATTGTTTTGTTGTGTATCAAGGCCCCGAGATTAGACGTGAAATGACCCCGCGAGAACAGAGCTCATTCTATCGAAATGGAATGTAGAGATAATGTGCTCTGTTCTTAAGAGAGTAATAATCAACAAGAAGAAAGTTGACACATTTGTATTTTTAAATATATTTTTTTCAAATTAGCCTTGTTTCATTTCCATTCTAAATATAAACATACGCATTTTGAACGGTTTAGAATTTTAAATTAATGCATACTTGTGGAAATATTTGACAAAAATGTTCAAAATTACCCCCTTGCATATGAATACGGCTAAAACAGGGTATTCGGAAACAAAGTGTCTCACCAGGTTAACCTACCCTTCTAGCTTTCTTGGCATAAAATAAGATTCCAATATCAAAAGTTCATTAGTTGAATCATTAAAACTGATGTGTGAAACGTTTCTGCAGCCATTAGTGAAAGGAATTTATTTTGTTTAAAAAACAAAATTGATCTGATTTTTTTTTAATCAGATATTTGGCTGCATTTTTATTTGTGTAGTGTCCGTAACCCTTTCAGTGCAATAAAAAGTCCTGAGCTTATGTTAACATGAAACAGATTATTTCATTTAGGCTACCATATTGAGAGCTGTAATATTCTAGACTACTGAAGTTTTGTTGTAAATGGATCCTTTGAAAAATCACAATTGTAACAACTGGTTACGGACACTACATATTCAAGCTAGGGTCCATAAATGTCCCATTTTCTGACACACAACACCAAAAATATGGGTACAATGGACTACCAAAATTTACCTTAGAAACTGTTTTATCAAATCAAAATAAAGTTGTTTGGAAACAATCAAATATAATTCATCCCATGTACCTTGAATTCTTAAATTATTTTGGTGAGACCATATAACGCCCAAAAATGGCCATTTTCTGAGTACATATTTGATCATTTCTCTATGATCATAAAAGATTGACTCATGAAATTTTTTGGACATCAAAAACTAGTCTTACCTCATAATATGAGCTTTTTGCAGTTATATTTTAGGCAATAGTTTTTCAGAAAACCATATATAACATTAAAAAACCCTTTTTTACCCGAATACCGTGTTTTAGCCGACATAGAGTAAAACAATATTTGTAAATTATTTTCTTCTTGAAGCATAATCTTGAAATCCGGCACGATGAATCAACCTATGTGAAGTGTATTTAGAAGTGTGTGTAATTTGATGCATTTCGTATGGCTAGAAAGTGGTATTTTAATCACAGTGTAGGAGCGGAAGTGTGTGAAAGCTTGTCTTTGAGTGATAGCTTGTGTGTCTGTACATCGAGGACATGTAACTTGGTAAACATCAGCGGTTGACATAGGTAAGAAAAAGTTTATGATTGATTATTATTTCGACATATATCTTATATTTTGTTGTGAAGTCGTAATCTTGAATAAACATGGAAGGCATCGTCCTAATATGCGCCCGGTCTGGGCTGTTTAAACCATACAAAATGCCTTAATCATCGGGATGGGAAAATTGGAGCATGATTTTCACCACATAAAATTGCCATTTTTTATCGCTTTTTTAACATTCATCGTATTGTTAATTCCCAAAATTAAATGCCTTTATGTATGTATTTTTTCACTAAGAACATGATTCAGACGAAATGATGTCCATTCCAATAAAATTCCCGATTTAAGTGTCCGCATTTTGACAGTTTTTATGTACAATCGTTTGGCTAATGACAATTCCGTTATGAATTCATTGTACAATCGCTTACAAGCAGTTTGTAATGTCACTTGCCTATATTTCACACGGATTACAATATCAACACAAACACGAAATTTCGGTTTATCTTCTTTAATTTGTTATCCAATGTTCCACAGGATAGGCTTTTTTCTTTACCTATATTTCAAAATTTATTTTAGAGTGATGAATGAGTTTATATAATAGCAACGAATTTTGTGCTAAACGTGTAGACTTGGTTTGCCAAACGTTATTTTTGATAAACCATCGGTATCTTTTTGAAAACTCTTGACTACGGCTAGAATCAAGCCGTAGTTACGAGATTTTGTAACAACACCTTCAAAATAATATTCTTTGTCCGAAATTATGTCACTGTTATGTGCCGTGACGAAAGGTTACTGTATATTCTAATATATGTAAATTGGCAGAGAAGCATAATTCTTACTGAAAGATCGCGAATAATGACAAATTTGCTGTCTGCAGTGGCCGTGAAAGTACAGTAACTGTCTACAGATAGTATTACGTCGATTTATCTAAGGATAGTAGGTTCGAAACACATATTTCTATAAATCGAAATCCCTCTTTTTCTCGCCAATTTAGACTCGCTAATTTTTTATCATTCACAGGTCGTTGTCATATTTCACCACAAAAGACACTATTAACTCAGCTTGCTGTCCATGGAAAATGTCACGTGACTCTACCGCATGTATTCTCAACGGACTTTGTGGGATAAAGTGGACAGTACGCGCATTTGATTGTGCTATTCGACATGCTACGCACTTTTAAAAACCGTTAGGTATGCCTTCATGAAATCACATTTCAGTGCAAAATCGTGTGTTTACAATTGTGTTTTGTAAAATTATATATTACAGGAGATCCAAACGGGAGATATGTTTGGTTACAGTAAGAATAATCTATTTTGGATTTCCCAGGTCATGGATGATGACTATTACAGTTGGCGCCACATCGTATGGCACAATGTTTATATTTTGTTCAAATGTGATTGAACGTTAAACAAAACATAAACACGTGCCATACGATGTGGCGCCAACTGTAATTGGTCCCTGTCAAATGTTGATGTCGGTTAAAGCCGGATTTTAAATAACAGATTGACAAAGATTGAGACTTCAATTATACTTCAATATAGTATTTCGTCGGTGTAAATCAAATATTAGATTAGTTATGGAAGATTTTATAAAATTATGTCACGTGATTCTCCATCATGCAAAAAATTCTTATTTTCCCGACATGTTTTCTCTGTATCTTTTACGGGCGAGCATAATATCATGAAAATATCAGTCGAATATAATGCAAAAAGAGGTAAAGACGCATTTATTGCAATCAATATGTCACATATGCAATTCAAGCCGTTGTACAAAAGTAAATATTTCTTGTCAGGCTATTGTACAGGACTTGACAAACGATTGTACAAAAAAATACTTTTTTAAACGGCAAAAATGGGAAGTTTTAGACGGTTTCCTAACCAAATAATTATATAAATCTCAACACACACATATGCACGAGCTTTGAATGAAAATTTCGTCGCGAAATACCTTACAGTATGCATCTATTCGAATGAAAATTGCGATTCGTAACAGCTAAATCACCCGTTTTAGTTCATGCCCAAGTGAATCGAGCCTAAAATGACTTGAATCTAGAACTAATGGCTCCGATTGCTCTACAAATATTACAGGGAATAATAAATAAAGAGATTGGTACAATGATCTGACAAAAGTGTTGTGCTTATCATGAAAAAAAAAAGACATAAATTCTTACCAATGTCAACCGCTGATGTTTACCAAGTTGCATTTCCTCGATGTACAGACACACAAGTTATCACTCAAAGACAAGTGTTCACACACTTCCGCTCCTACACTGTGTTAATGATGGGTGATATACTTTAAGTAAAAACATGCAAAAGGCTCTTTTTGCATGGCGCGCGGAAATTAAGATATTTTACACCTTTTCGATATGATATGACGAATCAGAATAAAATAGAACGTCGATCAATGTTGACACAGAAAGCAAAGATGGCACAAGGAAATTTGTGGATTGTAGCACTAGGGGTCCTAGGTTCGATACTTGGCGTGACATCGTTCCCGATGGCTCCGGAATTTCGTAAGTTGACGTCAGTTTTCAACGTACTTTCATTTTTTTGTAGATTTTTCGATATCATACCTTTATGAGATTCTCATGACTTGAGAAATGGAAAGACGCCATTAAATTCGATGGTAAAAATATCCTCTTTTTTCCTCGTCTAAATGAGCTTGATGTGGACAATTCCCTTACTTTTCTAATTATAATTATCCGATGAAACTTTTTTTTCATTTTTTATCTATTTCTTCATTTATGTCTTTGTTCCTTGAATAATGTTCCTGTTCCTTTCACTCTTAAATACTGAAGATCTCCACATATTGTCGAAAAGAGAGAAAATGGTGGCCATAATCAGAATTTATTCACTTTCCTCAATAGTTAATATGTCAAGTTGAATGTCTTTTGTTTACAGTATATTTGTATTGTCTGCTTTCATTCCCAACTTGTTTAGAACTTTGTCGTTTGAGAAGAATGTAACATTTTCTTTACGACAGTCCATGACTATGAACAGAGAAATTGTAGAAGAGCCATTCCATAGATATCATGGAATGTACTTCTATTTTCATTTGAAGGAGTATATTTTCTTTTGAAAAATCTGAAAATTTCAAGCCAATAATGTATTGTGCCGTTTACGAGATTTCTTTGCTTAGAATTAGTTTAAGTGGTTAAGGTAAGTTTGGAGAGCGGCCATGTGACTTGCAAATTTTGTGTTTATTCTGTGGCTCCAAATGCCCATGCTACAATTTTCATCAAATTCTTAAAGTGAAACATTCCCCTTGTTTGTGATGGTGAATGTCAAATTAAGTATCTTATTGTTCTAAATGTAAACATATACCAGAAAACGTTAGCATGTTTTTGAAAATAATGATATCTTTGTCATGATTAGGCTAAAACTGGGTGGGTGGGGTAAGATAAAGTCAAATATCTTTTTTATTTGCTTAGAAAGGTGTGCTGATTTTTTGTGTAAAAATATCTCTTGGTATTATCTTCAAAATATTCCAAAACAAAAAAATATTCATTGGGTAATATTTTGGCGAATTGAAAAATAAAGTTGCAAAATTTTCTCCAAATTATGCGATTTTTCAACTTTTCCCATAATTGTTTTCCAGAAAATGGTTTTAAGATATTTCTTTCAATCATTTCATCACATTTGATGAATCATTGATTTCCTCCCAAACTTCAAGCTTTGAAAATTGAAATAATAATGTATGTTAAATCAAACAATAAGATAAAGTGACTGCATATGTTAAGTCTCTAAATTGATATAACATTTGAAATTATCCATTCAGACTAACTTGCTATATGACTTTAAACCATAAGGGTAATTTTGCGAAAACGATCATTACTAGTCAAGGACAGTAACTTTGACACGAAAACGAATCTGGAAACTTACCCTGATATACTTTGTTCAGGAAATGTTACTTTACAACATATGTACAAATAAAAAGAATCATTGGGCGGATAAAAAGTAACCCCCGAGTCAAAACTTACCTTAACCACAGTTCACATGTGAATAGAATTTGTCATTTTCCTCAATTTAACCCATTACCAGACGACAAAATTTTGGACTCTTGCAAATTTGAAAACTGTTGCAGATGACATTTTCAAGTTGATGAAAATTTAAAAATCTGCACATTTTGGGTTAGAAAACATTGTGGAAAATGAAGAAATTGCTTGTCACAAGCAATTTCTTTATTTTTCACGATGTTTTCCTAAATATTTTCTTGTAAGGGAGTCAGAAGGCTTCACTGTGCAGTAATGGGTTAAATAAAATCGTTTATAAGCAACACTTTCAAAAATTGACAGCATTTAAACACATTAGAATAGCAAATCTTGGCATGAACTTATACTTTGAAAATGGAATGGGAATGTAATGTATCTTTATAGTGATTTCTTTATTACTTCATTTTTATAGCCCGGTGTCCCAATGTACGAGCGGACGTGATATTTCTGGTACCAGCGAGTGGTCGGACATACAGCCAACTCTTCGAGAATCACCTGACTGAACTTATGACGTTTTTTGACGTCCCCGGACAAGTACGCATTGGGTTACAAATCTACGGTACAACTACCGTTACGGAACTATCGCCTGCTGAGTTTAAATCTATCAAACAGGTCAGGAAAATACAAAAATACAGGATTTTCCTTTAATGTTTTGGTTGGCAGTATACTTTCTTAATTTTACTAACAAAATTGCTTGAATATGGGTTTTCTTTTTTCGATTTCATATTTCATTCGTCCCGTTCAATGACCTACGAAAGTACCAGCATTACTCTCCGATTATTTTTGATACAGAGATCTTCCCGCAATTCCTTGTCAATACTTAGAATATTCGTGAAAAATGTAATCTTTTTTTCTCGAAAAGTTTTCTGACAAAACGTCGTGATTACATTCCGAATCCTTATCACTTTTTGTGAATGTTCTTGGCTTTGGCAAGATAGTGGATTTGTTAGCAAAATAAATCGGGAAGTATGACGAGGTCAATTGCGAGAAAAATCATGATTTTTCTGATCTTTCTCATAAATGGCATGAAATGGGTTGCAGAACAAAACGCGTACATGGTCATTTCGTTAGGGAAAGCATTAATACATTGAAATTCCCGTCGTAATATCGGATTTTTTAAACCGATAAAGTCACGGTGGGGATTGTGCATGATGGGATGGATAACGAATACGGACAAATTTGCCTCGCTTCAGGTAAGAAATTGTGCAATAATTTTCTTATTTCTGCGTCAATTTTCAAGCGGTTTGTTGCATGTACCCCGCATTACCGAGCTCTTTCCTCAGATATATGACTTGTTTGTAGAATCTTTGTACTTTGCTCAAAAATTGATCCCAACTGATCAGAAAAACGACAAAAAATCCAGGTCAATTTTCTAGTCGGTTTGGGTCGATTTTTGAGAAAAGTACGATGAGTTTCCCGATAAGTAATACATCTGAGAAAATGTCTCAGTAAGACGGAGTACATGCAACAAACTGCATGAAAATTGACGCTAAAATAAGAAAGTTCTTGCACAAATTCTTACCTGAAGCGTGGTTAATTTGGCCGTAGTCGTTACCATTTCGCTTTCTGGTCGGTTGGGACAATAGATCTATTTTGGAAAAAGTACCACGAGTTATCTTATATGTCATACATCCGATGAAAGGGCTCGGTAAGGCGGGGTACATGCAATAAACCTTTTGAAAATTGACGCACAAATAAGGAAGTAATTGCAAAAAATCTTACCAGAATCGAGATTATTTTGTCCGTATTCGTTATCCATCCCATCATGCACAATCCCCACCGTGAAAGTGTCGCATTAGTTACTCGCCTTGAACATACATTTACATACCCAAATAGTTTGTGGTGACGTAATTGGATACCCCATGACTGCACGTGCACTTCGGAAATACGCCATTTAGCAAACGTTCTGCAATCGGGTTGTAGTTTGAAGGTCAATTAAGACCAAATGAAAGGATTTTCTGGTTTTCTCATAAATCGTTTGAAAATGGGTTTCCTGTATATTGTATAGACGGTCTCTTCACAATCGAAAGCGTTTACGCGTTGATCACAGCAGTCAAGATATCGGATTTTTTTGACCGCGATAAAATGTCATGATCGCACGTGCGATTTGTCCTTCCTTGTAAATGGGCCAGTCAAGTTTACTGAACTATGAAATATATTCAAAGCTTACACAAACGATTACTATGCATGAAGTTGTGCTAAAAATAGATACAACTCCAGCATGGAATCAAAGTATTCAAGGTATTCCACGCTATGGGAGCCTGACCAGCGGCACCTATTTTTTCGAGCAAACAAAATGGCGGACAAGGAAGTGGATTCTGACGGTACCAGCAGTTATTTGAACGTAAGTTGTGTTGTTTTCCCTATAACACCAACTTCGAAGCATAAATAGGTCGGCTTATGATTCAACTTCGTTATTGTCTTTGTCTTTAGCTCATCGGACTGGCATACATAACGTAAACGATAAGCAAACGTGATAAAGAGGCGTTGCTCGTGAATTATGCATATATTTGTCCACCCTTTAAATGATTAAAAGAAATAAAACATATATTTAAGGTACACGTTATATTATCAAAATTACACTGACTACATTATTCTTTGAAAATCCAAAAGCCTAAAGATGATCGCAAATGTTAGAATTGGAATATTGATGTTTTTATTCACTGTACGAAGACCAAAAATTCCCCCGAACACGTGCATTACAGTATCGATTTTTTTAGTCTTACTGGACGCGTATTCGGATTGAATTAATTTCATTTACGGGTGATTTGAGTTAATTTTTGTACGAGTGTTCGGAGCGTTTTATACATTTGTAGAAGATAGAAATCTTTGGTGTAAATCAGTTTAGATATTTGATTCCACATTTGTTTCTCTTTCCACCAATCCTTATGATGATAAAATGATACAGTGATTGGAATTCATATCCGGGTTGCAAAAAAAAAAAAAAAAAAAAAAAAAAAAAAAAACCCACTTAAAATCACACAAGTGAATCTTTTGTAGCAAGCTCTAAAATCAATGTCTAATCTGTCAATTTTGCGAATTACCTCCCTTTGACATAAACAAATAGGGAATTTGAAATATTTGATATTCACAAATTTATCAATGTTTTCGATTGGAGGTTTTTGCAACATCATGCTGACTTTACAGGGCATTTTTTACCCTTTCTTCGACTAGGATTGTTCCCAGATGTCCATGCAATAGCGATTTCAATTTCCTAAGGAGATTACATTGTAAAATTTTAAAGCTTTGGAACACAATGAAAATTCTGCTTTTAAAACATCATTTTCTAAACGTTAATACAATGTTACGAACGCTTCTTTACATTTCCTGACCAGTAACTTGACGGACTACCATTCCATGCAGTCCGGCATGGTTTGCATTCTTCTGCTTGAATTTCTGAAGGTTGAAATTGTGTAAAATTTCCGTTCAAATTGTACACCTGAAAAACGGACCCCTATCACATTCAAAAGGTCCGTTTTTTCATCCACAAAACGTAAAGCACTAAGCACAACCAAGTCAATGAACAATGCGAAACACCTTCATTTGAATTTTGTACTTGTTGTAAATTTAGAAAAAAAATATGACAAGCGAAGTAGGTGTAGCGTTTTCACTTTTGTTCAGTATAGAATTTAAATCCTAGGTAGACAGAGAAGAGAGGATGAGATGAAAGAGAGACGGACATACAGAGGATATCACACGGAAATACATACATAAGAGAATTACATAAGGAATCATAGATTTAATAATGTATACCTTTTGGTAACTTTCTGTCGTATTCAAACAATTGAGCACCCACACGCCAGCTGAACAATAAAAGAATGCTTCTTATTTGCACGTCAAATAAAGATTTCACGAACGGAAAAGTTTAGATCGCGTAAAATTACACCGACTATGGAAACGAACTATGCAAGACAATGATATATACATAGTATTTTATAGGTATTTACAACAGTCTTCCATCAACCCATGTCCAAAAATACACACGAATGGAAACTTTTACGCTCGTGCAATACACGGTTCACTGCGTACGAAATCTCATATTTGTATTGTTATTGGAGACACTCCACAACGGGAAATGCTTCCGGGTCATAGTATACAAACATAGTTCCGTCAAAAATGGATTCGCTCCTTTTGATGCATTGATCCTGTGTCTATAGAATAGGCAGAAGCATGTGATGTGGTTCTGCATACTGGCAGACCATCAGTGTACTGCTGGGGTGTGTTTTAATGAATTTGTCGGGAACTAGTTTCTTGCGCGGTCGTGACCTTTCACGAGGGTGTGTCACATGCAGATCCCGAAAGAGATGGCAAATTGCAAGGGTGGCTGTGCTCACGGTTGCGTGATTTTAGCTGATGGTGATATTGGTACCACTTTCTTGGTAGTATATTAAAGACAAAGGAATGGTCTGTCAGGCAGACTATGTAAAATGTGTCACAAAGACTTCTGAGAGAAGCTAGAAGCTGCCAAATTGACCCATCTTACTATATATTTAATAGGCCTGTTTCGTTGAGGAGTGACACCTATTGGTTTAGACATATCGATGGACAAACTCCACACAGCGACAATGCCTTACATTATCACTGCAGGCATATAAATCACGTGACCATGGTGAATGTCACGTGATATTGTAAAGATGGCGGAAATTTATTTATATTTCTGAAATCATTTTTTAAATCCAATAACATTTTTTATTTGGATTCATATCTGACTCCCCATATTCTTAAAACATCACTTAAAGCATATTTACTTTTTTAAATAAAAATCAAAATAAAAAAATTCAATTACCTGAAATCTTGGTAACTCAAGCTGTGCCGGCAGAGATCTCTCCAATCCCAATTCAGGGGAGATAAATGCGAAGGAGATTGATCGATGGAAGGAGTGGGATTTAAGGGGGGATGCTCCAGTTTTTCGGAACACTCGGTCATTACTATAGAAAATTAAACATTTCGTACCATATATGATTCGCTACCATATTTTCAATAATATAACACGTGATTAAAATTTACAATTTTCGATGGTAAAAGCGTATTTATTATGCGAAACTGATTTCGTCAAGATGGAAATCGAGTATTTAGAGCAAGACAGTTGTAAGTGTATACACAGTTACCACTGTTTTACGTCATTTTATTCGTGTGTAGCTGATAAACATTGCTGTAATGCACTAAAAAGTGTACTGACCTATACACTTTCTTTTTGAATTATTACCAGGACACGTTGCTTAATACAATGATGGAGTTTTATCAAAGTCTATGATGTAGTACTTGAAATATTTCCAAAATATGCAAATTTTGACATAAAACACTTCAGCTTCGTTGATCGAACTGAACACGCGAGCATGCTGTTTTACACATTTGTGCGTTCATAATAGCACATATTTTGGGGTTTCTGTTCTTATTAAATGTAAGAAGTTACTTTAAATCCGTTTTCGGGACTAAACGATGATTATAGAGCATTTATAAGCATTTTAGTGACCTTGGGTAGGTACAAGAAATTATGCATTTTTTCGCTGTAGGGGTATGCTATACGAATGCCTATAAAATTCAAACAATATCGCTGACCATCCATTTTTATTTCATTTTTGAATTGGTAATTACATATAGTTTCAGCATACAAAAACTAAATGAATTCTTTTATTTGGAAAAATTTAGGAAACTGGAGCATTCCCCCTAAATGCTTATTCAAACTACATGGTAATATCGACTGGAGCACCTGACTGCGCTATGGCCGCGGCCTGGTATCTACAAAATGTTCGATTAGAATGGGTGAAATGCCTCTTTCGACACTATATAACATGTATGAAAAGTAAAGCTAAAACGACTTACCAACATATTCCTGTATTTCTCTCAACATCTCTAGCACAACTACATTTGATGTTTTCGAGAATGAAGCTACTCATGCCACTTAGGTTTAAGATTGTCCACCCATTTGGTAGGAGACTGTGGCCAGTTTCATCAAAGGATTTAAGGCGTATTTATGTCTTAAGTACCAATGTCTTACAGTCTACACGCTTAGGAAAGGAGTCAGGTATCGCCCCTTCCATCAAGTCCTAGGTAATTTGATTGTTGTTTCGTAAGACATCAGTAAGTCAGAAATACGTCTTCAATGTTTTGATGAAACAAGTACCAGATGTCATAGAGGATATATGTCGCGCCCTAGGATCGAAACCGGGACATCAAATTTGAAAGTGCAACGCGATGCCATTTTTGTGATAACCGCGGTCATAACCAGCCAATGAGAGAGTGTGTGCAAGAAAAACAAGAGACAGTGCTAAGGCAGACAGAACATGAGTGGTGTTAGGAGAAAATATACATTGAATACTATTTCAAAGACATGTTTCATTTTTAAATCAATATTTAGTGTCGATTTCGTGAATCATATGCTTTGATGAGTAGGTTCTATATTAACCATTTAGTTTATTTGTTCATTTATTTCATCATCCAGACAGTGCTGTAATTCCTTTGACTCGAGATAGCTTAATTTGCATGAACAAGTTCCAAAAACTATATAAACCCTTTCCCAAACACGACCTGGTTTTCTCGTTCCTAACAAAAAAGGCTTGAGCACACATTGGGGCAAAAGAGGAAATATTTATAACCAGCATTTCCTCCTTTTGCATCAATAATTTCAATGCTTTATTTTACACTAATCCAATATTTTTTCAACATCAATTCTGTGGTAAACAGCTACTTTTGAATTGAAATTTACGCTTTGGAAAAGGGTTAAAATAATTTAAATGCGCATTTAGATTGACTCTGCTTAAAGAGATTTAATCCTTCATGCAGTTGATTAACTGAAAATGTTGACCACTAGGATACGTCTCTAAGTTTTCAATTGCTCGATTAACGCGTTCAGAAAAAACTGGAATTTCCAAACTAAAATCGTGTAAACAATGAACGAACTACCCATACAGTGGATTGTGACATTGCTCGGAAAAAAAGTTCAGTTTTTCTCGTACAGTAGTTTCGTTTTTTCGTTTTTTGTCTAATAATACACATCTCTCACGACTCAGAGTTACACAAAGGTTCTGTCATACAGAAATCTATGTCCACACACGAAAACAAAAGCAGTAGAAACAGTAAAGTGTGATTTTTGATTGATTCATTAAAGCATTTCTCGCTTAAAATGATGAGCACAGCACATCGTGAAGATTGTCGGCACAATTTTAGATAATCTAAAGATTAATAAGTTCATTTAAGAGTCAACATTGGTAAAGCAATATATGTACTCAAATATTAATGAGTATGAACGTGCAAAATTGAGTATAAATGTGACAAATCTTCCTTTGTTTGCAGTATCTATTTCTTGCAGGTTTGTTATGTCCGCCATTTTTGCTCGAAAAAATAGGTGCCGCTGGTCAGGCTCCCATAGCGTGTATTCTGGATAATCAAAGTACCAAATCAATGTGCTCTACGAATCAAAGTATTCAAGGTATCAACTGGATAATAAAAGTACCTAACTTTTAATCAAAGTACTCTACTTCTGGACAGGCCTACAATATTGACAAATTTGCTTCCCAACAGTACTGTCAGTACTTTGATTTAAATAGGTCAGTTGTCTACATGTTCTTTCTAATTAACCTGAGGGGTAAAGGACCTCTATGGATAAGGCGAGAAATCTCCCTAAAAGGCTCAAATGAAAAAGTCAATTTTCAAACATGCAAATTAATGATTATTTCGACCTGTATTGTTAGATACGTACCTAAAGCATATGAAAACTGATTTTGTACACCCGAAACGATTCAACATGTACAGATAACTCTTGGTTTCTGTACCTACCCCCAAAATTACATTTTCTTACCCCACCGTTATTCATTAAACCAGAATTAAGTTTTCTTTAGTTTTATAAGCAACATTTTTCTGTAAATGTAAGGACAATTGGTGTTGAAATCTTAAACCATTTTTAGTTTTGTCCTTAATGCGCATGCGCATCAATGAAACGAGTTTAAAGGCGAAATCTTCCCGCCAAAATTATGGAAAATGGTATATAAGTACTATTTTTAGTATAAAAGTATGTTCCACCCCGTGACCCAGCAAATCCTTTTACCAAGGAAGCTTATGACCAAGTTACACAACATATGTCAATGGGAAGCTGGGTCAAGGGTAGTCTGGTTCCCTGTCGTACTATGTATTTTAGTACGTCAGGCATTCACTAAACATGGCCGCCTCCAGTGGAGTAATTTAATTACAAAGATAAAGAGCAAAGTTCTTTAATTTTGTGAGCAGGGAAGGGTCATTAAAAGAGTAGATAGGTTTCGGTATATTTTTAATACTAGCAATAAAAGATTTATATGACCTCAACGCAAACCCGAAATAAAACGGTTTTAAATTATGTACATGAAAACTATATCAAGGCAATTTGGATGCGATTTAAACCAGAGGTCCGATTAGCTCAGTGGTAGAGCGTCTGACTTTGACTCCAGAGATCCAAGGATCGAATCCCACGTAGGGCTAATGTTTTTCGTCTACTTTTTGTTTTAATACATTTTCTCAAACCAAACTATTCTGGAAATCACTAAGATGCAATTAAAACGTAATTGGTAATTGTGTTTTTATTACGTCTTTGCAATCTGTAGAACCATTTGGTATGAAAAATGTAAAAAGAAAGGGGGTGTGGCTAAAATATGTTACTCTCTTGGGATTCGAACCAGGGACCTCCGGATTTTAAGGTAGACGCTTTAACCACTGAGCTAATCGGACTACTGAGTAGAGTTGGATCCAAATTGCCTTCATATAGTTTTCATGTACATAATTTAAAACCGTTTTATTTCGGGTTAGCGTTGCGGTCATGTAAAACTTTTATTGCTAGAGTTAAAATATACCGAAACCTATCTGCTCTTCTAATGACCCTTCCCTGCTCACAAAATTAAACAACTTTGTTCTTTACCTTTGGTAAAATATCAGAACAGAGGGCGCAGCCATGATTACTGTGTGCCTGACCCAATAACGCAGTATTAGGGGCAGGTAAGCCAGACTAGGTCAAGGGGTGGAACGATGTTCGCCAGACTTGGGAAGGTAGTAATTGTTATTCCTCGATTTTTGGCGGGAAAGTGCGCTTTTAAAGTTGTTTCAATGATGCGCATGCGCAATACGGACAAAACCCGAAGCTGACATATAATGTGAACACCATTAATTTTATCCTGGTATCTGTAGAAAATATTTTGGAAATGAAAATAAAAAAACCTTCATTTTACCTCTAGGAATACCGGTAGTGTAAGAAAACGAAACCATTTAGGTGGGTTATAAAATCAAGAGTTATCTGCACATTTAGAACTTTTTAAATGACATGAAGTCGGTATTCATTTCATTTACTTGTCTACCTAACCATAAAGCTTAATTTTGTTTCTCAATTTGTAAGTTTTGAGAATTGACCCATCGAGCTGAGCCTTTTAGGGAGAATTCTCGCCTTATCCATAGAGGTCCTTTAAAACAGGAATCGTGAAAAGTGTTGTTTTTAACTACTTTTCACGCTATAAAAATTAGAATATAGGTCGTAATTGACCTTTAAATAGGCCAGTCAATAGCAACAAATATTCTGTTCCAAAAGATAAACTAAGCTTACCGTTATATATTTTCATAAACCATCGGTGTTCTAAAAAACAAGAGGCCAAAGAGGGCCTGAATCGCTCCACTAGCTAAAGTAAAAGAATTATCTCATGATTTCTTGTAAGCCTCACACTGCCAAATCTTGAAAAGGCTCACCCATGGAACATTTCTGCCAAGTTTAGTCTGAATTGGCCCATTGATTTATTTTTAAAGAATTATTTCATGGATTAACCAATTCAGATAAGCCCTTCCTGGCCACACCCACATTTATAGACCAATCAAAATTTCACTGACAAAGTATTACCCAAGGAACATTTCTGACAAGTTTGTACTAAATTGACCCAATGGTTGTTTTTAAAGAATTATTTCTTGATTTCTCCCATTCTGATAAGCCCGTCCTGCTTTGCCCACATTTATGGACCAATAAAAAGTTTACTACCAATTGAAGTAATTGGACACCCAAGGAACATCTCTACCACGTTTGGTCAAAATTGGCCTTGTGGTTGATTTTTTTGAAGAATTTTTCGAGATTTCTGCCATTCTGATAAGCCCCGTCTGCCATACCCACATTTATGAACCAATCAAACTTTCACAGACAATTTAAGTATAGGGTCACTTAAGGTACATTTCTGCCAAGTTATAATGAAATTGGCCCTACAGTTGATTTTAAAAGAATTATTTTGTTATTTCTCTAAGTCAAATAAGCCCCACCCTGTCACGCCCACATTCATAGACCAATCAAAATTTCACAGATACTTCAAGTAAAGAATCATCCAAGGTACATTTTGGCCAAGTTTGGTCAAAATTGGCCCCATGGTTGATTTTTAACGAATTATTTTGTGATTTCTCTAAGTCTTATAAGCCTCGCCCTGCCACGTCATCATTTATAGACCAATCAAAATTATTTGAACAATTTAAGTATATGGTCACTTAAGGTACATTTCGGCCAAGTTTAGTCAAAATCGGCCAAATGGTTGATTTTTAACGAATTATTTTGTGATTTCTTTAAGTCTGATAAGCCCCGCCCGGCCACGCCCACATTTATTGACCAATCAAAATTCTTTGAACAATTTAAGTAAAGGATCATCCAGGAAACATTCCTGCAAAGTTTGGTCAAAATTGGCCCTCTGGTTTGAGAGGAGAAGATTTTTAAAGAAAAAGGTAACGCACGCACGGACGGACGCACGGACGCAAGCACGACGGACACAACGCCATGACAATAGCTCACTGGCCTTCGGCCAGTGGAGCTAAAAATCAAAGCTACGGCTTGATTCAAGCCGTAATTACGAACTTTTATAACAAAACATACGAAACACTACTGTTTGTCCAAAAGTACGTCACGTTAAACATGATAAAATCATTCCCTAATCGGGAAAGTATTTGATCGATTTTCTTAAACATCTTCTTATACCGAGAGAATTTGTTGACCTAAGTAAGGAAAACACAACCGAACGAGTTTGCATGTCAAAGTCACGTGATCACCAGCCGTGATATTATTCATTCTTTATAACAAAATCCTATGCCATTTTCGTTATCTTCGGGATGGTATCTTTAACATTCATTTTAAGCGAACAGCTACAGATAAGACGGTGGTGGAAAGGTCTATCAAAAAAGCAAAATATGCAGAATATGATTCATTGTTTCTAAAAATGACCATAATGCTTTTTGAGAACAAGCTGGATCTAGGTCAACCTATAGGCCAACACAAAGACTGATCAAGATCCACATTGTTCTCCAGTAGCTTTTCCATCACCTGTAACAACTATAAATCAATAGCATTGAGCAATAGGGAACGATTTTTTCCGGTTAATCGTGACGTAAATTCGGACAAACAAATTAGTATTTCGTTGGTTTTGTTATAAAATCTCGTAACTACGGCTTGATTTAAGCCGTAGTTATGAGATTTTATAACAACACCGACGGTTTATCAAAACATAACGGTAAACCTAGTCTATTGTTAGCACAAAATTCTTTGCCATTTTGCTTACGTTTTTTTCTAAAATGATATGCGAGCCCTTTAAACAGATCTCAGCTCGTTTTTTTTTTGTCACATGCTAATCTTAGGATAGTGGATTTCTGAAATTATTCGTGTTTTCTTTAATTTGAAATTTAGATACGAACACGAATCACGCGTCTAAGTAACAGGCAAAACTATGCAGCGGTTCTTTCCAACATCGGTCAGGATTACGCTAGGGCTCTAAATGAAATGAAAAAGGAGTTTGACCTGTGTCCACCAGGCGTTCGAAAGATGGGAGTGATTTACACAGAGGGAGTCATCAGTCGAACTGCGGACGAAAGGAAAGCTGTCCTTGGTAAGGTTTAGTTTGTTTGCTGATTTGTTGTTGCTTGTTTTTGTTGCTTTTCATATCGATGCTTTACAACAAAAACCTCGTAACTGCAGCTTGAAACAAGCTACAGTTACGAGGTTTTTTGTTGAAAAGAGATGATACTCATGTTAATTTTTATCATTTAGTCCATAAAGGGTCCGATTAACTCTTTCCGAAACAAGACCTGGTTTTGAGGTCAATTATAGAAAATGCTTTGGAAAACATTAAAACAAAAGATGAAACTGCTGATAACCAGCAGTTTCTCCTTTTGTCTCAACATTTTCTATCCCATATTTTACACAAAATCTATCTTTAATAACATCCATTTTGTCATTTGTGGCAGATTTTGAAGTGGATCGCCCTAAAATTTCGCCGTTTGGGAAAGGGTTAAGAAGTATCTGAAAAGTACCGATTATAATCATTCTTAGTTAATTACGTGGTTCACTTTGGTAAGCAGTTGTCACTCTGAGACGATTTTTGAACAGATCATAGAAAAGTTCTTCTACCTTACTATACTCAGTTCCAAAAGAAAGTGTGCACTTTTAAATTTTTGAATGTCTCGAAAAGTATACCGTCTACCGTAGAGAAATTTTGTACGACACGTCTCAAGACTACTGAGAAGCGATATATTGATTAAGAAATCCCATAGCGCACACGAATTTTCGGCTTGATTGCGATTTTGCATTTTTAGTGCTTGACGTATGCCTCGCGTGTTGGATGAGTTATCGATCAGAAATTACACTCACTGCAATCCTTTTGTCATACCTTAACATTAAATCACATTTTCATTACATTTGTACATAGTGCATTAGCGTGAAACGAATTAAAATTAACGTCGGCTAAAAAGACTGAACCTGGTGAAAACAAAAGCCGTCAACAAATTTGAATCTGTATGGTATTTATGTTCCAATAGCAAGTGTCCATTTGTATGGCATCTTAAATGCATACAAATCTGTTGTAGAACATTATTGCACGGTTCAAAGACAGTTTACTAGACTTCTAACGTAGCGATTACTAACGTCGACGTACACGTAACGTCTACGGGAAAGTTCAAATTTTAGCGTGGGAATTTTCTGGAAGACCTTGTCAAATCAATCAAATCAAAATCATGTTATTTGTTCAAATCATATACAACATGATATACGAACAAATTACACATAAACAACACACATACAATTCTAACGGTGACGGTCATATCAATATTTCAGTTTTACACATTTATTTTAAGATTTTCATAGAAACCCATAGATGTTGCATACACTAATTGTAAGTGATCAATTTTTTATACTGGTGTTTTATTTTTTGTCTTCTGGGTGAAAACAATTTCTTCGTTTTTCATATAATGTTTTCCATAGCCATTATCTTGTGGAGCGTCAAAAAGGGTCTTAATGCGGGAAAGACTTAATTGTGTTTTCGTCGGTAAGGAACCTCCAACCTTCATCCTCCTAACGATGTATCATTAGAAAAGAGTTCATTTTTATCATAATTTTCCGATGATGCTAACACATTAAAATCCAACACAGGACCAAATACCGAGTAATGCAATTTTACATTTTTTGGGGTGGGGAGTAGAAAACATCGTGGGAAATGAAGTCCATTAATTGCTTACTACAAACAATTTCTTCATTTTCCACAATGTTTTCCATAGTCTTTATGTTAAGGGAGGTAAAACTAATGTCTTTATGTGGGAAATGTTTAATCAAGTTCCCTTTTGCCGTCTTATGTCACTTCCTAATCCGTGTTTTCTCTGATGAAATTCGCTCTTTGATAATGTTGATTACACTCATTTACATGAGAGCGCGTTACAATTCAAAAACAAAGGAAAGTAGGTACATGTAAACAATGTAAACTGTGTCGTTCGGGTAAGGATTAATGGTTATAATTTTCAGATGCCGCTGATGCAATGAAATCATCGGACGTGATCCTTTATAACCTAGGAGCAAGATACAGCGGATTTAGGGGAGGGGATGAGTTCGAGACAATTGGAACTGATTTCTGTAGACTCTTCGGTTTGGGACCCGGGTTTGGAGGGCTGACGTCGGTCATTCCGTTCCTGGCTACAGCTATTTGTGCAGGTAAATTGTGCAAAATCACGTCGTTGTAGTTCTTTCCAAACTTCATGACAACCCGTAGTAGGTGTAAGAAAGAATCTTAGATCACATTTCATTTAGACACATGATGATAATTTTTATGATTGTTTGTGATTTTTTTACAGGGACCCATGCTAGATACGTAAATAATAGGCATCAGAAAGTTTGGGGACTTTATTCTTGTCACAAAGCGCCTTAACCCGTTCAAAAATAAGACCTGGTTTTGACGTCCCTAATAGATATGGCTTGGGAAAACATTGAGACCAAAGAA
The DNA here is from genome assembly GCA_963680895.1 of Fragum sueziense. Taxonomy (NCBI): domain Eukaryota; kingdom Metazoa; phylum Mollusca; class Bivalvia; order Cardiida; family Cardiidae; genus Fragum; species Fragum sueziense. The sequence goes on along the minus strand of OY804595.1, from coordinate 8,674,031 downwards.
GAAACATTGATAACCAGCAGTTTCTCATTTTGTCTTTATATTTTCTGTGCTAAAATATATACAAATCCTGTGTTTATCCACAACCATTTGTTGTTTGCAGCGGCTTTTGAATTGGACAACCCTAAAATCTGTGGTTTGGGAAAGGGTTAATAGAACAGTGATAGAGGAAGAGGGAACAACGAGACCAGTAGGTTTCTCTGTCTCTAGTAATGTTCTAAGTTTCTAATTATTTAGATGTTTTAGAAAACTTAACGATTTAACCTTTTCCCAAATGTTTAAGTTTTAGGGAGGTCCAATTTGAAAGCTGCTGCAGACGACAAATGAACCTTGTTTAAGATAGGACTTGTGTACAATATAGCAAGGAAAATATTGAGACAAAAGGAGAAACTGCTGATTATCAGCAGTTTCTTCTTTTGTCTCAATCTTTTCCTAAGCTACATCTATTAGGGACGTCAAAACAAGGTCTTGTTTGGGAAAGGGTATTTAAGTTCCCGTTTCTGGTGATCTTACATCGAACCTTTTCCCAAACGAGACCTGCATAACAAAAATGTTTCGAAATACTTTTAAATAAAAGGATAAAATACTAGTATGCTTCATTTTCTTCTATTCCTTTCAATATACAGAAGGTCAAACTGTACACATATTCTTCTATCATTGGTATACATATAAATCTGGTCGTCTGCAACAGCTTTTGAATTAGATCTATACCAGTCTGAAATCTTTATGCTTGAAAAAGAGTTCATCCAAATAGAAAAGTGTTATGCTAGCTTCCCATTGCCAAATTCCACATTCTATCTGCAGAGACGATTGATTCTCGACCAGGTCGATCTTCTAATCGATCAATATATGATCGCCTCTCGATCACTTTTATATTCGATCGTACACAAACATTTTTTGACATGCAGAAAATAATCGAGTAGGAAGCGCGACCGATGCAGATCAAGCTTGATTGCACCGACCACTCCACATTACCCATGACGACCTAGCTCAGTCCATCTGTACCCGATCGCTTGATCGGGCATGATCGTGTTGATTTGATCGGCAGTGGGAACCTAGCATTCCATGCGGGGAAAATAGTCGTTCGCCATTTTTATTTTTTTGTGTGTATGTGTGTTTTTGTCATTGTTGTTGTTTCTTGGATTTTATTCCTTGGGGTGCAAACACATTTAGTGTCGGCCACTTTTTTGCTAAGGTCGGTTGGGTAAACTAAAACACCTATTTTGCTTGGCCTTAGCACTTTTAACCCAAGATGTCCCTTAAAGATTCATACTTACAGTTACTTACTTATTTTCGGGGTAATTTTCTGTAAAGATAACTGTACATTATTAAAATACGACCTTTTATATTTCTCAGTGCAAAATTTCAGCTTCGTCTGACCTGTATTGGCCAAGGTTACGACGGGTATAAAACCTCATATCACTTCTTTTCGTAAACACGATCAACCAGCTTTAAACATACACCGCTGCATGATTATCAATTTATGTCATATATTGCATGACTCTTGTATTATGCCATTTAAAGTGTATAAACGGTCTGACAACAGAGATATAGGCCTTGGGATACTAATGTTCCTTTAATGAAAAGTCTTGTGAAAACATTTATACAAAAGAAGAAAATTATACTAATCTGTATTTTTTCCTTTTGCTTTAATATTTTTCGTACTATATTATCCACAAAATTTACCAATAGTAACATCCATTTAGTCTTCTGCAGCAGCTGTCAAATTGAATTTTTGATATATTCTGACATTTGGGAAAGGGTTAACAATATTTCTTTATTTCTGCAGAACTAGATCCAGATACAAAAATCGAGTCCGGCTCAGATTGCTTCCCAAGTGAGTAATTTCAAATAAGTTTGTTAAAAATCCATGTTGCGAACCAATAAATGCAATAAATACATAATTACGCTGATTTTCAACAAAAACCTCGTAACTGCAGCTTGTTTTAAGCTGCAGTTACGATGTTTTGGTTGAAAAGCGACGACTAGGTTAACGTTTACCATTTACAAAACAATTTATTGTTTTCGCGTTCCGGTAGAATCAATTCAGAAAAAACAGGGATAAAGGAGTAAATTGTCTACGAACAGCATTTTCTTCTATTGCCTTTTCTTTTCGTCGTGAGTGAGTAATCCACAGTATTAAGACTAATTCTGAGCTGTAAAATACTATATGTGTATAAATTCTGAAATAAATAGAACATAACAAGTGGAAAATTTGTTGGTTACTACATTGTTTTTATTTCTATTGAGTATTGACCCAAGCGTTTTAAGAATTATTACCATTTTTCAGGAAACGGTAAAAAAAACTGTATAATAGTAGAACGGGTATTGAACACACTATAGTAATCCGTCTACCGTGCTAAATAATTTTAAACGTTATTTTTGATGATTCATTAATTCAGCATTGACCAATTTGAACTCGGTTTAAAGGAGAGAAGGTGGGAAAATGCCAGGAATAAGCTGTACGTGATGGATTTTTTAAAAAAAATAAACTGATAATAAATTATTGAAGATCAGCCAAAGTTTTGGTTGGTCTTCAAAAACTTTTTATCAGCTAATTTTTGAAAAATAAACCACGCCCATCTAATGCGTGACGTTTGTCCACATTCTCTGCTTCAAGCCGAATTGAAATCGGTCTCGTATTATTATCAAAATTATTGAACATTTTCTGAAATTGTTGTATCACGTTATTATCCACCGTGAAAGGGTGGGGATGAGAGACGGTTGAACATACTCATTTGGTGAAGCACCATAGGGATAGAATTGGTATTTCACTTCTTACATGTATGTTGATAATTTTTCAGGGTTTTACGCTTCTGAGAAAGTCCAAGACTTCTCCTGTCCCTACAGCACACAAGTCATGGACCATCCTGACCCGACCAACTGCGCATATTTCTATAGATGCATTCCGTTGTTCCCCAGACCGATTCGCTACCGATGCCCTGACCAAACGCTCTTCAACTCCAACTTTGTCCAGGGCGACTATAATAACTACTGTGTGCATTTTGACCAAGATAGCTGCTATACGGATTAATCACTTTCCCAAACAAGACCGGGTTTGAAGTTGCAAAAAAGAATATTGAATCATTGAGCATAATGAGCATAATTTTCTTCTTTTTCTCTTACAATTTCTATCACTATTCAATCAGAATTTGAGCCTGTCCATGAGAAAAGGTACAAGTTGGCATGACGTCATTTTTGTGGGAAAACGTCACGTAAGTTTGTGTTGTCTGTAAAACACTTCCTAGTTTTCAACAACATGTTTGAAAAGCGAATTTTAACTGTAATTCGACAGTTGAAATGGTAACAATACCAGAAGAAGGTGGCTTTGTGGTTGATGACCTTTTTCCGAGAGAATTTCGCTTGAATTATTAGGAATAAATGAGAGTTTACTGTTTTCAAGCGATCGATAAATTGATGGCGAAGAAAGGCAAAGTTCTGTCACCATAATATGAATAAATTTGTTACCTGAGTAATTCAACAGTTTAAAAAGAAAGAATCAGCCAAATCTGGTTTGAAGTTTTCGGCGATTTCTCTTCTTTTTTCCCCTTAAATTGTAAGAAATGGAACGAGAGAGAACACAGTTTGAATTGTTTACACATGGTTGAAAAGTGGACGGCGAAGAAAGACAAGTGTTGCCACGTTGGATTGTTTACTTTGGTTACCGACATAAACTTTTGGATATGGTAGCGTTTTGACTTTGGAAAGCTTCAACAATTATTTTTTAACCATTATTATCACAAAATCTGCTATTTGGTCATGTAGAAAGGGGTTCAAGACCCGATCTATTTTTAGCTTTCCTACTATGTAGAAAATATAAAATTATTTTGCGGCTTTAGATGTGAAAGCCGTCGTGGCGCAGTGGTTTTATACCTCGCTTTGAATGTCAAAGGACCAAGGATCGAAACCCATAGCCTCCTTCTTTTTTATGGATTCTTTTTAAATTGCAATTTCATTTCTTTTTCAAACTATACAAAGATTAATAATTTATAATAATTTTTTCTGGTTGATGATCAAACTGATACTTTGCTCAGGGTAAGTCAATAATGGAATCATATGTTATTAATGTTTTACTGTGTACATGTATAATAACTTATTCGTCCTTCAAAACTATGATATAATGTCTTCATATATCAATCCACCTAAACATTCTCACACCCATCAATATTGATCAGACGAAAATAACATTATACATTCTACATTAATTTCTCTGGAGCTGAATGAAAAATAGAGCCTACATGTTAGGCCTATGTCATTAGGCCTAATAAACGCGTTTCTACCGAAGAAAAAAGATGTTAGGACAGAAAAGCTTCAATGTGTTGTTGATATGTCTGCCTATAGTAACAGGTCAGCGGCGGATCCAGATGGGGTTCGGGGGTTCAAACGGCTGAACCCCCTCTATAGCATGATCATTTAATTTTCATGAAGAAATTCAGGCAAAAAAAGTGTAATACTAAGAACACGAACCCCCTGTTTGTATGTATGTGTATGCGAACTCGTTACCTTCTCTTTCAAAATGTATGTAGTCTATATCAATTATTAGCGTAATCGGGTCTCATGGTCACAGGCGTCAAAACCATGATTTGACACTTGCGACTCTTAAGCTCGGACTCGCTGTGATACACATATTCATTTTTCACAGTTCAGAATACTAGTTATTCAGATGTATGATTCTGTATGGTGAGAGAGAAAACAAATCATATCATTTTAGACAAACTAAACTTTTCTCCATCGATTCAACTTGTTGATTTCAATATGATTATCATTTCAAATTTTCATTTACATTGCCAACAACCTGGAACCATTTATGCTTTTAATTGTTTTGTACATTGTACAAGATAGACATATTGCCTTTTGTTATTTCATAAACTTGAAAGTTATGTTCGAACTTCGAACCCCTATCAAAGAAATAAGAAATCGTGGATCCGCCACTGAATGTATCGTGGCAGAGGAGGGTTTGAAATGGTTTCTAAGTTCTGTCTTTAAGACATTGAGGGGAATATCATCACATAAGCATTTCAGGTAGGAAATTACAAATTAACCAAATCTTACATAGTGACACTTATTGATGCCACAGTAAGAAAAGGGCTTCATAACACATTGTGGAAAATGGAGAAATTTCTTGTTACAAACAATCTTCTCTCCCCAAATTGATTTGTACACAAAACGACAAAACATGTTTTTGTTCATTAACTTGAAGTTATCTGCAGCATTTTAAAGTTTTGACTGGTCCAAAATCTCGCCATCTGGTAGTGGATTATTTACGTATAACTCACACATCCCTGCGTTAAACAGATTTATCAATTTACAAGAACAATCAATTAAGTCAATGTTTTCCGTCCTAATAAGATTCATGCGATGTTGTAATCATTATGACAATGCTTGTTATTATTATGGCAATGTCGTAAACATTTGGTGATAGAATGTTCCAGGCATAACGCTCAATTGTTGACGTACACACGGGGAAAAAAAGAAAAAAGAGAAAAGAAAATAAACTTACCACTTTTTTCGCGAATTTTGTACATTCTGATTCGACAATGTTTTTCCTAATGGTGCGCACAGAAATAAAGATTCAAAATGTTTAAATCTAATACAAAACGTACACAAACGTCATTAAACGATAGTGTAAGATGCAACCAAAATGAACAGATGGTAAACAATGTATTGGCATATGTATGTCACACTTTCGAAAAGTGTAACACGAACGCCACATTTGGCATTGCAAAGTAATCGAAGAAATATCATTCTATATTGAGTGGTCACTGAGGGTATGTTTTTGATATCCAGGGGCCTATATTATATCAACGGTCGCACGATTATGTTTTGTGTAAAAACTTGTAACAACAAACCTGATTGGCTCAATCTTATTTCTCGTGCAATCAGATGTCTTCTTACACAGTTTACACTAAAACGTGGTCGTAAGATCGTTGATAATACGAGCCCCAATTTAATTTGAGAACAGAATTCGAGAATACAGAAAAGGTGGCGTTCTATCAAGAGAGGGAAATAGATTAAACAAATGCTGCAAAACATTATTCCAACTTCACAAGTGAAGTAGGCCTAAACGAAAAACTAGAATGGACAGCTAATCTGTTCAAAAGATATGTAACAAATGACAAGCTAAAAAACAAGAGTAAAAGGGCTATATTACAGAACCTGTAAGACAAATGAACAAAGGCGCCGAACAACACATATTTGACATTTTCGCACGAAAAATTCAGATGTCATGCGAATCTCATTAGGCGTGGACTTCTTTAAAGAAGTCCTTTTTTATTACAAAAGACACTCTTTTATTTTACTAGTAGTTTTAGGTAATGCTATGTCTACTGCAAATTAATGTAGATACTGTTGTACATAAATGTCAGCATTGAGAATAACATCTCTAGAGCCGAATGTCGTCCGAATAGGTTCAGATACTTGACGACTGATTAATGACGTCGCACGAAATTTCAGACGTTGCCTGAATCTCATTAGGAGTGGACTAACTAAATGAGTTTTTTTTGTTACAAACAAAACTTTTATTTTATCTATCATTTTAGAAACGGTATAAAAGTAATGTGATTATGCTTTGTCAACTTCAAACAAAAATTTTGTCATCATTTTTACTGATTTCGTCATGTGCAGAATCCCGGAGTGGTTTACGTCAAGCGTGATGACAATGAGATTGCCATTTCTATTTTTAAAGACCTGTCCCATCAGTTCTACGATCCTGCCAGACAAGTGGTTATTCCACCAGTAGTAATGACCACACAAAGAGCAGCCTATCTGTATAGGAACGTCAGGCCCTTTGTCCGTTCATGTTACAGAGATGCCATTTGCCCAGCCCCGATTTTAAAAGAATGAAGCTTCTTAGTTATTGATCTCAAGAATAGAATTGTTTATCAACTTATTAAATATTTAAAAAATACATTACAATTAGTTATACTCTCTTATAGAACCAATAATACAAATACATTCTGAACCATCTTTAAGCTGACGTCGTTTAAGCTGACGTCGTTTATTTGGAAGAAAACGTCGCCATTACGTTGCTATGGTGGTCAGCTTTGATGACGTCATAAGCGTGTTTCCTGAAAGTGTTTTGACCTATGAAACATGTCAAGCAGTAGATAAGACATTGCCCTTTCATTTTATGGTAAAAAGTCAAAATCGAAAATTTTGACCAACTTGTACCTTTTCTCATGGACAGGCTCATTTCAAGTTTCTATTTGGGAAAGAATTAAGATTGTGCGGAAAAACTATTTCCAGACGACCATATCTTAAATTTGTCAAAAATTAAAGCTGTTGCAGACGACAAAATATTTATTCCTTGAACTAGAAGAATTTCATTTCATTCTATAGAAAACACAGAATGGATGAATTTTATTCCTTTTCCCCTGCCCTATATTACCAAAATGTTCGCTTTAAGAACAATCGAAGGCCGAAATTGTTTAGGAATAGGTTAACATGGTATGAATGGCTCTTTCCAAAACAGCTGAATCTTAGATATTTTCAAGTTTAAAAAAGTTTCCAGACGAATAAATTGATGAAATCTTGAACAGCAAGTGAATACAAAACATACACATATGAATGATTACAATGTTTGTTTTCAATGTTTAATTCTTTTTGAACAACGTTTTCTAATGGATTCAAAGGGTGGTCTTCAAAAGGCTACATGTTGTATGGCAATATATTTTCGCTGTTTGATGACATTAAGAAGCATTAGCACAGGCGGCAATCACGTGACTTTGATATGATATACCTTCAAACTTCTGTAAACAAAAAACTCGGTAAGTACACATGTTTCTCAAGTTCTAAATCAAATACTTAACACTCAATGTTGAGATACGTACCATTTGATACGTCGTACTCTCCGGTCTATTTTGATACCAATATCTTCCCTTAAATCCATGTCAAAGGTGAAAACATTCGTGCAAAGTATTTTTGAATGCTGCGATATATTTTCTTAAAAAATGTTTGTACTTTGCACGAATGTTCTCAGCTTTGACAAGGATTTGAGGGAAAATCTTAGTATCAAAATAAACTGGAGAGTACGACGTATCGATTGGTACGTATCTCAATACTGAGAGTGAAGTATTTGATTTAAAATTTGAGAAAAAATTGTACTTATCGAGTGTTTTTGTTTACATAAGTTAGGAAAGCATATCATAACAAAGTCTCGTGATTACACCTGTGATTAGACAGAAGTTTATTAATCATTATAAACCACATCTTTTTGACACTTTTCCTCTCAGACACTTCCCGATTTGTACGTCGCGCATCAAATGCGTTTGCGCAATCCAGAGAAAATATTGAACATTAAGATCACGATCTTTCCCCTCCTTACTTTTCTAAGCTTTCTTGATTAGTGACATTAGAATTTGTTTATGTTTTGCTTATCGAAAGATCGATTGATTTGGATGCCGAGCCTCCCATTTCCTATATATCGAAATAAAAAGAGCCGGGATCTGAAAAAGGATACATGATGGTATTTGATACCAACATGGATTTAGATCAGCCTGTGCATACACACAGTCTGATCAAGACCCATGTTATTTTAATGTCATTTCGCACCTGTAAGATATCAGTATGTATCTTTATACGATTGTTCTTACTCACAGACTCACAAAGAAGGGTGATGCCACATAGTGTCCCTACCAGATCCTGGCTCTAAAGACTTAGTCAATAACCTTTGACATTCAGAATAAACTATATATTTCTTCTTCATTAGTTTCATTTATTTCCATCCTTTCTCAAACCCAAACTAGATGTGGTGTTGACACCATTAACCCCTTCACTGCCGTATATATGCCGGGGAATAGTATGACTATTTGGTGCTATTTCGCACCAGAGTTATATAATTTACCATAACTCAAAGAGTACTCGGTGGAGTACAACCAAAGTTTGTGTGCTTCTTAAATACACGTTCCTCCATATTTTCCGACAAATTTTGCAATGGCATTTTGCCATGAAAAATTTTCAGCATTTTGAACTTTCTAGAAATGTCAATTCTCAGTAAATTTCCTATCCCATAAATCTGCCATGACCAACAGGTGAAAGGGTTAAAAAATTTGCAACCTTTATGCCAATCGTCTCATTTTCTGTTTAAGAACTTGAAAATGAACCATTATCACTGCCATTGGAAGCATTTTGCAGTTTTACTATAACATAATTATCTGCTACCAAAAACATGATTTTGTACCCCTACCAACATTTGATATCATTCAACTTATTTCTAGAATTAACTTCTATGACACAAAACAGCGAAACTATTACCTATTTCCTTTGATATGTCCAAACAATATCGCAGAAAGCAAGGATTTCATAAAACAAATGGAAATTGGTGAAAGAAACTCCCCTCTTATGATGTATTTGGCTTTAATATGGGATATAATTTACCCCGAGTGACACCCGGGTTATAGGCATAATATGAAGCAATTTTTACCCCGAGAGACGCTCGGGGGTAAGGCTGTGAAGGGGTTAATAAAAAGAAACTAGGGAATCATTTTGGCTAAAAAAGGAAAGCACTGCAAAACAACTCGTAACTGCAGATTGTTTCAAGCTGCAGTAACGAGATATTAGTTGAAAAGCATAGAAATGTTGAAAACCAAATGCCATTATTTCCTGGCGTAAGACATGTGACTTCCAACAGAACAACAGAAAAAAACAAAACCATTATTGCATAGGAACAAGCAACTTTCACGAATTAGTTTGTAATTGTACGATTTATGCCCACGTTAACGTGCAATTCAGTGAGATAGGAGATCCCTTTAATTTGCTTTGCACAAAAATTATGATCGGACGAAAGTACTGAATTGTTCGATTCCCACCTTTCTGTAGTATTTTTGAATATTTTTTTTTTCGAATAGAAAGGGGTTGCAAAGGACAAAAGTAATACTTGTTAATGTAGAAATCTGAACGCAAGACATGAGGCATTGAAACTCTTTAAGGAAAGGGAGAAAGTAGTGGTTATACACATTTCCTTCTTTTCTAAAAAGTGTTTTAAACCCTTATCAAAGGCATCCATGTTAGGGAAAGGGTTCAATTAACAAAGAAAACATGTATATTCAATGCGAACTTTGCCTGTAAAATCACGAGTAAGTCACCTCCGGTCTGGTATTTGTCAGTATCCCACCTCTGCCACCAAATGATGGTCTACCTCATGATTAATTTCACAACAATGTTCTACGAACCCTTTTCCAAACGTTACAATATTAGGGTGGTTGAAAATGAAAGCTGCTACAGGTGACAAAATGGATCTAAAACGACGGAATTTTTGTAAAATGTAGCATGGAAAATATTGAGGCAAAGGCATTATCATAATTTTCTTCTTTTGTCTCAATATTTTCCAAATCAGTTTCTAATAGGGACGTCAAAACCTTGTCTTGTTAGAGAAAAAGTGTGACCAATAATGTCGAATACTACGTATGGTATGTGAAAGATCAACTAACATGGACTTTTTGGTAATGGCAGAATGTATGACCAAGTTAACTCTTTCCCAAACGACAAAAATGTAGACGCCTCGAATTTGAAAGTCGCTACAGTAGCTATCATCTTAATTAAGATTGAAATGATGTGTGTAACAATATCTAAACATTGAGACAATCCAAAAAACGTCAGTTATCAGCATTTTTACTTTCAGTTTTAATATTTCTCCAGCTTTTTAGAATAAGAGACCCCAAATAAGGTAATGTTTTGGAAAGGGTTATTGAGTCATTACAACAGACAAACGATCTATTTATTCTAATCTGCTTTTTTTCTATAGTACTATCGAACTATATTATTCGGTTATTTGAAATTTATATTCTAAACATTTTTTCATTCTGTTACGACCCAAGGGTAACAAGAACTAAGAAGCCAGCAACAAACTTTACAATGAATAATATTTATTAACAATAATAATAAAGTTTTGTTTTAAAAGATGATAAAAGATGCACAACCTCAATTGTATGTAAAGTCCAGAGTCCTAAAGTTAAATCCAGGTTATAAACCACAATGCACAATAATCCACTTCAAGAATTTTAACACACAAACAGTAATTTAGTAATCCCCTTTTGATCTGACAATTTAGTATGAATTAGTAAGAACTAGTGACCGAATCAAAAACTAATGATTGATGTCTGGTTTGGTCTATCCGATATATGCTATTCGGGAATATTCCAGAATGTTTGAGAAAACATCTTATATAAAAATGTATTGAGTTTTTCTAGACTATTCCCTTTATATAATTTGGAATATCTCAGAAAATTAAGAATGTTCTAAAGTTTCCAATACATCATTCTAGAAGTTTCTACAGGTTAAATGATAGATAAACAACGTGTTTATCAAATATGTAGTTCCAAAAAATATACATGTAAACAAGTAAATAACTTATTTACTTAATATCTAAAAGTTTCTAAAGTTTCTATCCACTTCTAGAATGGTCTTAAATAATAACTGTAAATAGTAAACAATTTGTTGACAAAAACATCCAGTTCTAAAAATATACGAGAGGAAATTCCAAAATTAAGATGACAAATATGTAGGCTATAGGTGCATACATAACAATTCTTACAAGGAAACCGTTGTGTTGACAACAACACCCTTTCCTGACACATGTGCAAGACCACTTGTGCAGTGTGTCACCAATTTACCAAACTTCACATTGAAACCATTTCCTAAACGGCAAACGTTCAGAGTAGTTTAATTTGAGAACTGTTATCTGTGACAAAATTGGTATTAAAAAAGACAGGGTTTATATATGATGTGGCAGAGAAAAATATGAGACCAAAGGGGGAATGCTAGTTTTCAACTTTTTCTGCTTTTCCCTCAATGTTTTCACAATTTTATCTTTTTTACTGGAGGACATCAAAACGATTAGGTCTTGTTTGTCAAAGGTTTAACCCATCCAGCCTACATCAAATTGTGTAAATGTGTATTTCAGACAATTATCTTATTAGAGGCGCCATTTTTGAGTGATTAGGCGTAAACTAGTAAGAAAAAAAATGTAGTAAAACAAAATGTGCTGGTTACCTTTACATACAGAAACCTGAAATTTATAAAGGATCCGACCATTAGAAAGGGATGTATTTGTAATGTAAGCTATAGCTAAAACGGGAAAGCATTCGCCTCGCATGCCACACATAGTCCGACATCATTCACGCTGTGGATTCTAACCCAGCTTGGTATGTGTTTTCTTAAAACTTTTATATCATCTAACGTGAGGATAAACGGCCAGTTATTAAGACTAAATCAAACTTTTAAAGAATAAAATGAGGATCATTCATTGATAATTCCACTAATTTAATCAGAGACATCAAATGACTGAGCTCCTAGCACTTTGATTGAAGTAGCTATCAAATCAAGCTGCTAGTATTTTGCCGCCTATTCTGTTCATTTTCTTTAAATCGCCCGTATTAACAGACTTATCGAAGGTTTCCTTTTTAAAAGAGTTTTATCACGTGATTCTCCGTCGTGATAAGTGTTGTCAGCCATACTCTACTATTATGTTAGGCCTGGTAAAATAAATTGTGTGGTTCAGGTATCACGTGGGGAAATGTCGGCCCTATATTTGTTCATTTATTTTAAAATGGGGTTTTAGTTAATATTGTTGCTTTGCTTCGATTACTGCAAATCCTTCCAATGTCTGGATAAAAATATTTCCGTATACATTTTCTTTTAAACTGATCTACATGTGCCTATAGCGCTCTCTTTAAAGAATAATGGCGAACATAAAAAAGATTAAAAGATATTTACACGTAGGAGAAAGTTGTAGTTGTTTCTTGGACTTTGCTGATTTGGCGGCAAAGCATTTAAGGTCTGTCCCGTTTTGCTAGGGACGGTCAGGTAACCGGAACCGCAAAATGTATTTTACCTGTCCTTATATGAAAATATAAATATCCTTGACTATCACTTCTCCATATGGAATTGTTGACATTCACAAAATAAATAATTTAGAGATGATTGCTATGATACCGATTAAGTGATTTGACATTTATAAATACAAAGTGGTCTTTTTGAGATTGAAAATTTATTGCAAACACAACAAAAGATATAGTATTGTCCAGCAAGATTAACCCGGGACATCTGCATATGTAATGACCCCACTTCAGCAATTTTTTGTTAAGACGCTCAACTAACGGGCTTAGCGCACGAAAATTAAGTTGTCCCGTGTTAACCTTGCTGAACAATACTCTTCAAACATTTCCAAAACAACAGCTGGTCTTGAGTCTCCGAAAGGAAAGGATTTGGAAAACATAATTATAATCAAAAAGAAGAAAACGCCGCATTTCTCCTTATTATTTTCTGACTTATTTTCTTGTACACAGACATTATCTTTATCAATACATCAATAGCAGAATAAAAATCTTTCAGGTAAGAAAAGATCCAGACATCAGATTCTGTTCGTAATAATAAACAAACAGTTAAAGGTCAACTACAATATCTCCGACAGCAGTAACAGCAGTACGCTTTTCAACCGTGTCCCATACAGGTTATGGTTTTAACATCTCTAAAAAAGAATACCGTTAAATTCGTTTTGTGAAAAGAAGAAAAAAGCTGATTTTCGGCATTAATTTTCTATTTTTGTCGTTAACGCTTTCAGAGCTTTGATTTGCAAGTATACTGATTTTGTTATATTATTTTAGTCATCTGGAGCTATTTTGAAATTGGACTACTATAGAATTGTGTTGTTTGGAAAGGCACAACGAATAACAGACAAAAAGACAAAAAGTAGAGATACTATTCTCACCCTTAACGTAATAAGTTTTAGATAAATATAGACAATTCTCAATAGCTTTTGAAATTGGACCGATCAAGTCGTTAAAGAAAAGCTTAGAACTAAGGGGCTAAATGAAATTTTGAATAAAAAATGATGACAAGCACAGACGGAGAAAATGGCGGAATTTAGATTTTGGACGTTATAGGCTGACCGGTCTAAATCCAACAATATCTTTAAAATTACACAACCATCAATCTGATTTGCCGAGACATACGTTTCGTCTAATCAGATTGCTTGTAATGTAATTTAACTAATTTTTCTTTTTACAATCAATTAAGGTCGTCTACCCCTAATGAGATTCGCCCAACGTCGGAATCATTCGGGCGACGTCGAAAACATTCGGCGGTGGAACTTTCCACCGCCGAATGTTTACGACTGTGCCGTAATGATGCCGCTCGAGAAAAGCCGATGATTTATAAATCTCAAAATGGCGATATTACGGTTATCCTACCTTAAGAGAGTTTTGTGAATACGGCCTTATATTGATACAACAGAAAACAATATTGCACATTATCTAAACAGAAAAACAGGATGAAAAATACTAGTTACGAGGTATCAGTATTTTTCATCAATGTTTTCTGTGTATTTCCTATTCACTACGTCAAAACTAGGGATTGCTATGCAAAGGGTTACTTCTAAAAGAAAAAAATCCGTATCGCAAATTGCGTCAAAGAGATGCCCATGGCCAAGGATTACGACTAATTAAATAAATCGCGTCAATAATGCCGTTGTCTTGCTTCCGGTTATTAGGTCCATTCTATTTTTAGATGTTGAACATTTCCTCTTTGATCATGGAATCATAAATGAGCACGGAGTTTTTCTTCTAGAAAAAAGGATATCATCACTATTTAACGAAAACATCGTAACTAAAGCTTGTTTTAGCTGCATTCACGAGGTTTTTGTTGAAACGCAGCGATATTATGAGAATTTAGTCTAACATGGATCCAGATCACCGCAGTTTGACCAACACACTTGTAGCTCCCTTATGATTACTTCTGGTAAAAAAGAATAACAAAAAAAAAAAAAAACAAGACAAATTTTTGATGCATAGCATCCAAAGTAGCCCAGAATCTTTTGGCCAGCAATAATTCAAAAAGTTTCTGCATGGTGTCTACCTGAAAGTGATGGGAACATGCACTAATTACCGATGTTTAGGTCAGATCGAATAAGAACTATGTGTGTAGAATGGGTAAAAGAAATCTTTAAAATTAAGTTTCTGTGATACCAATGTTTAGTCGTGATATGGCCTTGATTTATGCATTCGATTTGGCGTACCAGTATGCTATTACAAACGTTGAGACTTTGATAGGTTCAGATCAAATTGGTAGTGGTAATAATGTTTGTTTGTTTGACTAAATTGTGGGCTAAATCATTTAGCAAGTGGCAAGAATCCGACAGTTTCAATTTCAATGTTCACGACAAAGACAATCCATGTCAAAAGTGTATGTCATAGTATACAAATATTAGTAGAAAATAAAACATTTCTGAATATATCTGGATTTCTCAGATCCCACATATTTTCTCACTATTATTATATCCCTTATTTTACTTGTTAGGGGTGTCAAGACGCGATCTATCTTGTTTTGGACATGGTACATTCTGTAACCATAGCTTGAGCAAGACGAAGTAAATAAGTATAGGTCATGCATAAACACTGCTTTTTATACATTGTCTGCTATATATTTTATATTTATATTTTACATCAGTTATATTCTTGATGTACCCGGTAGCAAAACAAATTGGCGTGGCAAATGATTTTAAAACATATACTAAACAAATACTAAACGACATTCTGTCAGTTTGAATCTACTACATGTTGTGAAGAAGCTTTGAGAGCCAATCATGGGTGTTGATCAGACGGTATGTATGCACTAGCCGATGAGAATCCATGTTTGACCATTTGCTTGCTAATAATGTCAACCACATGGTCAATCGAGTCATTTTTCCCTAAAGTTCACAATGAGACTTATTTAGCTATATCGGAGAAATGGAGCTGATGGCGCCGAAATGGAGATTGTCATTACAATAACTTGGTGGTCGTATTATGAATTCACATTTATCTAACGTCAATATCAAATACTTGTAAACGCAGCAAATATTTTGAAAAAAAAAAGAATTTCAAGCTCGACCAAAAGCAATTTCCATGTCGCTACCGCGACTGCAAAGGCGTCATTCCGCGTTTTATCTTGTCGCGTGACCCTTTGAAGCATTCTGGTTTAAACTGATATAATCATTTCCCAAATAGCAAAATTTAAGTTAATTTGAATTGATAAAGATGTTCAACATACCATGGAAATATTTTGACAAACAGAAAAAAATGCAGGGGTCCGTATTATCAACGATCGTACGATTTGTTTTTGCGTAATTAATTGAAACAGAAAACCTGATTGGCCCAATCTGATTTCTCGTGCAATCAGATGTTTTATTACACAGTTTACACTACACAAATCGTGGTCGTAAGATCGTTGACAATACGGGCCCCTGGTTACCAGCATTTTTTCTTTCGCCTCTATGTTGTCCAAGCCTTTTCCTTTATGAAGCTTAAAATCCAAAGCTTGTTTAGAAAAATCTTAAAGGGCTTACATTCACTGACTTGAGTATAAAATAATCATACCATAGCATTCGATAAAATACAAAATCTAAGTTTACAGAAACAGATAAAATACAAAATTTAAGTTTACAGAAACAATCATGTTTTGAATGCTCAATGAATTACTCATGATCAGCAGCTGAACTAAAACAATGAAAAAAATTATGTAAAAAAATATGAAAAAAATCGAGCGCTAGCGAGACTTGACCTCATGACATATAAGCTATGATGAACTCTTTGTCCGGTGTCGTGACCACTGTACCACTCAAGCTTTTACATATTATGAAGCTTATAAAAGTTTAAAGTATTTACGCAATTTGGATTTGTCCCTATCGAAATTGAAGGATATGAAACAATAAACAAATTCATATTTTATGCAGTATATTTCCTCGTGAATGTCTTAACATGTCAAAAAAATATGCTTTTAATTTAATAATTCTTATCGACATACATTTCAACCATTTTCAACAAATAGGTCGAACATTTTGTACAATGGTCGCCTAACAAACTCTACACGGGTATATCTCATAGCTCATGGCTCGGCTGCCAATAAAAAAGTAAAGCGTATTTGAAGAATTCATGAAAACTTTCTTATTGATTTAAAAATATACAAAAAAGGAAAACAAAAAAAAAAGAAAGAAACTAGCGTGAGTGGATCTCGAACCTAAGGAACAAAAGTGTCCAGGCTTTGGTATGCCATGCCTAGCACTCTATCCATTAGACCACAGCGGCACTTGTGTCATATTAAACTAAAACAAAATTGAAATATAGTAGTATTTATCAGATTAGATTGGTTATCGCCCCTGAGTTGGTCCATAGAAATAACGAAACACATTAGTAAATACCGAAACACATTTACAGTATCGATTTTAGAATGGATCAGTTCATAGCGAATATATATTACCGTTATTTATTCAAAACTTCATACAAAATTCTCTTCTTTTTGTTATTAAGCAAAAACAACAATAGTTAACATGATGTGTTATAGTTCTTCGTGTGTTTCGGTATTTCTATGGACCGATCCGGTCACATGATTAAGCGGTTAGTAATTCGCATCTGAGGGAAATTAAAAAAGTATACAAATGCAAGTTTTATGCATTGTATTTCCTAGTAAATGGTGTAAGCATATAAAACAAACATGTTGTTAATATAACAATCATTATCAACGTACAATTTAACCAGTTTCAACAAATATGTCTAACAATTCTTACAATAATCGCCTCCCTACCTCTGCATGTTAATATTTTAAAAGCGTTACAAAGGTAGCCCAGCTCAAGGCTGGGCTACCAATAATTATGATCAGACTGCGTGTATAGTGTATACACGGGTTTATCTGGATCCAGGTTGGTCTTAGATATGATAAGACCCCTTTTCCTTATCCTTTAACAACTGTACGTTAAGGTTCTAGAGAAGGAAAATGCAGCTGAGTAACAGTTTATCGGAAGATAAAGTCCTGTTGATAGTGCCATATGTCAGAAAAAAAATGTAAATTCATGAAACGGATTATCGAATAAATACGAAATAGCCTCTGCCCGTCTATCCATGGGGATATTTTCTCTGTTTAGAAACATTTTGCTATTGTTGATCGACTCTTTAAACCTTTCCCTAGCAAATCCTGGTATTGAAGTTTTTCACCAAAAAGCTTGGGAAAACATATTAAAGACAAACGAAGAAAATGCTTCTCATCTGCATTTCCCCTTTTGTCTCAATGTTTTCTTGGTTATAATGCACGCTTCTAAAGGCGTTTTCTACTTTCATTCCTACACATTTTGTCGTCAAGATCAGCTTTGAAATTGAAATCTGCCAAATTCTTGCCGTTTTGGAAAGGATTAAGAAAAAAGAACCATGCGATTAAAAATATCGTTAACCACAGCTTGAGTAAGTCGTAGTTACGACATTTTCGAACGTGTCGAACGTCATGCTGATTCTTAGATGACTCAACACTAATACCAGAAGATTGTGATGTCCGTGTGAAGAGCTCTTAAGCTCGGGTAATTGTTATAATTCTACAATTTAGTGCAGTGATACACGTGATGTGGAGAAATTTGTTCTTTTATTCACAGATATCTGTTGATCTGCTCCCCTTGTCGTTCTGTAACATAAATTATAAGATGTCTCTATACAGGGTTTATCACTCTTATTGATGCATTACCAGACGGCACGATTTTAGACTGGTCCAAATTCAAAGATGTTGCAGATGACAATTTCCAGTGAATGTTACTTTACAATTTTAGATTATTATGTCTTTTTGTGTATAAATCATTGTGGTAAATGAAGAAATTGCTTGTCACAAGCAATTTCTTCATTTTTCACAACGTTTTCCGAAGCCTTTGTGTTGTGGGGCATCAAAAAGCGCCACTGTTTGAAAATGGGTTGATCGAATCATATAGTGTTTCGTGAGAGCGTCAACTTTGTCGTAGTTTACTGTAATGCGTCGTCTACTGTGACACAGTTGTTATTTAACATTATCAAATGAAGGCATACACCTCTTGCGTCCATGCACTCGATTATCCAAGTGTTCCTCTACCAGATACCGCTAACGGTCAGACGTCAAGGGGGTAGAACCGGCATTAATTTGATGCCTGAGGGAAGCATTTATATAGAGGCAGATAATGGCAAATCCTGGTCATGTCTCTGCAGTGAATATGATCGATTCATACTCTGTCGTAACGGTATCAAAATTGAACTATTTACTGTATTGTGACGTCATTGACTGCGTAACAATTGTTATTTTGACATCAAATAAAAGTCGACACATATAGGGATCACGCATTCGGTCACTCATCCACACAATGATAATAACGTCGAGTCTACTAGTATTTCTGGTAAGTGACGGTAAATTGGGGATTCAACCAATGAAAATTTGTATAAGGTTTTTAACACACCGTACACGCGGCTGCGTCGAAGACAGACGAGAGACTTTTTCTGTGTATAACTATTAAGGGAATGCAGACGTCGAAAATCTCACATTCTGGGAGATATGCGAAATATTCGAGCACAATGTCAAATTTCGTAACTTTTTGTGTGAAACCTCCAAAATAATCAATGACTGTGGCCTTATTCGCAAGGGGAACGTTGAAAGGTATATATTGTAGAAGCACCGAACACTTACACGCGAATTTATCAACTATAGAATACCTAATATCATTTTGTTTATTTACGAGTATAAGAATAAATCAATTTTACCCACCGTGCACCTGCCATCAGACGCCTAATCTGTATTCGCTGACTCTCGTCTGTCTTCGACGCAGCCGGTTGTACGAAGTGTTTAATTGTTAAGCAACTTTACTGCGAACTATTTGGTAATGCAATGCCACCATGGCCCCGGGATTAGACGAGATTCGTTTTCGTAACACCAAAGCTTGACTGTTTTGTAGTTAAATGAAGTAAACAATCAGCGATGGGAACTGAGTACGAAAGTGTGCGGAGAGAACAGAGTATCTAAAACATGCCGGAAGATCTTCGATCTATATATATATATATATATGTAGAAGTCATGAAAACGCATTGACAGTTAAATACTTGCATGTTCAGCATACAAGCCCGTAGGAAGCAATTTCATATGGGTGACTAAAGCTCCTGTCAGGGCCAGTGTTCGAATATTGGAGGGGTTAAACTGGATTTCCCTTAAGTTTCAGTGTGAAGTAAGGAAATTCTTTTTTTTTTTTTACCAAACTTGGAAGGGAGCTTACCCTTCATCTCCATATCCTCCTGTTCCTACGGGCATGGTATAGATATGCCTGTACAAATCTTTTAGGCACCGAATTGGATCCTAGATTTGCAAGTGTCTTGATCTTGTCGCACCGTTGAACGATAAACATAATAATACAAATTACTTACCGTGATAAGAGTCTGTTATTTCTGTGCTATTCAGTTCCATCAAGTTCCAGACAATTCCCAGGGGGAAAAGCTTACGGCATTATCAAAGGAAACTATGGTCGTTTTAACAATTGATGAGTTGACAGTTTGATTTTCTAGAAAGCTTTTATCTCATCATTGTTATAACGTCTAATGGGTGGTCATTCTTGTGTTACGGTCATCCCGTCCTTTCAGTATTATTATAGTCCGTTTGTTGTTTGAAATATGTGCGCTAAATGAAATAGATTCTTGACTTATCATTAATGGTTTTCAACGCTGAAATCACAATTTAAAGGGGGAATAACACTTAATATCTTGCAAATTTTCCGAGAACTTCGTACAAAAAAATAAATATATATTATTAAAATATGGTCTTTAAATTGCATATATGCCAAATCTTAGCTTTCTACTTTGTGTATTGGCTTAGATGTCGACGGATTTAAAACCCCATGATTTTTTGTCCCGGGGATAATATTTACAATAATGGAACATATCGGGTTTTAAATCCGTCGACATCCTAGCCAATACACAAGATAGAAAGCTAAGATTTGGTATAGATGCAATTTAAAGGCCATATTTTCATAATACATATTTATTTTGTACGAAGTTCTCGGAAAATTTGCACGATTTTAAGTGTCATTCCCCCTTTAAGGTATGCAAACCATCATTAGCACCAAACAGCCAGAGGCGAAATTTGAAAAGTGCCAGTTATTCCTAAATTGTATAACATTTCAATTCCAAATACAAACATAAGCATTTTGAACAGTGTAGAATTTTGAATTAATGCATACTTATTGAAAGATTTGACAAAAATGTTCAAAATTACCTCCCCTGCATATGAATATAGAGTAAAATAACATTTGTAAATTGTTTTCTGCTTGAAGCATAATCTTGAAATCAGCACGGTGAATCAACTTATGTGAAATGTATTTACAAGTGCGTGTGTAATTTGATGCGTTTCGTATGGCTAGAAAGTTGTGTTTTTAATGATGCGCTGTATAGGCCTACCTTAATAACCAGTTTGGCTTATACATTATGTAAGACATCAATTATTACTAAGCTGGGTCATTGCTGTCCCCACATACATGTATGTTTTTTCTACAAATAAAAACAAATTACGAAAATATTTTGAAAAGGGTCCCAAAATGGACTTTCTTGTCAAGTTCGGTCCAAATTGGTCCAGTGGTTAAGGAGATATAGAATGATCCAGGGAATTACTTAAGGACAGATCCTCTAGTCGTTACTGCGCAACTTACTGCGCATATCTTAAATAACTAAATAAAGCTGTTTCAGTAATTAGTATTTTCAGCAAATGTATTTTTACATTAAGTTAAAATTTGGTTGATAAATGACATGACCATTTTCGTTTTATTCCATCTTCTCTGTTTGGCCAATTAAAGTGTAATAGTACTCGGATTGTACATTTCGCTTTCTGTTACGCGTTCAACATGTAGCGTTAGCGATATGAACAGTAAAACAAAAGCAATTATATGGCGTCTTTATGAGCTGATCCGCTTCAGATGGACACAAAAGAGGACACTTTTAATTATCTAAAGCTGGTAATAAGGAAGAAAATGGATAAAAGTAGTGAAACAATTTCGGACAGAGCTGCAAAAAGTAAACTAAATTTGATTTATAACTAAGAACAACGCTTGGTTTGATATATTTCTTTTGTAGGTATGACCAAGCACTATGTCTATACAAAAAAGAGAAAAAAATCTTACCACTGGAATATTTTTTATTATCAGAAACGTTGCGAAAAAAGAGCAATTTCGGCTATTTTTGAACAAATGTTTTACTAAAAATATCAAAATCATCACAAAATTTTCCCAAATTAATACTCATTTACATAGAATAAAACATATTAAACACCATAAAGACTAAATGTAATCCTAGTCATTTCGAACATCTTTTTTGTTGGTATATAAGTGACACCCCATTTTTGCAATTTTAGACAAGAGTAGTCTCCCTTGAACTCCAAAAACTTTTTAATTCACTTGGTGACCTATAGTTTTTAAGTCATGTTTTTATTTCACATATATTTAAGTATCAGTAAAGAAAAAAATAAAAAAAAAATGTTACCGTAGGAAATAAATGGATGATCTGTCATTAAGTCGGACAGGCCACGCTCTGCCACGCCCTCAATTGTTGACGAATCGAATATTAAATGACAAATTCCCCCAAAATAATGTGTAAATTGACCAAAGGGTAGATCTTCAAAGATTTCTCTCCTGATTTCTCATTGTTCTTGGCGAATCAACAATTTGCGAAGAACTTTTGAATGGTGACATTTAAACGAATTAGTCCGAAGGTTAAGAAGAGCACAGACTGTGAACGGACAGACTGCTAAACAGATAGATGGACCATGGACGGTGAATGACCACAGCAGCTCACGATAAGCACTATGTGCTCAAGCCAGTTAAACATATAAAGAGACTAGAAACTGAAGTATACCCTCTAATGAGTAGACATTGTCATTTTTAGAAAGCTTTTATCCCATCTTCCTCATAAATAGACGTCTAATAAGACGATAATGTATTCTCTTCTCATTTTCCGGTCATTATGTCCTTTCAGAAAGGTCAAAATTCGCTTTCTTAAACAGAATAGTGCTTTTTATTGACAGTGTGTGCCCTTGATTTCCTGGCGCTAGCATTTTTTCAAATACGCTCTTACACTGAAATCAGTATTTGGTGTTTAGGATTTGAAAGGGCTCTTGCAGCTTTGAAATGCCACTTGCAACTTTCAAAAAGATATCATGATAATCTTAATTTTCTGCCATAAGCTATTTTAATTTTGTAAAATCGAGCTTCGTTGCTGAATTTGAATCCGATAATTTGGGAATACAAAGTATATATACAAATGTATTGTATTGTATATGTCGTAAACAGTTTTGGAACTGAGCAGTTTTAAAACTGGACAAATGTTACGGAACTCATTTTGAACTGTTTTGAAACTGCGTATTATAGCGTTTATATTGTTATTTTGATGTAGAACGGCGTACTCTCAATGCAGAACCTTTCTTGAACATATTTCTTTGGGATGGGACCTTTATAAAATACAAAACAAATCTTATTAGGCTGTTTTTTTTTTTTATTTGAATACCTGTTCGGTACCGAACAACCGAAGTTTTGTGCCGAACCGAAACCCAAATTCTTACATCTTCCGGTCTACCGAAAATGATTCGTACCGTAGAAATTCCGTTCCTTAGTTTAACCGGTTCGTTTACATGTACAAAACAAGGCATATCGTCCAATGTATAGACAATATTGTCATAATGGTGATAACTTATCCATTTCGTAACATTATTTACAGATTTCTAATTTCTGTATATTGTTTTTGAACTACGATTATATCTATTGGTTCAAGCTTCCTAACCACCGATATGAAAATGTTTAAAATAAGCTGAAATTTATCTAAGTAGGTTTAATAGGAAATTTGAGTCGACTTAGTTGACATTTTGAAAAAAATAGTTCCTTGAAAGTAAACAAGTTGTATTACGGAACCTTTCACCTCTTAAAAATCTAAATTCTTATGTAAAAAATATAATTATTTTTTAGAATATTGAACTAGCGTATTCGACTCAGTCCGGTTATGTTACAAGTTTATTCGACTCCATCAGAGTACGTAACTCACCCAGTCAGAATATTGAGCTAGCGAATTCGATTAAGTCCGGTTATGTTACAATCTTATTCAACTCTATCAGAGTATGTAACTCACCCAGTCAGAATATTGAGCTTGCGAATTTGACTCAGTCCAATTATGTTACAAGCTTATTTGACTCCGTAAGAGTACGTTACTAACCGAGTCAGAATATTGAACTAGTGTTTTCGACTCAGTCTGGTTATGTTACAAGCTTATTCGACTCCGTCAGGGTACGTAACTCACACAGTCAGGATATTGAACTAGCGAATTCGAATCAGTCCGATTATGTTATATGCTTATTCGACTACGTCAGAGTACGTAACTCCCCAGTCAGAATATTTAACTAGAGTACTCCACTCAATCCGGTAATATTACAAACTTATTCGTTAATGCATCATACTATGTTGTTAATTTATATCTGAAGTAGTTTTCAAATTGGACCTAAACTGTTACTGTTTGGGAAGATGGGTTAACCTAAATCGCGAAAACCCGTGACAAGTCGCCAAGAGTTTGAAAATACCAATCAAAAAGCTATAAATTCAAAGAAACATACAAAAAATAAGTGATCTGGGTTCGAAATTTTGATGCATTATCATTACTTACACGTTTAAAGCCAAATATATGCTGACATGACGCATTACTCGTTTACGCACTCCTTAGATCTACTTTCGTCATAGGGAGAGTTCGTTAAAGACCCCAAATAACATAAGTAGGTCCCTGTGCTTTAATTTTGTTTACTTAAAGTCCTGAACAATTTACCTCTGTGGCAGATCCTAGATTTTTGTGAATGTGGTTCAAACATACATAGATGCAGTGGCGGATCCAGAGGGAGGTCGGGGTTTAAACAACCCTATCTATAGGCATATAGATCTAGCTCGATTATTTAATTTTCACGCAGAAATTCAATTTCAAAATAGAAAAAAACACCCCTTAAACGGAGTTCGTACAGTTTGTATCCCGAGTTCACACCCTCTGAATCCGCCACTGTCATATCAGAAGTTCCGTGAGTATGTGGACTGTCCCGAGACTTTTACGTTACTTTCATTTTAACTGACGGGATATTTTTGACGGGTCAAAACTCAAAGATTTTTGTAGAGACAATCTTAAGTGAACAAAACAAAAATGGTCTTTTGGGACAGAAAACATCGTTGAAGTTGAGGAATAAGTCCGTCGTTGATATTTTTTTCATTTCCCACGATATTTGCTCAAGTTATCTCTCCACGGGTGTCACAAACGTAAGTACGCGAGGAAATGGGTTGAAATAGACAAGAACACTTACCGTTCGATATTCGGTTTCAAAAGTGCAGCTATTAATTCTGATTGATACTATTTTCATTTGACATATTAGATAGAAATCGAAATGAAAACATAAAAAGACCTTTCAGGTCGTTGTTAGATTTAAATATCAATAATTCAATGAAAATAAGCAGTCTGAAAGGTTCTGCATAACATACAGAACTCATGCATATGCAGTTTTAAGACTGGGCATACAGTTTTAAAACTTGGAATACAGTTTTGAAACTTGGCAAAGTTCCGTGCACCCAGTTTTAAAACTGTTCAAGTTTTTAATTTGTGCACAACATATACAGTGAAAATAAAGTGACCATGAAGTATGGTAGAGGGAGTTGAGCAAGAAGTGTGGTAGAACAGGAAAGTAGGCAGGAGGGAATAAAGTGTGTTGGGGGAATTTGATACTTCAAGGACGTATTAAGGTAGAAAGCCCGTAATGTGGCCATTTTGAGATTCATAAAACATCGGCTTTTTTCGAGCGGCGTCGTTACGTAGCCGAACTAAGTTCCACCGGCTAATGATTTCGATGTCGCCCGAATAATTCCGATGTAGAGCGAATCCCATTAGGGGTGGACTGCCTTAAGTAACATGAGCGTTAGAAACACAAACGACAAACTACCTTATGGTAACAAAAACTACAAAGATAAATGCAAAGAAAAATAAAAACAAAAGCAAGCCCACAACAACAACAAGAAATTGCTTTACTGTGACAGGACATAACCCCAAAACAAGAAAAACTCTGTCATAAATGTTGGTACCATCTTAAAATATTTGTAATTGTCAGTCTATGGTATTAAAGAATGTTTATGAAGGTTAAAAGCACCACTGTCATAAATGTACCATTTACTAATGTAAAGACACCTTTATTACAGCAATTCTATCTAATGTAAGTCTCGTGTCTTCTTTTATCCGGGATGGGTCTTGGATAAAGGGGTATTTATTGCATTTGAGATTAACATGAATAACGATCAGCCACGTAAACACGAACAGAGATTTTGATCTATGTAAGTTTTTTGTATACTTTTATTAAGGTGTAGTAACTTCCAAATGTCAGCATTCGTCCTAATCAACCCTCTCTGACATAGCCTAGGTTTATCTGCCATAGTTCCATGGTTTACTGAAATACCAATGAAGTCGTTTTTGTTGGGGTTTTTTTTTTCTTTTTTTCTAGAAGCAGTTATTTGCCTGTCGTTTTCAACCTCATTCAATTTGATCTAGTCCTAAATTTTGTCGCTTGGGGAGAAGATAATTGTTTCCGACAAAAACTGACCATAACAACAAGACAACAATAGCGTGACTACGTGAATTATTTAAAGAAATATTTAGAATGAAATAGCAATACAACATCAAAGACAAGAAGAATGCTGGTCCTGTATGGGAAAACTTTGTTAATATTAGTCTCTGCTACTAAAGAATGTTCAATTCAATGAAGCTTTTTACAGCTCCGCTCTCATTAATCCACCATTTTTCGAGACATTTTATTATAACATATCTCCCAATCCGTCTAATGAAGTATATAGTGTGTTCTGAAATGCATTATATACCATACTTTCCATTCTAAAACACAGTACCCGTCCTGACCCTGTCAGTCAGTTTCTGGTACTAAAGAATGTCTGATGGAGTTTACTCTTTACCAAAACGGTGAAATATTGGACTATTCCATTTCAGAATATGTCAAAGGCGACAGAATGGAAGTTTATTGATATGGTATTCGTGTAGATTATAGCTAAAAAATATTTAGGCTGCTGCTGAGCAGCATTTTTCTCCTTTCGTCTCAATGTTCTCTGACATCTTTCCATTACGGATGTCAAACTCAGGTCATGTTTGGGATAGGATTAATAGCACTTCTGTCATAAATCTACCATTTATTGAGACAACTTTATTACAGCAAATCTCTCAGTCTATTTGATGAACGTCTCAGCCCATGTATACACTTAAAGACACTTCTAACGCAACACTTACTTTTTTGATAATAACTTAAATTTTAATATACCATTTTTCATCAAATTTTCAACAAGTCTAATT
Organism: Fragum sueziense; assembly: GCA_963680895.1. NCBI lineage: Eukaryota > Metazoa > Mollusca > Bivalvia > Cardiida > Cardiidae > Fragum > Fragum sueziense. The sequence goes on along the minus strand of OY804595.1, from coordinate 8,646,894 downwards.
CATTTGCAATTGCATAATATCTAATTTTCATAAAGAAATATAGAGCAGAAATGGTAATTCATGTAACATGACTGGAAAACAAAAAGTCGCAAAAAATATGTACGAGCTCATAACGTAAATTCATGTTATTCATGTAACAGCAGTAAAGTTTATGGCATTCTGCTAGCATTCTGTGTGTCCGTCATGGACCTAAATGACCCGAAGACACCCCATTCTCATTGATAAAACATAATTGATGATGAATCTTTTAGCGATAAATCTGAACTCGTCCCTTTTAAGTTCCTGTTCCAGTTGTTGAATATTTCTTGGGGCAGAAAGTTATGTCTGGTAATAAATTCGATGATTTTGTTCAATGCTGACACGTACTAAACATTATTTCTTCAACAAAATAGGTGTAAATGAATTCTAGTATTGCTTCGCACGTGAAAGCGTGTTATCAAATCCGATGAAGCAGTGGTTCGAGATATGAGCGTGATTTGGTGACGCTGCTTTAATGCTATTGAATTCTGCAATTATTCAGGGTTTTGTGACTTTTCATATTTGAGAATTAGTGAAAAACCTAAATATTTTGTATGTTCCGATCAATCGATTTTGATGAAATTAACAGAAAACGTGTGAACGTAGTTGATTTATATTTGCTGAAACTTTCATAAAATATACTGCATTATTTAATAAATTAGGATGAAAAATGTAAGTGTTGCGTTGGAAGTGTCTTCAAGTGTACATAAAGGATTTCTGGATGGAATAAACCCAAGTAGAGTGCAGCCGAGTAGGCTTTTTTGTCATTTGTGGGTAATTAAAATGTCCATTGACACTAAATGTGGCTTAAAATGGAGAGAACAATTACGTTAAAGTGACATTTCACGATTGTTTTTACACAAAATTTACTTTTATACTATCTGAAAGAGCATCTTTTCTTATGAAAATTCTGAAAATTTCAAGTCAAACTATTGAACCGTTTACGAGAAATATACATTTTTGTGCTAAAATTAAACTAATTGTTGTGGACAACAATTCAGATTTATATAGAATTTGTCATTTCTGTCTCAACTTCAAAGACGCATTTTTCGCTTATAAATGACAACTTTAAAAACCGATAACATTTCTACCCATAAGAATAACCAATCTTTGCATCAAGACATACTTTTAAAAAATGAAACAAATGTGAAATGTCACTTTAATAGAAACACCCGAAAACAAAACAAACAATGAAGCAAAGACCATCCCGGAATGTTGTTGCTATATCAGTCTAGACTATTCTTGAACAAGTTGTTCTTTATTCATTTAACAGAAATCTTAATGTTTGAATTATTCTGTCACTAATTAACCCTCATCAATTTTATCCTGTTTCAATTGTCCAGGCTGTTCATTAGTCCTGTATAGATGGTGTGTCCTGACTCCCAGTCGTGATCAGCCAGGTCCAACCCTCTGTAGAGGACCAATTAACCCGAAACTGTCGTGCCCGTGTGTGCTCCTATGATAAACAATGTCTCAATTTTGGAACCAATTAAATTGCAGTATATTTTAAAATTACACAGCTTTATTTCGCATAAACGAGACTGTCGGCTAGTTTATGTGACGTCTATACATAGCCACGCCCTGTCTCCAACGAACCGTTAGCGCTAAGTCAGATAGAGTCTGTATAGTAGATTTTACGTGATATAAACATTCAATGCGCTGAGGGCATTTGAATGCTAATTTCGCGTAGAATCTACTACTATGTATACAGCCTCTATCTTATACTTAAAAGCACCACCGTCATAAACCTACCATTTACTGAGACAACTGTATTACGACATATCTCTCTATCCATCCCATGGACGTCTCCTAACATCTAATATACCAATCGCGACCCTCGAGACTGTTTGCAACCTTTTGCCGTTTGGAACGAGTTTGCAACATGATCTCGAGCGTAATACAGTGACCGCCATATTGAACGTGAAAGTAGACGCGCGTAAATGACGTCATCAAAACAAATCAATCCTTTTGCTAACGTTATAATACCAGTGAAATATACTGTCAATAATCGGTAAATCACATCAATTATTTTATCTGGTAAAATTTTGTCACATTTATGAGGATACAATCGACTTTTGGACGCTGTTTGTTTCAAATATTTTTCTGGCGTAGATTTAAATAGTTGTTTGGTCTGCTTCCGTTGTTATAGACCAGACTACCGTTGTTATGTTTTCGGAGTGATGTGGGCAGGATCGGCTCATGGCGGCAACTGTAATACGTTCGAGCCGATCTTGAGTAACGATAAGATCCGAGAATATTCGAATGCTAATATACGATGTAGTATCTAGACAAGAGGCATTTGCGGCATACGGGACTAGTAAGAATCAAGATCTGTGTTAACCCATGACCAAACGACAAAATTTTAGACTAGTCCAAATTCAAAGATGATGCAGACGACAGTTTCAAGTGAATAAAATTTTGAATTTTTTGGTCTTTTTATATAGAAAACATTGTGGGAAATGAAGAAATTGCTTGTTACAAGCAATTTCTTCATTTTCCACAATGTTTTCCAAAGCCATTATCTTGTGGGAGTCAAAAGGAGTCACTGTGTGGTAATGGGTTAAAGCACCGCTGTCATAAATCTACCATTTACTGAGATCGTTTTTTTACAGGGAATCTCTCAATCTCTCTAATGCAGTGCCTCATATCGTCGAAGTAAATGCAAACATCGTATCTCCGTCTTTAGAAAATTTTAAAGGGGAAGGAAAAGGCGTATTAACTTTCCCAAACGGAATAGTTTTACTTGAAATTTAGACAAATTGTTGATAAAGAATGTGTCATTACTACTGATCAGTAAAGATATCTCTAAACCTGCAAGAATTGTCATAACTGGACACGCAAGATTGTACTTTTAAAATCACAAAAACTGACATACGAGGTTTTGTATTTACACCGACGATATACCTTTTACGCTTTAAACTATGTACTCTTCTTCTTTGCGTTCAATGTTTTCCCAAGCCTACTTTATTAGGGACGTCAAAACCGTGTTGTGTTTGGGAAAGGGTAGGCCTAAATAGATGAGTAATTTTTCCTGTGACGCGCAACTTGTGGAAAATATGTTTGTCAATCTTTGTACATGTTAGGAATTAATTGATCCTTTTCCTTGAACTTTTGAACCATAGTTCATACATGATCATTAAGAAATTTCCATCTGTTTATTATATTTGCAATTCAATTAGTTTTGTGCCAATGGCAGAACCACTTTATCACATCATACTGGAATATAAGGGGCGATGTACGACACCAATATTGGGTCAATAGGGAACGATTTTATCCAGTAAATCGTGACGTAAATTCGGACAAACAATTAGTAAATAGTATTTCGTATAACTCATCGGCTATAACTGTAGACTTGTATACAAACACTTTACTTCTTATTGTTGATAAATGGCCCAACACAAACTTCTCCTCTTTTGGGAATAAAAGAATTGGGACATTAATTCGCTCGTATAGCTCACGATAAATTGTTTGGTAAATGTTAAAACTATGTATTTGTTTTTTTAGTGTTTGTATACAAATCTACTTCTATAACCGATGAGTTATATAACCGATCATCTTCGCAAGCCAAGGGTTACTACCTCCACTTTGTTCCTTACGAACGTAAGGAACAAAGTGGAGGTAGTAACCCTTGGCTTGCGAATGTTGAAATAAGCCGTATAAATGGACATCGAGTCGTGAGCCGCGACGAAAGTTTACGGTATATTCCAATACATGTAAATAGGGATAGGGAGGAGTGCCTATTTTCCACTGAATAAAAGCGAACAATGACAGGTATTGCGTGCTATCCACGATGTCGTGTGAGTTCAGTAGCTGTATCCAGATAGTACTTCGTCGATTTATTACAGGGAGACGGGTTCGAGTCACATATTTTTATATCTCGAAATCCCTCTTCCCCCGTCAATTTAGACTCGCTAATCTTTTATCATTCACAGGTCGTTGTCTATCTATAGTCACGAGATTTTATAACAACACCGACGGTTTATCAAAACATAACGGTAAACCCAATCAATTTTAGCACAAAATTATTTGCCATTGACTATTTTCTATCGATTTTTGTTCTACCGTTCAAAGATATTATGCTTCAAGGGTCGATATAAGAAAAGTAATAGACCTTGAGCCACCAATAACCCCTGCTCCCCCCCAGAGGGAATTTTGAAGGGTATGATTTTCTGAAAGCTTATAACAAATGCTACAAGATGAGCGTTGTTTGCACTTTGGCCGTTGGGGCTTTTGGCTGTAACCCTTATCTAAAACCCTTAACCCTTTCATTTTTTTCATTTAAATATACAGGCAATTATTTGGTCATATCTTGATTGAATTTTAATCTGCATATGTCAAAATGGTATCAAATGAAAGCTTATGACTTGCTCTTCAATTTGTAGTTATTTTATGCAAATTAGCTCATTTGCATATTCATGAATATTAATGATTTTCCTTAAAATTGCTAATTTTTTATGAAAATTTAGTTAATACTTTCCAAATGAAGGCGTTTTTGTCCAGGGGGAATTTTGTAAACATGGTTTATCTTAAAGTATATTTTATTAGAAACATTTTGAGCCTTGTTTGCACTCTGGCGGTTGGGGCTTTTCGCTGTCACCCTTATCCAAACCCTTAACCCTTCCAAATTGTTCATTTAAATTTTGAAAATGAATTTGGTCATATCTTGATTGAATATTGACACACAGGTGTCAGAATGGTATCAAATGAAAGCTTATGACTTGCTCTTTCATTTTCAGTTATGTTATGCAAATTAGCTCATTTGCATATTCATGAATATTAATAATTTTCCCTAAAATTGCGATTTTCTACAAAAATATGGTAAATACTTTCCAAAACAGAGCATTTTTGTGCAGGGGAATTATGTAAACATAGTAAATCTTCAAGAAAATTATATAAGAAACATTTTGAGCAATGTTTGCACTTTGACCTTTTGGGCTTTTGGCCAAATCCCTTATCTAAACCCTTAACCCTATAAAATTGTTCATTCATTTCAAAATGTTTTTGGTCATATCTTGGATGAATATTGACCTACAGATGTTAGAATGGTATCAAATGAAAGCTTATGACTTGCTTAATAATATGCTATAAATTTTATGCAAATTAGCTCATTTGCATATTTATGAATATTAATGACATTACTTAAAACTGTGACCTTTTTCCAAATATTTGGTAAACAGTTTCAAAAACAGTGTGTTTCTTCTCAGGGTGAATTATGTAAACATGGTTTAAATTAAAGAACAGTTTATAAGAAACATTTTGAGCAATGTTTGTACTCTGGCGATGGGGGCTTTTGGCGATGACCCTTATCTAAACCCTTAACATCATCAAATTGTTCATTCAAATTTTCAAAAGGTTTTTGGTCATATCTTGATTATGTATTGACCTACTGATATCAGAATGGTATCAAATTAAAGCTTATGGCTGGCTCTTGCATGTGCTATTATTTTTCATGCATATTAGTTCAGTTGCATTGCCATATATATTAATGAATTTCCTTAAAATTGTGATTTTTCAGCGAAAATGTGTTAAGTACTATCAAAAACAAGGTGTTTCTGTTCAAAGGCATTATGCAAACATAATTTATCTTTACATGAATAACACTTTAAGCAATGTTCACACTGTGGCATTTGGGTCTTTTACCCAAACCCCTTATCTAAACCCTCAACCCTATCAAATTGTTTATTCAAATTTTCAAAACATTTTTGGTCATATCTTGACTAAATATTGATCTACAAACGTCAAAATGGTACCAAATGAAAGCTAGTGAATTGCTTGTATATTTGCAATTACTTCATGTCGATTTGCTCATTTACATATTCATAAATACTATTGATTCTTAAATGTTTGGGACAAAAACACATTAATTGTGGAAAATCCATAAAATGTATTCCATTTGACAGTGCTATATGTTATATAGTAATCCTGTTATGTTATGTACATAGTAACCCTGTTATGTTTAGTAATTGATCTATGTCGGTTTCCATCATGATAAACTTGCCTTACTCCCACAGTTTGAGTAATTCCAAGATTGCCACCAAGTGCGATGTGAATCATTTTTGGTCAAATTGTTCTAGAACAGTGCAATAAGTAAGTGTCTTAATATGGAATTTCACATGCTGATCTAAACCTGGTAGCATAGTTGTAGCATTTAAATATCAGGGAAATATTGAACAAAAGATATCTATGGCCATCGAATGCCATCCTGGAAAACATATGCCGTATTCAAAGAGATCGTGTATCGCAAGGGAACTATTTTCAATTTATTGTGAGGTGGTACTATGCTGAAAGCACATATAAGAAATATGTGTAGATAAGGAAGAATATGAATATACATTCAGCATGGGCTGTCGGTAGTATGGATCAGTTCACAGTTCACATCTGTTCTGATCTGACACAGACAAATAAATGCATCGTAAATGACTGCAATAATCTTTTGATTTGATCACAACCAGTAATTGTCTGTACTCTAGCTACACACATCGCGTACATCTCTTGATTTTATGTATCTGATACATATAGGCTTTTCATATGGCACTCCAAGCTTAATTCATCTGAATTGAAAATGCCTTAACAGAGCTTAAAGGAATGGTAACACCAGTGTCCCTGATCTTTCAGCCACATATCAAATACACTTAAGGCCAACAAATTGACTTGTCTATGAGGAAAACATAAGGAAGGGCTCTCCAGATGGAGAAAAACCATGCTGTTTTCTCCATGTGAATGGCAAAAGTAAGGCCTTGATAATTGCTTAACAATGTTATTTTGCTATATGTATGCAATTTGTCTACATTTCAGGATCTCTGTTCATCCATAAAACTTAAAAAAATAATTAGAATGATTAATTTTATATGTGTATTAGAATAAAGTCCCCCATTTTGTATCATTCTATGGCATATGATAAAATGTTTATGTTTAAAGTCCTATTTTGCGTCAATTTTGGATTCATGTAGCAGTTTTACAAAGGATAACATTCTGTCAACTAAACTAGATATAAGCAAGAACACCAATACAATAAAAGAAATCAATTATTTGCACTTAAAACAATAAAGATTAAAAAGATCAAATGGAAACTAAATACATACATTGAAGATTTATGGGAACAAAATATAATGGGCTGCACACTTTAGAATTACTGTTACTTCCAAACAAAACATCAAATAGATTTCAAACAAGGCTTAGATGTTGTTAAAAGGGTGAACATGGATATTAAATGGTTGAAAACTCACGAGAAAGAAACAATCGGACCTTTTGGTACGTATTTAAAATAAAAAACCTTGCAAAACAATCAAAATTTTAGACAAATCATTAATATGCATGCTTATGCAAATGAGCTAATTTGCATAAAATATCTGCATTTTAAAGAATAAGTCATTACCTTTCATTTGATACCATTCTTATATCAGTAGGTCAATATTCAATCAAGATATGACCAAGCATGTTTTGAAAATTTGAGTGAACAATTTTATAGGGTTAAGGTTTTGGATAAGGATTATGACCAAAGGCCCCAAGTGCCGAAGTGCAAATATCTCTCAAAGTGTTTCTAATAAAATGTTCTTTAAGATAAACAATGTTTACATGATTCCCCCAGAACAGAAACACAATGTTTTTGAAACTGTTTACCAAATATTAGCAAAAAGATCACAATTTTAAGTAAAATCATTAAAATTCATGAATATGCAAATGAGCTAATTTGCATAAAATTGATAGCAAATTATTGAGCGAGTCGAAACCTTTCATTTGATACCATTATAACATCTATAAGTCAATATTCAACCAAGATATGACCAAAAAAGTTTTTAAATGATTGAACCATTTATAGGGTTAAGGGTTTAGATAAGGGTTTTGGCCAAAAGCCCCAACGGTCAAAGTGCAAACATCGCTCAAAATGTCTCTTGTATAATTTTCTTTAAGATTTGCTATGTTTACATAATTCCCCTGCACAAAATGCTCTGTTTTGGAAAGTATTTACCACATTTTTGTCAAAAATCGCAATTTTGAGAAAAATCATTAATATTTATGAATATGCAAATGAGCTAATTTGTATAACATAACTGAAAATGAAAGAGCAAGTCATAAGCTTTCATTTGATACCATTCTGATACTTTAAGATAAACCATGTTTACAAAATTCCCCATGGACAGAAATGCCTTGTTTTAGAAGTTATTTATCAAATTTTCACCCAAAAATGCTAATTTTAAGGGAAATCATTAATATTCATGCATATGCAAATGAGCTAATTTGCATAAAATAACTACAAAATGAAGAGCAAGTCATAAGCTTTCATTTGATACCACTTTGATATCTGTAGGTCAATATTTAATGAAAATATGACCAAATAAGTAATGTATTTTTTTATGAAAAAAATGATAGGGTTAAGGGTTTTAGATAAGGGTAACAGCCAAAAGCCCCAACGGCCAGAGTGCAAACAACGCTCAAAATGTTTGTAAGATAATGTACTTTAAGAAAATACATGTCTACAAAATTCCCTCTGGGGGGGGGGGGGGGAGCAAACATGTTTCTAGCTCAGGGTCTATAATAAGAATAATTATAATAAGTACTATTTGTATTTTTACTAAGGCTGAGATTTTTATACTTAAACAGTCATCACATTAGTGTAAGCTAATTTTTTGTCATTTCTTTTTCGTTATGATACTGCCTAAATGCAGCGTTTGTATATACAAACGATGTCGCACTTTTTAAGTGGCAACGTTTTAAGGTGGTCGAGGGTGATTGGGATTCTTATGCTGATATACGTCATGTAGCAATTGTATATTAATATTGTTGTAACATGTTTTTGGAATGAGAGTCGAGATGTCTTTAGTTTCTTTATAAAAGGAGTTGTGTAAGGGGACAATATAAATGAGATCAAAGGACCAGCGTTACCATGAATGAAGCTAGTATCGATAACTAAAAGTGCAGAACTATTGTCATGACATAATATGATAATCCGCCACCGTCATCAGCTTGATATCCACTGTAATTGATGTTTCAGACAGTCCTTATCCTAGTACAGCTCGTAACGGGTGTGCCCATCGTTGAAGGTGTGGTGAGTAAGTGCTTCCAGTCCCTCTTCTCTTAGAATGATTTTGTACATCGGACACAGTCTTGAACTGTGTCCAACGGATAGAATGATAAGGTATCGAATATGAGCTTAGTTTGAAAACAGTCTAGGCCAACTTTATTGGACAGTGTACCAGAGGCGCGTTCTTTTGGGCGAGCTTTTTTTAGATTTTTAAGGTGTTTTGAATAAAGCGTTTTTAAGACCAAGAATTTGATCGAGCTGTTCTGAATGCTCCATATTTATACAAATGACGTCATAATGACGTCATTTGTATAATACACCCAAACACAGTTCCAAATTTTTAACCGTGACCTGAGTATGAAGAGAGCAAACAAAAGGTCACGTGGTCGTTTTACTATATAATTCATTTGGCGAGTCGTTATTTTCACGCGAACATTTTTCATTTATTCTGCCTAAGTACTAAGAATATTTTATACAGTCATTTACGTTAATTGTTAGAGTTTTAAGTTACATGAATATTTTTGCTACTTTGATTGAAAATAAGAGATTTTTTGGCTTGTAATCATTCGTACCCTGTCTCCATCGCCCATTACCACCATGCAGGTTCAGGATGAGCTACTGCTTTTGAAAACCAAATAAAATCAGTTTTGCAGAAGCAAGTGAGCTCCTTAGTACTGTCCAAGTGTGAGTGGTAATATTTTGCATGTGTTTATGCTCTAGATTAGAGCCAAAAATGGACAGGTCACGGAATGGATTCCCAGCCTCGGAGCGTGGACAATTATAAATAAACTTTTGGCTTAACTATTGTTGAGAGGTGTTAAATTAAAAAAGAATTGAAAAGAAAAATGTTTTAAACCTTTACCAAACAAGAAATGTTAATGTTTTGACTGTCAAGGGCGGATCTAGGATTTTTGTAAAGGGGGGGGGGGGGTCTAGCCCAAAAGATGACTTTATATTTGTGAATTGTGTAACGGTATATATTCTGTACTAACGTTGTATAGTCAAAATTCGATTTTCGGCCTATTCAATGCGGGGTCCGGACCCCCGACCCCCTTCTCGGTCCTTTCTTGGCTGTCTTACAGAGATTGTTTCGAAAATCATTTCAAGAGGTTAAATAATGAAATACTTTTAATCAGCATTTTCTCCTTTTGTCTCAACGTTTTCTGTACTATGATTATCCCATTAGGCCCCTATGTACGTGCACATAAGGGTGGATCCAGGATTTTTTCAGAGGGGTCCAAGCCCAATTGCCAGGGGGGAGGGTCCACGCCCAAATGATGACTTAAATGTGTTAAATTATATAACACATCATATTGACGCTTTGATTATATAGTCAACACTCAATTTTCGGCTGATTCCGGGGGAGGGGACATCCCGAACTCCCCGCCCTCTCTAGATTCGCCCTTGCACATACAAAAATCCTACTTTCAAGATGCCCGTTCTGTTGTCTGCAAGAGCTTCCAAATTGAATCAGGTGCCGTTTAGGAAAGGGTTAAGCCGTTGTCAAACTTGAAAAGTCTGAATAATTTGTCGTTTGGGAAATGGGCTTTAAGAGCAATGCTTTTATTATCAAATTGATCCAATATATAATGAATTATCTATCTACATCAGCCTTTCGGTACTGAGATTGTCATCTTCACACTGAAAATGACATGTTTCATACATTTTTTTTGTTGGGGAAGGGGGGTTTACGTGAAAATGACAGTTGAACCTGGCGGCTAGGTCCTCAAAGGATCCGTGGTTATTACTTTATCGGAGGGTCAAAAATGACTTAAAAGCCGGTAAAGACCCTAATTGGAAGTCAGTCAATGATATCCCGTCGAGATTCACAGAGGAATCATCACTAAACGGAGTGTGATTCCGCTTAAGGACAGATCCTCCATTTATTTCCTACGGTAAGATTTTTTTAGTTTTTTCTGTACTGATATTTAAATATATGAGAAGTAAAAAATGACTCAAAAACTATAGGTCACCAAGCGAATTAAAAAGTTATTGGATTTCAAGGGGGGCTACCCTTGTCTAAAATTGCAAAAATGAGGTGTCACTTAAATACCCACAAAAAGGTGTTCGAAATGACTAGGATTACATAAATAAGTCTTTATTGTGATCAATATGTTTTATTCTGTCTAAATTAGTATCACTTTGGGAAAATCACTTAGTAAAACATTCTTTCAAAAGTAGCTGAAATTGCTCTTTTTTCGCAACGTTTCTGACAATAAAAAATATTCCAGCGGTAAGAATTTTTTCTTTTTTGGTATAGACATAGTGCTTGGTCATACCTACAAAAACAAAAAAAGAAAAATATATCAAACCAAGCGTTTTTCTTAGTTATTAGTAAAAAATGGTTTACTTTTTGCAGCTTTGTCCGAAATTGTTTCTCTACTTTAATCCATGTTCTTCTTTATTACCAGCTTTAGATAATAAAAAGTGTCATCTTTTGTGTCCATCTGAAGCGGACTAGCTCATAAAGACACCACTTTGCTTTTGTTGCTCCGTTTCCTATCGCTAACGCCACATGTTGAACGCGTAACAGAACGCGAAATGTACCATCCGAGTACTATAACACTTTAATTGACCAAACAGAGAAAATTAAAAATAACCGAAAAGGGTCTTGTCATTTATCAACCAGACATTCACTAAATGTATAAAATACATTTGCTGAAAAGACCAATTACTGAAACAGCTTTATTTCGTTTTTTTAGGATATGCGCAGTAAGTTGCGCAGTAACAACTGGAGGATCTGTCCTTAAACTTCTTCTTTCCTCCGTTCATTTCCATTGCACGTTGGATGCTTTGCTCTCCTTTGGGTCAGAGCCTCGATCTGGCATCAAAAAGTGTTTTTAGAAACAAATTGGAACTGTGTTTGGGTGTATGTATGGAGCATTCGGAACACCGCGGTTTATGAATTATGGAGTGTTCGGAACAACTCGGTCAGATCTCTCTTATATTGTTTGTACAGAGTTAACCGAGGGGTTCCACACGAAGTATAGGGTAATGGTGCCTCCCATTGAGCGTCTTAAAAATCTTGCTCTAAAGAACGCTTTATCCTAAAATATCCTCAGAAATCTCAACATATCTCAAGAAATCTCGCTCTAAAGAACGCGGCTCTGGACAGCGCCAGTGGAGGTGGACAGTGTCTCTGGAAGGTGTACATGGCCAGTGGACCTGGTCGGTGACCCTGTGACTGGGCACATTGACTCTGCACCGATGACTAATGTCATGGACTGGGTTATGGACTGTGTCCCTGTGATTTGGGGACAATTGCTACATAAATGGACGCTAAACATATAAATTTGTTTATTTACTGGGTTACGCGATTAGTGTGCCTTTGACTCGTCACTTGTGTCATTTGTATTTGGACATTGTGCCTGTAAGTTAGAAGGAAGGGTCTAACTGTTCAGAACTAGAGAGAACCAGCTCAATATGATCAAAGAAACACAAAATGGTCGGTAACGGGCCAATTGCAACACAAGTAAGCACCCAAAATAACTACTTTGTTTGGAATACCAACATGTGTCCATCTTCACTATTCTCCACCATGTGTATATGACCAATCTAACAGACCCGATCTCACAAACATGGCCGACACAGTCTTGATTATTGCCTACCAAAATTACCACATACTTCTAAGGACCGGTCAATCAAGACATAAGGGAATACTCAGGAGACGTCATCATAGATCCCGAGAAGCCTTTGGTTCGTCTTAAACTCTTCAGTCCGTATAGAAGCGTTCTTGTCCATAGTTATTTCATCATTAAAACCAGCCAAAATATTTACGATGTGATCTTAACGAAGAGCGGACTTCAACTGGAAAACAGTAAAACCATTTCGAAGGTGAATCGAGTACCTACAGGTTATCGAAATGATAGAATATACTGCTCCAAATACGTTGGTATGTGCAACTGATGAGATGAACATTGCTTAAACTCTACGTAATATCGGCTATTAGGCCTACCGGAAGTTCCATGCCTGTCAAACCTAAAGTGAACAAGTACGGATTAAATCGCGGACTAATGTTTTTTCATTAGAGCGCATTGGGTGCTGAGAAAACTACACTTAGTCACAGGCTGACCTGGAAAGATGTTGGTCTGATCATGTGCCACAATGGCACTTTTCTATGTCCCGGCTAAAATGCATTTCGTAGTGCATCGGCAAGAAGATGTGTAAATCAGATAATTCCATTGTTTTATTACGTTTCTCTTGTTTAAGAATTCTCATGATGCTCTTTCTAAGAGACGAATCCAATTTAATTGTTGAGTTTAATACCCTTTTATTATACCAGACCAATGCTATCGGAACTTAAATCTCTGTAACAAAAATATTTAAGAGTGCGGTTTTAAACTCCTTCCTGAAGATTTTACGTCCCTTACAGAAAAGAATTGGAAAAACATCGAGACAAAAGAGAAAACTTGGGGAAAGTGCTCACAATGACCGTTTGGTTTTTCTTTGTTCTATAATTCTACTTTTTTAATGAATATATTTTCTGAACAATTCTCTTTTACATCTTTTGAATTCGAATTTAACGACGGATCAGATTTTCACTTCTGAACCCTAACAATAAATTCTAGGCTTTTGAAAACATTGTGTGAATCAAGACATTGATTATGACGAGCAGTTTCTGCTACTCGCACAATGTTATGTACCCAAAAGAACAAATGAAGTAAAATCTTAGTAACTTGAAATTGTCGCCAGTGACAACTTTGAATTTGCAGAAGTCTTAACTTTTACCGTCTGGAAATTGGTTAAATATGGTGGCTTAAGTGTTTCCTTAATATCAAGAAGCAAAAACGACAAGCGGAATGCTTTTTTTAAGAAAGCTGGAGTCTTGGTTGTAGCTGTAGGGAAAATTAATAACAATATTACTGAAAATTCTGTAACCAAATTAACGTATTTGATTGCATTTTGTAATTGCGTTGTTGTGAAATGTCGACTTAAGTGTCATTATGAGAACAACAAGTGCTTCAAGGAGCGGCAAATATACGCAAGGGAGGGTTTGTTGGTGAAATCTGACATTTTCTTTTTGTTAATTCTAAGACAGAAAATTTAAGAACAGAAGATTTACTTGTCTTTAATCCATAAGTGTTGTGCACAACTAGACACCGCGTAGATTCATTGTGGCAAGTTTGATCGAAATTACGATTTAACGTATACAACCCATCATTAGCACCTAAGAGCCAGAGGCGAATTTGAAAAGTGCCTGTAAATCCTGTGCTATATTTCCATTCCAAATACAAAGATAAGCATTTTGTACGGTTTAGAATTTTGAATTAACGCATAATTATTGAAATATTTGACAAAAATGTTTTAAATTACTTCCCTTGCATATGAATATAGAGTAAAAAGATATTTGTATTTTTTTCTTCTTGGAGCATAATCTTGAAATCCGGCACTGTGAATCAACTTATTTGAAGTGTATTTACAAGTGTGTTTAATTTGATGCATGCCCCATGGCTAGAAAATGGCGTTTTTAATGATGGGTCATATACCTTAAACTGTACAAGTTGCGCACACAAAAATGGCTTTCGGGCAAACGGACATGCCATAACACAATACGACCTTTCGGGCATAGAAACGAAAATCTCAACCACATGCCACTAATGCTTCTTTCAAAATGTGTTATCGACTTTTATAATTGAAAATGTTCATGGGTTGGTTCGAATTTAGGAAATAGACGTAAATACTGATGGACAAAAATGTTCATGGGCTTATTCGAATTTAGGAAAAAACGGAAATTGTGATGAGCAAAACATGTCCTCTATTCCTTAAATTATGCCAGGATCAGGAAAAGAAATTTAACGGCATCCGATACCAACATGGATTTAGATCAGCCTGCACATCCGCACAGTATTATCAAGATCTATACTGTTTTAACCCTTTCCCAAACAACACAACTTTAATGGTTATCCAATTTTAAAGCTGCTACAGACCGCAAAATGCATGCTTATAAAGATAGTATTTGTGTAAAATATAACACAGAAAACTATGAGGCATAATGATAAAATGCTAATCATCAGCGTTTTCTTCTATTGACTCAATGTTTTCTCAAGCCATTCCATTTAGGGAAGTTAAAACGGGATTTAGGGGGGAAAGGTTGAGAAATGTTTTTTCGTAATAGGTAACAACTCTTGAAGAACAACCTGAATCCTGCTCAGACTGATCTTCGCATAGACTGATCCATAAATATGATAATCTCAACTGCTATATGCTAAGGACTGTTTTCACGATCCTCTTCCAAATGTATTTCGATGCTTCTCAACACAACCTCGTAACTGCAGCTTATATTAAGCTGCAATTGCGAGATTTTCGTTGAAAAGCGACACTTTGTTTAAACATGAAGGTCATTCTGCTCTGCAAGTCATCTGTTCGATTTCAACATGTTTGAAATTGTATCGTGCTTGAAGTGTTTCAAAAGAGATTGATATTCGTTTTGCACAACGAAGTTGTCATCATTATTTCTGTATCTTTTAACCCATTACCACACAATGACTCTTTTTAACTCCCCACAAGACAATGGCTTTGGAAAACATTGGGGAAAATGAAGAAATTGCTTATGACAAGCAATTTCTTCATTTCCAACAATGTTTTCTACACGGGAAGACAAAACATTTCATTTACTTGACTTTATCTTCTGCAATTTCTTTGAAATTGGAACAGTCTACTTTCTTGCCATTTGGTAAAAGGTTAAGCATATCGAACTCATATAAAATATGTATTTAAGCAATTCAATCTCATATTTGTACAAAGAATGTTTTGATGTTAGCCTTGCTTTTTGGTCAATGGTCCTTTTCATACCCTTTCCTATATACGAAAAGTTTTAAGGGACCCGGGCTAGGTTTTTCAGGGATAAGAATAACATGGAAACAGTCAGAGTTCGCTATTTTGTGGGGTGCATTGCATTATCTCGGGTCTCAAAGAAAAGACTTTTAGCGGTGATACCAGGAGACACTCCACAACGGGAAATGCTTCCGGGTCGTACTATACAAACATAGTTCCGTCAAAAATGGGTTCGTTCCTTTTGTTGCATTGATTCTGTGTCTATAGAATAGGCAGATGCATGAAATGTGGTTTTGCATACTTGCAGACCATCAGTGTACTGCTAGGATGTGTTTTAATGAATTTCTCGGGAACTAGTTTCTTGCGCGGTCGTGAACTTTCATGGGTGTGTGTTACATGCAGATCCCGAAAGAAATGGCAAATTCCAAGGGTTGCCTTGTTCACGGGGGCGTGATTTTAGCTGACGATGCTATTGAAACCACTTTCTTGGTAGTAAATTAAAGACCAAGGAATGATCTATCAGGCAAACTAAGTAAAAGGTGCCACAGAAACTTCTGAGAGAAGCTAGAAGCTGCTAAATTGACCCATTTAACAATATATTTAATAGGCCTGTTTCGTTGAGGAGTATCACCAACCAAGTTTTTTAATATCTATCAAGGTCCAGTTTCCGATATAATGTTACTATGCATAAAAACTAGCGGGTCAGCTAATCATACACAGACTTGATCTAGAAGGTTTAAATAAACTTCAGTTGAAATTGTCTTTGACGGAAATATCCTAGCTATGCAAGTTTACCATACTTTAAAGTGACATTTCAGAATTTTTTGTTATAAAATTTAATTTTATTTTCATCTGAAAGAGCATATTTCCTTATGAAAATTCTGAAAATTTCAAGCCAAAATATTGCGCCGTTTACGAGAAATTTATGTTTTTGTGTTAAAATTGAACAAATTGTTGTGGACAACAGTTCGGATTTATATGCAATTTATCGATTATGTCTCAACTTTATATGCGTGTTTCTCGCTTATTGGCAACAACTGAAAAAAACTAATAATATTTATACTCATTAGAATAACCAATCTTTGCATCAAGACATACTTTAAAAAATTGAAATTGCAATGAAATGTACCTTTAAAACATATTTTACCGCTGACAACCTAGAATGGGTCTCTTTAATAGTTTCACATTAAAATGGGTTGCAGACGGAAATAGAATAGGAAGTTTGAAAGTTTCATATTTCAGGTGTAGACTACTTTAGTAAACAGACAATGTCGGTTATCGACAATTTCGTCTTTTCACTTAATGATTATGATCAAATACTTTCCACAATTGTCTTCATTGACTAAGCAGCCAGTCTACAATATTTCCAGTCTATTTTTTTATTTTCGGACTGACTCATTAAACTGGTACCCCGTCTTCTCTATGTATGAAGACGGGTCGGGGACAAATTTTCCTGTGATCTGATTGGTTGATTAGATTTCCCATCATGCATTTCAATATCCGTCTGTATCCCGATTAAACTGGTGCCAAGTAAAATCTTACAACACCGGAAAAAATCCCATCATTCATTTCAATAAGACAACAAATATTTTGTCATCTGCTGCAACTTTCAATCTTTTTGAGTCGTGTGTAGAATAATGTCACGAATGCCACAAAGACTGCGTTGTGGATGGATGTAGGACGACGTTGGGCCTTAGCCTATATAGATCTAAATCGACTAATTGCCAATGTTTCTTTTTTTCAATTCATGTTTCATAGATATAGATCTAGTACATCACATTTCATGTTTTTACTTTTTGTAGGCCTAAAGAAAAATGAAAAGAAATGACGGCCCTTTTCCGGGAACTTTATCAGATCTAGAATTTTTCTGTTTGGAAAAGGGGTTTAATCCATTATCGCACAACAACGCATTTCGGTGCCCCAAAAGAGAAAGACCGCGTAGAACATTTTGGAATTAATTTCTTCATTTCCGAAAATGTTTTCTACCCAGAAAGACAATTTTATGTTATATAACACACATTTTACGCTTTTGATAGCAATGTAACTTTTCGTCTGCAACTCCAGTGTGGAGTTTAGAAAGTGTCAAAATGTGGGAATGGGTTAAGGGCAATAAAATCGATCTGATCCATTGTTATAGGCTACTATCCGTCTTTGATGTACTGTAACAGAGTGTGTCCAATTATTAGATAAACAATTGATTTTAAAAAGTAGTCTACCATATGTTTATCCCTTAACACTAAATACCACTGCGAGATAATTTTGATACAAATTAACTACCTATTATTCCCGACTCAGAATCTCGTGAAGTGATTCTTTTCTATACTGAAGCCAAACAATTTTGATGAAATTATGATTCAAAAAAAATAAGAAAAAAAAAACACTTTTTTTTTAGAATGGTTAAGTAATGGGTTTTGATGCACAAAACTATATGTTTTAGAAAAGGTAGAAACGACGAAGCACTTTTTCCATAATTTGAAAACGATAATTTGATATTAAGGTCTTATTCTTAGCTTTGAGGTTAAGACATGTAGGCCTATATGAATTAAAAAAAATACTTCTCATTTCCTCTCTCCTTTTAACAAGGAAATTTTAATACCAAATTGCCATTAATAAGATTTTTTTTTACTTTTAATTGTGTCCTCAATATCGTCGATGTAGCCTAAATGCAAAACCTCGTTTGTCCATTTTTGCGATTTTCAAAGTAAAATTTTATATACATGTCCGATTTAGATGATTCTTTCAGGTTTTAGGATATTTTGATTTAACAGTATTAATGACATATTTTATGTGAACATTTTGTATGAATTTCAAGTTAAACCTTTCAGTTTCGGAAAAGTTATTAAAAATCTTTCTACCCCTTCAAGAAACGAGATACGAGGTTTTGCATTAACACCGACGATATGCTTTTCCTCCCCCAGACCAGGAAAAATGATAGACTGATCTAATTTCAAAGCTACTGCAGAGACAAAACTGCTGTTGATCTATGCTACAATTCGGTGTACAAAATAACATGGGTAACATTGAACCAAACGAATGCTGATCATCAGCATTTTTTTTCTTTTTTCCCTTAATGCTTTCCAAACCCCTTTCTTCTAGGGAAGCCAATACCACAAGTTGTTTGGGAAAGAGTGATCTCATTCTCTTTATTGCAGGTCCACGCATTCAACCGTATCAGCTTATCTAGCTTGAAATCGTCGTCTGCAAGTTTTCTTTAGTGTCTGCGAAACGCTTTACATATTTGCGGAAGTGATCATGGTTAGCAGACGATTATATACCATTTATTTTATACAATACCAGTCTCCGAATATGATCGATAGATCTGGGGGCTGGGTACCAGTCTAACTGACTCATTTGACGCATCACTTTATCCATTTTTGGATAAAAATCACTACGAGGTGCGCATAACTCCAAAATCCTGTCGCCAAAAAGTAGCAAGCAGAAAATTGCAACTACGAATACATTTGCAACAAAATAAAGTTTGATTTTCATCTCAATTTCATCTAATAAAATAATTAATTCAAATTAGATTATTCATTTTACTCTATGCAAGCATATGAAGCAAATATGCCGCGTGACAGGAAGTCATGAGGAAGTACCACGTGTATGCATTTTATGGGCGCTGACATCTTGAAAGTAGTTAACCGAGAATGCCCACCAGAGATAGATGGTAATCGACAGGTGGCGACATCTATTGGTAGATATTGCAATTGTCTTTATCCAGTATTGAATTTATCTCTGTCGATTTTGAAGTTTGTGGAATAAAGGAAATAATAGAAAAAAACCCGTTGTAACAATTTAATCTTATTTCAAACATATATCATAAAATAAGGATAGAATAAATTGAAAATTCAATCAGTTTTAGCTCAAATAATTCTAGAAATTTCCCCAAGAATTGTTGCATTTCAATTTAATTCAGGGATTAAAGCAGCTGTTAGCGCATTTATCATCATTCAAATATAATTACATGCATGTTTTGCTGTATTATTTATGTTTAGAATTTCATGGAAATAAAACAATGTTGATGGTTGTAAATGTGGTTCAGACTAGGGAACGATTTTATCTAATTAACCGTGACGTATTTTCGGACAAACAATAGTACTTCGTAAGTATTGTTATAAAATCTCGTCACTACGGCTTTATTCAAGCCAAGCGTAGTCACGAGATTTCATAACAACACCACCGGTTTATCAAAATATAACAGTAAACCAAGACTATCTATATCCAAAAATTCTTTGCCAATTTGCATCGTAATCTCAGACACGAATCACCGACTAGGTGAATATTTTAGACGAGTGTTCCTTCACATTGCGATCCATGACAGTCCGGGAATGGGTACGTATCCGGAATAATGAGAGTTTGTGTCGTGAATTCTAGCACGGAATCATCGAGCCCCGGGAACGTCACCTGTAAACAGACGAAATCAGTTTTAAGGTAGGCCATACCTAATGAGATTCACACGATGACGGAATTATTCGGGCGATGTCGAAAACGTTCGGTGGTGGAACTTTCCATGGCCGAATGTTTACGACCGCGCCCGAATAAATTTGGATACGTGACGACGACGCTCGAAAAAAAAATCTGATGTTTTATGAATCTCAAAATCGCCACATTACGGGTATTCTACGTTAAGAGGGTTTGAAGACTTTCCATTATTTTCTATCATAGACCCAAACCTCATGTTATGGATACTCATTTCAATCGTTTCAATGAGTACTCACAACAAAGGGTCTGATGAGCATTTAACGACCATAGGAGAGAAAGTTTGGAAAAACTTTAAGAGAAAAGAAAACGATGTTGACAAAAAGCTTACAATTTCTTTCAGTAATTTTATGTTATTTGATAAGCTTTTGTAGGCTACTCTTGAAATCACTTATTCTGTTGTATGTAACTTCTGTCAAAGCGGGGCAGTATAAAAACGTGCCGCTTTGGGAAAGGTTTAACCCTTTCCCAAACGGCAAAATTTTAGGATGATCCACTTCAAAATTTGCAACAAATGACAAAATGGATGTTATTAAAGATATAATTTGTGTATAATATGGTACAGAAAATATTGAGACAAAAGGAGAAACTGCTGGTTATCAGTAGTTTCTTCTTTTGTTTCAATATTTTCCCAAGCCTTTTGTATAAGGGACGTCAAAACCAGGTCTTGTTTGGGAGAGGGTTAAGCGGTAACAAGGTACTACAGAACAGACCTGAATAAAGAAAGCAGTCCATCCAACAGTCGGGTTGTCCATCTTAGCTTGAAACGTGGTTTCTCCCTGTGAGATACATAGAAGAAATATTGACATTATAATAGATTCACAATTAAACGAGAATAGTTACCGCTTTCTCGCTTTAATTTTACATAGGTAAAAGTAATAGTCCTACCTAAAAATAAATCAAAACAACCGTTTTCCATTCTCGTTTAAATACTCTTTGCTCTTTGCGGTCTGATTCAAAAGGTCACGTCAGTGCTATTGCAAAACAGCGTAACTCCAGCTTGATTAAAGCTGGAGTTACGCGGTTTTGCAGTAGCACCGACGAGGTGTTGTGGACGACTAAATGGATGATGACAAAGTTGAACTGTAAAAATAGCATAAAAAATATTGAGACAGAAGGACAAAGTGCTGATCATTAGCTTTTTTTGCCTCGAGGATTTCCAAGGTCTGTTTAGGAACCCTTTCTCATCACTAATTTTGTCCCTCGCAGTCTGGAAAATTGTTTCTGGTTGTAATATGAAATTATTCTAGACATATTGGTGCAAACAAAAAACATTGATAGACCCTTTCCCAAACCACAAGAATTTAATTTGTCCCGGTGTATGTCAATATGAGGCAAATGAGAACATGTTTGTCAACGGATGGTCTCTGAAAAACAGAATCAAAGGAAAAAATGAAGGTCACCAGCACTTTCATCTTTTGCCTCAATGTTTGTCTGTCACATTTCCAAAATGTACGTGAAATACTCTTACAAGTCTCTGTTTTGGAAAAGGGTTGACAAGAAAACAAAATAGAAACAATTCTGAATTCAAAATATGGCTTTCGTGTTTTCTTTTGTATAAAACCGTGTTCCAAAACAGGAAAATAGGCAACCACAGATCATAAAATAAGTCCTCATAAAATATGTCCTTAGTCAAAGGGCGATAAACACCGCTCTATACAATAGAACAAATATATTTGATTACTTCCCCTAATACAATACAGTCTTGTATGATTATCCTTTTTATATTTCGTTTTTCCATTTAATTATTGTATTATATTGTATCGTAAAAAACAAAAAAAAATCATATAATTATCATTATTTAAGGATATCCGTTATGTTACAATTTTGAGATTCATAACACATCGGATTTTTTTGCGAGCGGCGTCGTTAAGTATCTAAACTTATTCGGGCGCAGTCGTAAACGTTCGGCGGTGGAACCTTTTACCGCCGAATGTTTTCGACGTCACCTGAATAATTCCGACGTCGCGTTAATCTCATATGGGGTAGACATAGAGGATAATCGTTTGTTTCAGTGTAAGATCGATTCATATTTCATTGAGTGAACAACAAAAGCTTTATTTTCACGAGTGGCGAAGCCACGAGTGAAAATGTAGCTTTCGTTGTTCACGAAATGAAATATCAATCGATCTTACACGAAAAACAAACGATTATCCTATTTCTTCAATGCAAAAATTAGACAAAATGCAAACATTTTATGACAGATTTTCTTACAGCGCGTCATTTTGCACGTGACTGCTATGCAACGCTTATGATGACGTCACTATTTTGGTCCGGCTTATATATAACGTCAGATAGGGTGAAATGAACGAAAGCGGGGCACAAGTTTTTGATAATTTCACTGGATAGGCGGTGAGTTTATCAAAATGATAATCTACCGTTATTTCCCGATAATCCACCGAAAAGCATTAAAGAATACCTTAATCTTACCAGAGGCTCTGCGTATTTTTTTCTCCACAAGACAGGGTGTGGCTGAGGTTTTGACGGGTTACCAGGTGTGGCTCGTAGCAGACGGAAATCCTTTCTGAAGTGTGAGAAATATAGACGACAGACTTTTTTCAGAACAGTTGTGAGTTAATATCGCTGCTTTTGTTGTTTGTGTACTTGCAATATTTTAGCGCTAAACTAGCAATAGAAAGTCACCAATTCTGAAGCCTATAAATTGATAAGAACTTGACAGACTTCAAAATTTCGCAAAACCGAAGAGATATACCAAAATTTCGCAACAATAGACAAATATACCGATAAGATCCTTATATAACAATAGTCAAATTGAAATGAACATCAGTCAGTTGAAAAAAGGGTTGAAAAACTGAAGACTGTATGGTTGGGTTTCGGTAGAAAAGCAGTGATGTATAACTTCGATATTATGTTTTTTATGAACACAGTGTTTACCGTTTTCCGTCCAGTGTTGTGGCATAGTAACAATGCACGGTTTCTGGTGGTATTTCTGTCTTTAATGTAATGATTCCACCGGTTGTCGTCTGTATGAAACATATATCGTTGCTTTTCAACGAAAACCTCGTAACTGTAGCTTGTTTTAAGGATTTCGTTGAAAAACAGCGATCTGAGAAATGAATGGCGTATACCAAAACATTATACATTATACGAGGGGCGTTCATTAATTAATGAAAACATATCTGCCAGTCTTTTCATACGCAACATAATTAAGAAATACTTATACAGCTACAAAGAGCTGCTTTTAAGCTTTCATTGTGAAAATCCAGACTGAACGTTCTGTGAGTTACTATGAAAACGCGTGACGTCACATTTTCAATGGGTTTGACGTCTGACGTTTTTTTCATGTTATTTTCGCTAAAACAGACTTGCATCATGGTATTTATTTAGAATTTGCACACAGAAAATGTTTATTCAGCATAATAGTCTGATGGTGTTATATTTTTACCTCAAAACTACATATGGTTCTTGTATGTCGCAATACTGAAATCTTCGGCATTGTGATCAAGGGAATTGGGTAAATACAATGATATGAACGGAGGTGTTAACACGCTTTTTCACCATATACATGTATTCCTCTGTGATATGTACAATGCTAATTTCAAACACTGATTTGCAACGTGCAAAAACAAATTTCTTTTATTTAATGTGTGATGACGTCACATTATTGACTCCCTACACTGTGGATCAGGGAAAAACGTCGAGATTTTCCAGATACAAAGTATTTGATGATGATTTTTTCTACTTTTTAGAGAGCAACTTGACTTTTACTGCTATTTTGTGTTTGCACCTAAGACACAAAATTAACCAGTACAAGGTCAGAATGATTCCATTTTGTTTTCTTGTTTTTTGAGAGGAAATATTGATGGAAATCGCTGAAATTTCAGAGTGGAAACCTTTGCAACTTTGTGACAGTGTTACCATGGCAACGGTTGTCATGCACGGTTCTTGTTGCTTTGAAAAAAATGCACATGATTTTTACTTGCATATCAAACATTAACTATATAATTACACATTCTAAACATTGAGCTTACAGTGTATTTTCATTATTAAAGTGTAAGGATTAAGAGGCCAGATATTAACGTACAAGAAGTTGAAAAATGATTATTCAATACGGTGAAAACAATGAAAAAATGAAGAAAATACTGATTATAAAAAAGATAGGGTCTCAAAAGAGAGTGTTGTAGAAAACAGAACGGCCTGCCCTACTTTGCGATTGTAACCTATTCCTAAACCGTTACTTGACGAATTGCATAAATTTACAGAACCTACAAACATACCGTATTTAGTGTCCAGTTTATCTTCGGTAGCGGCTTGTTCTGAAAACACGAGGAATCGAGAGTTGAAATAACATGATTGGTGAGTATAGCTCATGATAAATGACATGACATAACCTCTCTAGCTAATAGCTAGAGATGCTCTGCTAGGTCATTTATCGTGAACCATACCGACATTCAACATGTGCTTGCTCGTGTCATTTATTTGTATTCTCCTTTGCTTCTTTACACATGTATATGTTTTCAAGTTCGGAATTGCAGTTAACAAATTTGTTAAAAAATGGATCAAACATTCGTACCATTTTGCTTCTTCATACAAAATATATTTTATTATAAACATGTATATGGTACGTAGTAAAAACGAATTAAGAGGAATTTCTAGGTTGATTTCTTTTATATAAAATAGTATTTTACCTATCTATTGAACATTTTCACTCATATTCTACACGTGTTATATAATGTCCGTACATTTTACTTGTTACAATATCTCACCTGCATCACAGAGAGGTAGAATGCCCGGATAGCCAACAATAGACTGGTCTCGTGCCCAGCAAGGCTGTGTTCTGCATTAGGAACCATTCTGGAATTATTCAAGATTTTATAATACAATTAAATATTAGCCTATTACAATTGCCTACGAAACAATCAACGGTCACATTTTAGCAGTAGATCTATATAAATTAGAATTTAAAAGATACAAGTATGAAACATATTAAGAAATTAACCCAAAGAAGACCTGGTTTTGAAGTCCCTAATAGATATGGCTTGGAAAAACATTGAGACAAAAAGAAACTGCTGATTACCAGCAGTTTCTCCTTTTGCCTCAATATTTTCTATGCTATATTTTACACGAATCCAATGGTTTTCAGTCTTAATTTTGTCGGCCGGCTACAGCAGCTCTCAAATTGGAGCACCCTGAATAGATTAGCAGGTTCTCGTACCATCCACCCGTTGATAGGAAGGTCAGCTGAATCAGTGTTCTATGATCATAATTATGTTAAGGTATACAGCCCATCATTAAAAGCACCACTTTCTAGCTTTACGAAATGCATCAAATTACACACACTTGTAAATACACTTCACATAAGTCGATTCATCGTGCCGGATTTCAAGATTATGCTCCAAGAAGAAAATAATCTACAAATACTGTTTTACTCTATAGTCATATGCAAGGGAGGTAATTTTGAACATTTTTGTCAAATATTTCAATAAGTATGCATTAATTCAACATTCTAAACCGTTCAAAATGCTTATGTTTGTACTTGGAATGGAAATGTTACAGAATATAGGTATTACTGACACTTTTCAAATTTCGCCTCTGGCTCTTTGGTGCTAATGATGGGTTGCATACCGTAAGCATGAATTTTGATTACGAATCCAGCGCCCATTTTGATACGAGCATCGAAAGCAAAACTTTTAGGAATCTTGCTTTATTCGGGGTATCCGATTTCTGACAATAAGACACGAACCTGAGATAGGTTTCTCCCTGCAATTCATTATAATAATATCTAGAGTCATCTACCATGAAGAATTCATCCCCGCCAGTACTCGTTATATACTTCGGTTTGTTGGCGTAGCGGGCGTTATATGCTGAAAAAGAAAAAAACAGTAAAACGTCAATTTTCAACATAAAACTCATAACTGCAGCTTGAAACAAGCTGCAGTTACGAGGTTTCTGTTGAAAAGCAGCAAATATGACTACGAATTCATCGCCCATTTTCTCCTGTACACGACCGCCAATGGAATAAGCAGGAAAATGTATTCAAAAGTGTATGGCATTTTCATCTCCAGTTTAGAGTTATATGAATATTTAGTAAAACTACAAAAGATTGTTTTTGACATGAAAAAAAAGAAGAAAATGGTCATGGAAACAACCTTATTGGCACTGACCCTTTTGGTTGGTCGTCATTAACTTCTTTATGAATTTCAAAAAGATCCTGCTTCCTCTGTTTCAATTTTTTGTTCAAATGATTCCTAATATTAACAGAATTATTGAGAAGAAAATCGATAATGCTGAAGCACGTAACTCCCAGCCATGTTCTCACATGCTTGAGTAGCTAAAAGTACATTTACGTCTCATTGTACTAGGTCGCATTTTTTAGCTATCAGAACCAAATGTTTGTCAATTGTCTAAGACATCAACTTCAGATAATTCGTTTTTGAAGCTACATTGTGTGCGAATACAAATAAAACGGTGATATAATGTCTGTATTTGATTGTCATGTCCTTTCTATGAACTCTTGGATATTTTTGCTATATATATATATATATATATATATATATATATATATATATATATATATATATATATATATATATATATATATATATATATATATATATATATATATATATATATATATATATATATATATATATATATATATATATATATATATATATATATATATATATATATATATATATATATATATATATATATATATATATATATATATATATTTTAATTTTTGTATAGTTGGTAATTAATAATCGCATATTTTTTTTAAAAGCAAACGGCGATATAATGTCTGTATTTGGTTGTGCCCTTTCTATGAACTCTCTGTCTGGCATTGTAGTGCTAATATATATATAGAGATTTATATTTTTGTAAAGGGCAAGCTTTAAAAAATGTGACCAAGGTGTGTTGAAAATAACAGCTATTTTACAGAATATCATCAAGATTTCTTTATCAAGAAGGCTAAATACTATTCTAAATGGTTAAACAGTGCCCAAATGATATCTTAAATTTATATTCACTAATTTTTAGCTAAACTTGTGTGCACAATCTTGTATAATGACAACAAAAAGGCGTTTCACTCCTGACAGCACATATATTGCACAATATGAGAAATTGTACTCCACGAATCAATAAATAGTAGATTGCAGAATGCCAATAGGGTTGATGCCTTCCTGAAAAAATGGGAGTGGTAGATTTTCTAGCTGAAAAGACAAAAATGAGAACACATTTTAAACAAAGAAAAGTGTTTGACTACTGACATCATATTCAGATGGTTATTGTATAAAACAACCTCTACATCCTAAACCAGTGAGGATAAGATGAAAATGCAATTTTAAGATAATGTAGCACATGTTGTTTTATGTATTAGAAGTGCTTATTGTAGTATGCTGTCACCGTCTTTTATTTACCTCTGAACTTAGAAACCTGGTGGTACAAGTGAAAAATGTCACACAAAAAGCATTTCACTCCTGACATTCGTGACATGTTTTAATGATGTATCTTCTTTAGTAGTGAAGCGATTTTCTGTAAACTTGGTACCCAGTATATAGACACAATAGCACATCTTTTTAGCATTGATTGAGTCGAATTTGTTTCTCTGTAACAGTATATGCATGTAAAAAGTGAATGGTCACATTTTTTGTAAAATTGCCCTAAAGTTGATCATTCATAATCGCACAATTATATATTGAAACAACTGAGAAAAGCATTTTTGCGAGAGTTTTCGTCTTTTTTTTAAAAATATCAATCCTCAAAGCATTTTACTTGGGTCATCAAATCCCCGTGGAATGGTTACAGCGACCAGATTCGCATATAACGATGGTGCTTTGGTATTTGGAAATTCACTCATCAAATGTTTTGTCACAAGCAATTTCTTCATTTTCCACAATGTTTTCAAAACCCTTTATCTTGTGGGGAGTCAAAAAGAGTTACTGTGTGGTAGTGGATTAACTTAGCCGCTACACAAGGTGTACATGTAGATCTAGTACAGATAATATTTAATGGGAAAATGGGAAACTACTGAAAATTAGCATTTCCATTTTTTCGTCTAAATGGTCTAAATGCTTTATCAGCTTTTACAAATAGGTGCGTCTATTGTAGGTCTTGTATGGGAAATGATGTAACGTTCTCAAGTTCTAGTAAATCGTCGTGCTTAATCCTTTCCTGTTTTGCAGACGACAACCCTATGCATGTACAGATTTGTGTGAAATATAGGAGGAAATGCTGGTTATCCGCATTTGTTCCTATTAGTGCGTTCCATTTGCTATTCTGCGTATGTCTTACAGTCCGGTACTCAATGGAATGACACAAAAGAGTGTTCGGAACATGATAAAGTTTGCCTGTTCACTGCGAATAAATGGTACAAGCAGAACAATGACGTCACTACATGACAACCTTCGATTACAACTGTGGCGTGTTGAAATTAATTAATATTTCTAATCAAAATGTAGAATAAAAATAAATTATTTCAGCACATATTTGTTAATTATCCATTTTAAGACCATATATAACGATTACAAAACACCCGGCACATGGTCGAAATTAATTTTTGGACTAGTCTGCAGAGTTTAGTTCGCGTTTTAGACCGTACCCGCCTCGTCTGTTCCGACAGCATTCTATTTAGTCCGGTTCCCTGTCATACTATGTATTTTAGTACGTCAGGAACTCAGTAACAATGGTAGTCTGGTATACCTGCCCCTAATATACTGCGTTCCCTTGCCAACTCACTCTCCTCTAGAGGATAACATAACAACAAACACAAAAAATATTATTTTTTGGCGTAACAGTTGGACTGTATACCGACTGCGGGCCGTTTATTCTCATCAATCGTACAATACAACACGCGTATTACAACAACAATACTCCGAACGTCTCCATACGTTCGCGTTGATACCATGAACGTACTCTCACGTTCAAGAAACATTCCGAACGTACCCTCACGTTCGTTGCAGATGACTACGAACGTACCTTCACGTTCGCTAGCGGCTCAACATTCAACTCCGAACGTGAATCACACGTTCAATAGCAGATGACTCCGAACGTACCTGCACGTTCGCTTGCGAATTGCGTAACGCACCCACGCGTTCACTCACGAATAACTCTGAACGTACCCACACGTTCACCGCCGCTCCCGAACGCACCCTCGCGTTCGCCTTAACCATGAACGGACCCTCACGTTCACGAAACATACCGAACGTACCCTCACGTTCGCACTAACCATGAACGGACCCTCACGTTCACGAAACATACCGAACGCACCCTCACGTTCGCCTAACCATGAACGTTCCCTCACGTTCACGAAACATACCGAACGCACCCTCACGTTCGCCTAACCATGAACGTTCCCTCACGTTCACGAAACATACCGAACGTACCCTTACGTTCGCTTGCAGATGACACCGAACGTACCCTCACGTTCGCTTGCAGATGACACCGAACGTACCCTCACGTTCGCTTGCAGATGACACCGAACGTACCCTCACGTTCGCTTGCAGATGACACCGAACGTACCCTCACGTTCGCTAGTGCTTAACCATGAACGTACTCTCACGTTCAATGAATATTTAACTCCGAACGTACCGAAACGTTCGCAGCAGATGACTCTGAACGTCCTTACACGTTCGTTTGCGTAATGCATAACGCACCCATGCGTTCAATTCCGATGGACTCTGAACGTACGTAAACGTTCGCTTCTGGCTTATCATGAACGACACCTCAACTCGAACCAACACGGTCGCATGCAGATGACCCCAATCGTTCCTGCAAGTTTACTTGCGCAATGCATAACGCACTCATGCGTCTAATTACTACAGACCCGAACATGCTCATACATTCATTGTCACTTCATAACGCGTATATGCGTTTAATTCCATATAAATACAAACGCACATACATGTTTCAATTCATATGACTTTGACTTTATCGACACGAACGCTTGCAGATGACCCCGAACACATGCACTTTTGAACTTGCGAATGACTACGATGTTCATTAAATATTACGAACGCACCTATACGTTCGGTTACTTAAAAGTATCAATAGAGCTCAATATCAGTAATCATGAAACATGTGAACATCTAAATACTCAATGACAATAATTGTGCATATATAAGGTACTCAACAGCAAATAACTAGCAACACAACAAATTGCTTAAATACACTCAACTATGACCGCGTCTGAATTTTCAACGTCTTGCAATATTGGAATCGCTTTTATGAATATATAATCAATACAGTAACAGATACGTGTGACTTTACCTTGTTAACATTCAATGATAAATGATATTGAACATGCAAAAATGTCCAATTTCACACTATAAATGAATGTTCTTTAAGTTCAACTCATCCGTGTTTAGTACATACAAACGTTTCCACACGTTCACTGGCTGACTGCTACACTTATAATTACTTTCTAGCACACGAAATAACATACATTTTAGCATATCTACACATTCAATGCCAACGACTTGCCTATATTTGGCACTCAGCTAACTACTATCAACATAATCTAAATCAACCAATCACAATCGGCCATAGATACGTCGTAACTTTCAACTTCTAAACGTATCTATGAACAAGTCTTATATAACAGCCGCTATATGTCATGGAATTAATTAGTCATTCGTTAATACATGACATTGAACATTCCAAAACGCTCTATACCAAATGAAAGCGAATGGCACCATATGCCCAATGCATAAACAAGTATGGATAAGTAGTACTTTTAACATAACTAATGTGTGAAATAGCAATTGAAGAAATTGTTCATAAGAGAACACAAGGAAACATTGGTAATCAGCGTTCAAAACGAACTTGCATATATCATGCACCGAATGTATTATTGCATGGTATTCTGACATAACTGACTTTCTACAATCATACATCTAGCTTTCAATATTAAAAACTAAAACAATAAAAACAGCAATACACGTCCGCCTACAGTCGGTTTCCAACTCTGAGTGAAGGACTTACAAACGCACGAGCAAGCTCGTGCACTATACAACGCCATCTATCGGAGCTTAGACATAGCAAGGGAAATTAATTTTCGACTAATTCGTTCCTCAAACATCGAAAATAATATTTCCCTTGCCAACTCACTCTCCTCTAGAGGATAACATAACAACAAACACAAAAAATATTATTTTTTGGCGTAACAGTTGGACTGTATACCGACTGAGACTAAAAGAACGGGCATGTCATAGAAGTATTGAATACTAAAGCATTTATCAATGGATTCACATGAAATTCTCAACATCCCTATTACCAAACGTTGTAATAATAAACGTTATTACAGCAATACAAACATGTGTGTACAGTGTGCACATATTTAACATCATCCACTGGTATTTAATTATTTTCTATATTCTTCGCCATAAGCAATAGTTTTCCCTGGCATAGTTACCACACATATACAAAGTGCTCAACGAACGTACTCAAAAACATTACAATGCAAACAACAATAACCCAATAGATATTCATTACACTAACAAGAAGTAAATAGTTTTATCCCGTAATTACTAGCAATACGAATTTTGCACAACTATATATATCGATATACATGTAGCTGTGCAAAACTCTTCACATAACAACTGGTCCGAATCTCTATGCAACTTCAAACATCATATATCATGGAAAGTTCTGGCTGCTATGCCACTTCTTGAAATGGCCGAACTTAAATACAAGTATTTTCGATGCCGTAATTTGTGTAATAACAATATGCTAACAATAGATAAATGCACACGTACGAAACAAATGGTTACAACAGTAACATACAACATTTACAATACGTTTCATTCAAGTTACGGTAATTTATTGTACCTAACATTCGTAACAACGCTCAACTTTCGGAATTATGTACTTTATCAACATTTTCTTCCACGTTCTAGCATTTTGTCATAAACCTTGTATAAATAGCAAACTAACCAAATAAGGAAATAACATTCTCGTACAAAAACTTAAATCAATGTTAATTCCGGCATGAACTATAATTAAAAGCGTTGAATAGTGACGTGGCATATTAATTAACAATTACTCGAGGACTAAATAGAGCTGTGTCTATACAATAAATGAATCCACAGACAATATGCATAGATTCTTTTATAATCACGCAGTAATTCGGGCTAATTCACCAGTGCATCCTCTGGAACATTTATGTTGACACGAAATTCTAGCTTCACCACCTTAACTGTACATATCAGTAAGACGACATCCCGCGAAGTCAAACGTCAGTCACTATAGTGCTCACCAACCATTCAATTTCAATCGCCATCACTCTACGGTACCCGAAATATTCTGAAAAGACAGAAACAGTAATGTAATGCCCATACACACGAATAAATACAGGCAACAAAACTGTTGAATAAATAGATAATTTGTTTCTTGCAGCATTGAACAATTCAATTCCATAAATGCACACGATATCATGCCAATTATATCAATTAAACAATACTATTTCGTCAGTGTAAATCAAAAACGTCGTAACTACAGCTTGATAGGATCTGTAGTTACACGGTTTTATAAAAACATCGACGATTTACCAATACATAACGGTAAACAAGATCTATATTTAGCACAAAATCCAATGCCATTTTTGATACCTAGACAGCAAAGTGTAAAAGAAACTCATATATAAATTTCATCCTTTCTCATACTATTTCTAAAATACTCCTTTATACACAATAATTTAATTTCAACGCGATTAAGGAAAATAGCGTAGGCTTTTTCTATTCAGCGGCACATTCTTGTTCTCGACATTTAATTGCAATGCTATAAAGGGGAAAAGGTTATCCTTTTCCTCCAATTAACTGTTAGATAAAGAGCCATGAAATAGTACTTATCTTCAATTGTCGTCTGCAGTCATGCATAGCTTTATTTCAATATACGTCTTCAAACACCCCATCGCTCCATGTCGAATATGCACTGTCATGTAGATCAAGATGAGACATCCCAGTAACGACGCAGATTCATCTAAACCCATGTAGCCAGTTCGTCATTTGGAAAGAGAAACACGTGCTACACCGCCCAACGACAATAAAAACAGCAATACACGTCCGCCTACAGTCGGTTTCCAACTCTGAGTGAAGGACTTACAAACGCACGAGCAAGCTCGTGCACTATACAACGCCATCTATCGGAGCTTAGACATAGCAAGGGAAATTAATTTTCGACTAATTCGTTCCTCAAACATCGAAAATAATATTTATTGGGCCAGGCATTCAAAAACAATGGCGGCGCCCAGTGGGGCAATTTTTGTACAAAGGTAAAGAACAAAGTTTTTTTTTTTAAAATTTTGTGAGCAGGGAAGCGTCATAAGTAGAGTAGATAGTTTTTGGCTTATTCTTAACACTAGCAATAAAATTTTTACATGAACTCAACGCTAACCCGAAATAAAACGGTTTTAAATTATGTACATGAAAACTATAATAAGGCAATTTGGATCTCATCATGGCCAGTAGTCCGATTAGCTCAGTGGTAGAGCATCTGACTTGTGTTCGAAAGGTCCCTGGTTCGAACCCCAGGAATGGTGCGTATTGTTGTCATCCCCCTTTTTTTACATTTTTCATACCAAATGGTTCTAGAGACTGCAAAGACGCAATAAAAACACAATTACCAACTATGTTTTATTGCATCTGCCGAGCCCGGATAGCTCAGACGGTTACGTCGGAGTCTGTCAATCCAGGGGTCTCAAGTTCGCACCCCGGCTCGGCCAGTATCCATTCTGAGATTTGACAAAAGTCATTTGTCTCTCACCAATGGGTATGAATCATCTATGTGAGAGAGCAGCTGGAGGCTCGGTTTGGATATTGCGGTTTTACTGGTGCGAGAAATACAAGGAACCCATGGTTAGGTGCTCCAGTCGCCGCGATATGACCATAGAAGTTGAAAACGGCGTAAACCCTAATAAAATCAAATTTTATTGCATCTTAGCGATTTCTAGAATCGTTTGGTTTGAGAAAATGTATAAAAAGGGATAGAAGAAAAACATACCGGTATAGCCAACGTGGGATTCGATCCCTGGACCTTTAGAACACATGTCAGTCGCTCTACCACTGAGCTAATGAGCCATCTAGATGATCCCAATTACTATAAAATAGTTTTTATGTACATAATTTAAAACCACTTTATTTCGGGTTAGCGTGATGATCATTTAAAACAGTCACTGCTAGTGTTAAAAATATACCGAAAACTATCTATTTCATAAATGTCATATCTTTGCTCTCAAAATTCATGGACTTTGCTCTTTGTAATTAAATTACCCCACTGCAGGCAGCCATTTTTAGTGAGTGTGTGATGTACAAAAATACATAGTACACAGTGAACCAGACTATAACAATGGTGGCCTCCGGTGGCGAGATTTCACTACAAAGATAAAGTGCAACACCTACAAAAAACTATTGTTTGTCCACGGTTAACCGGATAAAATCGTTCCCTATCATACTTACATATTGGATCAATGATATCCGCCATTGCCTGGATGTAGGGATTATCGAGGTTTGCTGTAAAGTTCAGGGCGTAGTAATCGTCAAAGGCAAATGTCCATCCCCCGAGTGAGCGATAGTAATGGTGAAGATTCTGTAAATAGGGAAACAACTTGTGCTAAAATAGACTGGTTCTACACCCTGGATTTACTTGATAAGTCGTCGGTGTTCTTATAAAATCTCGGAACATTTTTGTCCAGAATATATCTCCTAAACCATAAGTCCTAGCAACTTAAAACTTTATACACTGATAGATCCCATTGATGAGAAGTGTCATGTTTAAGAACCATTATTCTGCCACGCCCACTTTTTGAGTTATTGCCCTTTGTGGTTTTTAACTCTTACATTTTTGCCCGGAACATATCTTCTAAATCATAAGTGGTAGCAACTTCAAACTTCGTACACTGATAGACCTCGTTGAGGAAAAGTGTCGTGTTTAAGAACCGTTACTCTGTCACGCCTACTTTTTGAGTAATTGCCCTTTGTTGTTTTTACCCATACATTCTCGTCTGGAACATATCTCCTAAGCCATAAGTGCTAGCAACTTCAAACTTCGCACACTTATTGATCTCATTAAGTAGAAGTGTCATGTATAAGAATCGCACTATGCCACGCCCGTTTTTGGAGATATTGCCTTTGGTTGTTTTTACCCTTATATTTTTGTTCGGGGGATATTGTCCAAACCCTAAAGCGCAAATTACAACTTCAAACTTTGTATACAGTTATAGATCTAGTAAGTAGGAGATATATTATAAGAAAGGACTTTTTTGTAATCTGGTGGGGAACTCCTGTATTGCATCGCAATACGACATGCACTTGTTTCAAAATGTTTTGTGTGTTTACACCATGCATTTATTTATAAAATACTCCACGTAATAAATAATATGTTACAAAAGACAGATAAATGATTGTTTCTGTCGGCTAAATTCTATGCTAAACTGAGAATGTTCTCCTTTATGTCAAATCATTGGAGAAGTGTCTCGTTCTCCACAACAACAATTCAAACTTTGACTGTTCCCAAGCTATTCTGATGTCTGAAACATTATGAAGCATGGGTCCCTTTTAGGTAGTCCACGCATAAAGAGATTCACGCGACGTAAGACTTATTCGGGTGACGTCATAAACATTCGGCGGTGGAACGTTCCACCACCGAATATTTACGCCGTCGCCCGAACAAGTTCGGATACGTAACTAACGTCAACGACGTGGCACGAAATAACTTCGAATGACGTCGAGTTTATCTCATTAGGGGTGGAGTACCTTTACTAACCGTAGGCATATGAAGGAGGTCCATCACTATAGGTGCTAAAGCAACAACCCGGTCATCCACGGCTCCAAGTGTCCACGTCGTCCAACCTCGCTGAAAAAATAAAACATAAATGCTGGGGTCTGACACAGAACCCTTAGATTGTTTTTGAGAAAATATTGATCATATGGAAATAAAACGATAAATTCTGGGATCTGGCACATGGTTACATGGCCCTTAAATTGTATAACAGGGGGTGTTGACCCTTCATGATATCCAACCCTGTATAGCACGGGTAGTTATTGGAATCGTCAAACCAAGACAATCATGCCTTATATAACGGCTTACGTATCGCTCTGTTGTGATCTATCTTTATCCATCCTAGGGATCCTTATCGATGCAGCTTGACGTGGGTACTCTCTTAAAACAGAGCACATTATCTCTTCATTCTATTACGATAAAATGCTACTCTAGTCCGGCAGATATTCCCCATTTTTTAGCTGAACCTTGCAGTGGAGTATAAAGTTTTTTTCTTTGCTGATATTTGAAGTAGACATCCTACTGTTAAAGATTCCAACGGGTGCCATCGTGTCACCCTTTAGCATTTTGAGAAATTCAAGATGGCCGCCAAGATGGCGGAAATTACTTAAATAATCAATGTAAGGGTTTTAAATTCATATTAGAACTGATATATTTTAGGTAAAATATCTGTAATACACTAATTGTTGCTCTAGGAATGAAAAACAATAAAGATAACACATATTTCTACCATTTCAGTTGACATTTTTGTGTAATTTACGTTACATTATGGGACAACTGCTTCATTTATTCACTTATCCCCTATTATTTGGACATAAGTCAGTCAAACACAACAGCGCGTGGTCTTGTTATCAATTGATTCACTTTATTTTTTGTTGAAAGCCAAATATTGGTTGTATCAATGTATTTCAGTTGATAAGGTTGTGTAACTTACGTTACATTATGGCATAATTGGCTTCATGTATTCACTAGAATACTATCATTTGACCACAAATCTTTTAAACACAACGACAAATGGTTTGTCTATCAATATTTTTACTAGACACTTTTTTCAACAGCAAATCTAAGGTTTTTACATGTATTATGTAATTTACGTTACCTTGATATTAGCACATTACCTTCTTTTATTTACTTATCTATTATAATGTGGCCACAAACCTGCCATAAATCATTTAAACACAGCAGTGAATAGTTTGCTTATCAACTGTTTCACTAGAAGATTATGTCAAGAGCAAAACAGCTGATTGTATAAATGTATTATGTAGCTTACGTTACCTTAATTTCATGTACTGTTACATGCACTTGTTGTAGCCACTGATGCACAAACATTGTTTTATACAGAGCAGAGTAGTGAACTAAGTGCACACAATCGTAAAAAGTAGGTCAAAGCGATCTGGTGTTTTGGTACAATGGTACACGACAAACCTTTGGGTCATGGCGCATCTACTCAACAAATTTGGCGTCATTAAACAATATATGAGCTATTGAGCGGAAGAAAACATCTAACTAAGAGCAACAAAAGTGAAAAGTAGGTGATAGCAGCCTACTTTTGGTATGACACACATCAAAATTGGTCTCTGTAGGTCAAATTGTGTACGAGATATGGAGTGGAACAGAAGTGGACGGACCCGGCAACCTTACGCCCCGCCAATTGACCAAACGCCGGTTGTCAATCAAAACCATCGATAAACCCATGAACGATTAGAAAAATGCCACACACCCATTATTTATCTTAAATTTTTCGTTGGGCGGAACGATCTATCGATCGACGTTTTGTCAATTAAGCCTATACGTTTAATCCACCGTACATTTCTTAGAGTTAAAACGTTTGTTTCAATAAAGTGTACTTCTGGTTTCTAGTCCGTGGGCTGGCTACACCCTAGGTCCCCCCCTACCGGGATTTTATGACACCTATATCATTGTAAAGCTTAATGAATTCCCTTTCAAATGAAACTTGTTGTTTGATATATAAGTGCTGGATAAGCATATGCGGAACGATTGATTATCTCCCCTTGAATTACAAAAAATACTTGTTTATAACTCACCGTATACACATTCATGGGATCCAAAATAACCCAAATTTAAGCGCAGATGACCAAAATGCTTATAGATTTTACCAATTCACATCGTTAATTAGTAAAAAATAATTTCACACCAAAATTAGCATGAATTATGCCCCTTGAATATGTAAAACAAGAGAAAAATAGTATAGATATTGCCTTTGTTTATATTCACTTTGCATTTGGAAATTATTTCCACAGTGAATAATTGCTAGAATTTGTATTAAAGTGTTTATTAGATGCCTTGTAATAAAAATCAAAGTGTTGACTATCGACATTCTAGGATATACTCGACATTTCAAATGATTTTCAAGATGGCCGCCGCAAAATGACCACTTGACTAAATATCGAAATATCACTGCCCTATAATTTTTTATCATGTTCTGTATGTAAATGAAATCATTTCTTAGGAAAATTGAGTATATTAAATCTAAAAGAATGCTGCCATGCTTATAATAGGCATTTTTGTCATTTTTTTTTTTTTTTTTTAATTTTCAAAATGGCCGCCAAAATCTCAAATATGCAAAAATGATGTAAAATGTTTTTCATTTCTGCCAATCTTCTGCACTTAATATTGTATTTTCACATGTATTTCAATTTCTTATTAAAACTACACGATTCAACAAGTAAATAAATGACATAACCTTGAAAATTTATATTTCCAGAACGGTCCTAATTACCGTATAAATGGTAATAAATCCCCATTTCCATAAATTAAGTACTGAAGAAAATCCAAATTGATTATTTTCTAGGAGAGATACGTATTTTCCCTCTTTGACAGAAACCATGTACCCGATTCTTTAATAATGAGGCCACATTGGAGTACGTCATTGGCATCTTTTTGCATGAAGGTTTTAAGTCGTACATGGACAAGGGGTGCTTTGGATTATAGGTGTTATAGAGGGTATAAAGACATTAAGGCTTATTTTGGTCATACAGTGTTTAAGCTCTTTTTTGTGGGGTGGATATGTTGAATACAAAACACCAATATCAACACTTCATCACTCTTAATTTACATGACATATAATACAATACAATAATATGTATTTTATGTAATCTGCCTAAATGCTCAAATGCGAGCATGGGTCAATGAATAACTGACCTAACCTTTTTTATGTTTAGATTGACATCTTTTCTCTTGAAATACTTTCCATCCAGGCATATGCGCTTTGACCAAACGATATGACCATAGCAGTTGAAAAAGGAGTTAAAATCAAATTAATCAACGTGTTAAAGGTGGTCAAGTGACATCAGTCCAGAAGTAAAGAAGTCCGAGAACTTTCCAAAGAACCACAACAAAACTGCATCAATAACTTATTTCATGAGACTTAAAATTGCAACCAATTCATATCCCTTCTAGGAAAGAAGTCGATAGCAGCAAGGTCATGTGGATAGGAAGGTTGTGATCTGAATTGATACCCTTTTTTCTCGACAGCATCCATTGTACTTTGGCAATTGTGTACTAATGTAATTTCCTGCTGCAAGCAGCGGTCACATTTTGAGCGTTTGCCGCAACGTTTCTCACGCATGGTCTGCTTCAGATTGTCTAGCAACTTTGCATAGTATGCTTCGTTAATCAAACCTTTCTTGGGTAATGTGTCCAACAAAATATTTTATTGCAACCCCCAATTGTCCCAAAACATTGAATACTGAACCTTGTCTGTAATATGTTGAATAATTTTCTTGGCCTTTGGGATTCAATACCAACGTACCTAGGGCGCTGGACATTTTCTCGTTCATAAGAATGCAACAAGAACTGGTAATCTCTTTGTCATTTGCTTATCGTTGAGGAATTTTAGACCCAACAATCTGCAAGTTTGTGCATCTTTTGCGATCAAGCAATATCTTGAATAAGACAATGCATGGACAATTTCTTACTTTAATTCACTCATCAAGTATACCAGATCTGTGAGTGCATGACACATACCGTCGATAGTGGTTGCAACTTTGCCTTCAGAACGAGCATCATCTTCTTCAGTTTCTCTGTCGCGTTATAACCCCCCCCCCCCCCCACCACCACCACCACCACCGCGATATTTTACTTGAGAATAGGATGGTACAGAAGACCAGTAAACTCATCATGCATGTTTTACCTCTATTCCCTTTTCAATACCAGTGTCGAACCATAGCAGGCTCTCTCTTTTTTGTGAAACGGCCTTCTAATAACCGTATATTTAGACAATTTTGTGCACATATAATGACATATATAAGTCGCGGACTCCTTGGTTGATTGGAAATTACTTATATGTGATATTCATGGCTAGCCCTTGTGTTTTATGGATTTTACCTCATCCTGAGGTTAGCTTGTTGTCTTCCACAAAAGTTAGAATTCAAAAAACTAATTTGTGGTGGAGATGTTTGAAAGAATTCAGCAATGCACGAGCATATCTAAAAACTGATAACTATTCAAAGGATTTCAAATCTTTGGCCAGCGACATATTACAACACGACAAGTTAGAATATGATGTGTTCCTTCTCATCTAATCAACAGAAATTGCAAATTGTGTTTGCTATTCAAACGAAATCTTTCAAAACAACATTTTGTCACACGAATACGAGGATTCATCACAAATCAAGTGTCTTCGAAGGACTGGTATCCAAAAAGGTACATAATGTACAATTTATAACTGCTTATACTATCACATATAAGTTTGCTGAATTATAAAGGTGTAAAACGTTGTCACTTGAATGCAATTTGATAAAGAAATGAATAATTCAGTTGCCATTATAGGCAATTTTAAATCATCAATTAATGAGCATGACAGTGCAAATATGAAATTGTCCAGTTTCAACTATCGCTTATTAGAATATATTTGGTAAACTATGTTCCTGTAACATAGCATTCCAATTAATAGAAGTGGTTGGGAAGATTTCTCTTCTGCATAGCATGTCTCCAATAGTATTGTTAAGTTTAAACTTGGAGCAAATCGTCGGTGTAAATGCAAAACCTCGTATGTCGATTCTGGCGATTTTCAAAGTACATGTACACAATTGTATGCCCACTTTAGATAATTCAAACGGGCTTTGGGATAATTCTACTGATCATTAAAGACACATTATATGTGAACAATATGTCCGAATTTCAAGTAAAACCCTTCAGTTTCGGAAAAATTATTAAACTATTTTCTTCCCCTCTAAAATCTGCCAAAAAACGAGATATGAGGTTTTGTATTCACACTGACGAAATGTAAAAAAGCATGCATTGCAAGGCAAAAATGGTATAAATCAAAGGTGACCATACATGTACTCCAATGGGAATTCATTATTAAAAACGCTTTACAATTTTTTAGTACTTCACTTTAACAAAATAAAGTTTCTTGTATAAAAGAAAACTGTATTTCACATAGAAAAAAATGAAAGAAAGTAGGTTAAAGTTTTCAGCGTGTCATTTGCGCTAAATGGAATTTTATTGTCATTTATACGGTAATTTTTCAGAGCATATACTATTAAGATTCTCCCTTTTAATTGGTAAATCATGAAATTTTAGTGTTCAAACACAAGAAGTACACAATTTAGGGAAAAGATGCAAAAATGAAAGTCATTAACATAATTAGAGAATATTTGAGATTTTATTTGCCATTTAGAGAAAAGTATGCAAATAATTGTGAATAAGCCCGTATTCCCTTGTTCTGTGTAGCTGATGAATATGGTTTATGAACTTATTATTGATCTATTAGTATTTTTATCCATTTGAAACATCAAGCATTTTTAAAACGAAATGCCTCAGCATATTTATTCCCTAGAAAAGCCTTGTTTTAGCTAATTAAACGCATACATGTAGTTCTACTTTCTCATTGATATTCATGAACATGCAAATTAGCTAAATGAAAATGATTTCAAGAAAAATGTCTCTTTGAAATTTTAAAACTAGTCATATGTTTTATTACCAAAATAAGTATATATCTTAAAAAAGTATTTTAAAATATTTTATTGCAATTAATTAATCCAAGTACTGAAACGTAGCCAAATGAGCAGTTGCCATGGTAACAGGCCTCTCATTTGCTTATCCAGCACTTTTAAATCAAACAAGAAGCTGAATTCATTAACAGGTTTCCTGCGCTTCAAGAAAATATAGGTCTTAAAAAATCCCACATGGTGGGGAGGGTTTCTATTCACTAGTAAATTAGTAAAGTCGTCTTTTTGCAAATTAAACACATTTTTTCCACAATCTCATTAATATTTATGAATATGCAAATTAGCAAATTTTCTGAAAAATATCTTGGTTGTGAGAGAAATGTGATCACAACATTTTAAAACTAGCCTCAATGTTTTCTGACCAAAATAAGTAATTTTATTGTAATT
Organism: Fragum sueziense; assembly: GCA_963680895.1. Classification (NCBI taxonomy): domain Eukaryota; kingdom Metazoa; phylum Mollusca; class Bivalvia; order Cardiida; family Cardiidae; genus Fragum; species Fragum sueziense. The sequence goes on along the minus strand of OY804595.1, from coordinate 8,604,501 downwards.
AATTGATCCAAGCGCTGGAACGAATGAAAATGGGTGGTTACCATGGTAACAAGCCAACTACTTGCTTATCCAGCATTTTTAAATCAAATAACAATGTGAACGTATTAAAATACATCATAAGCTTCAAGAAAATATAAATCTTCAAAAATCCTACCTGATAGGGAGGTTTAAATTGACTAGAAAAGTCTTGTTTTTAGCAAATTAAACACATTTTTCTACTTTCTCATTAATATTCATGAATATGCAAATTAGCAAATTTTCTAAAAAATATCTATATTGTGGGAGAAATATCTTGGTAATAACTTAAAACTATTTTGAAAGATTTATGATAAGAATAAGTAATTTTATTGCAATTAATTGATCTAAGCGCTGGAATGTAGAAAAATGGACGGTTGCCATGGTAACGAGCCCGCCATTTTCTTATCCAGCACTTTTGAATTGAACAACAACCTGAATCAATTACTATACATAATAAGCTTCAAGAAAATATAGGTCTTCAAAAATCCCACTAGGGGGGGAGGGTTTCGGTTATGGGCCCATGGACTATTCCTACAGTATTCAGTGTTACGAATCACACCTCCTCGACATGTGCTTTGTAACATCCCATTCTAGCCTTAGCACAACTGCATTTAGTAGAAAAACTAGTTCCATCTCTTCCACACTGACATTTTATCATTTTAAAGAGCTAGACCTTCAACTTCGAGGTCAGCCAGTGATACTAGTAGGCTACTTAAGCTGTATTATCACGTTGCATGCAGTACTTAGTTGGTAGCATGTCAACCGCTAGTATCATTCTCTCCAGATACAAGCATTTTGATACAATGATAAAAGGAATCAAGCACAAAATTGGAAACACACTCTTGCACAAGATCAACTAGACGTGGGATCAAGGGATCAAGTGCCAGTACAGCTGATTGTCCCCAAGCTGAGTGTGTAGCTCTAGCTCCTGGAAATAACGATTTCTCGAACATGACAAAATGGTAGTGATGAAGTGATGGACTATGTTCTTCAACTTGATGTAGTTGTGCTATGCTAGAAAGGGATGTGTGCATTGCTTAGTAAAAGCTAAAGATGGGTGTTATATAACAATGAAAGCATAAAAACCTATCTAGAAATACAAATACACAATGATATCTACTGTTTTATATAGAACAGGCATGCAAGTGTTGGTCCCTTAGCAATGTATCACGGGTATTATACAAGACTTTGACGGAGGAATATATATATCATCTTCTAATTGGCTTGGTTTTGTTCATTGCGGTTTAACGCCATTTTCAACTGCTATGGTCATATCCCGACGATTGAAGCGCCTAACCATTGACTTCTGTCGTTTCTCTCGGGTCTCAAACGAACCGCCTCGGTAGTCTGATTATTTCATTTTCATGCAGAAATTCAGACAAAATTGTGTTATTCTAAGAAAACTGACATCCCCACCCTTTTTGTATATTCGAACCCCTCTTACAAAAACCCTGGATCCGCCGCTGGGATAGAGTGACCTACTTTTTGTGCTTAACTTTTAAAAACCTTTTCCATTCCATTTCTCGTACCGTTTGGCCTAGATACACAGAATGTAGTATATGGATGAGTCATGACTCAGGCAAGGTTTGTCATGCACCAAAAGTAGGTCACTATGCACTTCTTTTTATGCTAGTCAAGAAATTTTCATTTTCCAATACTAGTCATTGTGCCCTCATTGGTTATGTTTAATTCACTACTCTTTTGTGTCTAGAACATGATGGGTTTGTGAATCAGAGACTACAGGTGTGTCTTGTTGCAATTACTGTTATCTTTATGCTAGCCCACTATAACCAGCTGTTGGGGGGGTAGTCTGTTCAACTTATGATAATTATCTTTTATAAATATGTAACAGTGCACGAAATAAAGGTGACGTAAATTACATGATTCATTTATACAACTTTTGCTTTGCTCTTACCAAAAGCCTCAAGTAAAAAAGTTAAAGTTGGTAGTCAAAATATCTACTAATGTTTTTCACGACTTATGGCTAAATATTAGTAGATAAATGAATAAATGAAGCTAATATGCTAATATCAAGGTAACGTAAACTACAGAGTACATTTATACAACTTGCGGTTTTGCTATTACAAAAAGCTTTAAAGGGAATGAATTGATAACCAGACCAAACACTGTCGTGTCTAAATGATGTTTGGTCAAATAACAGAAGATAAATGAATGAATGAAGCTAATATGCTAATATCAAGGTAACGTAAACTACATAATACATTTATACAGCTCTTATTTTGCTCTCACCAAAAGATTCAAGTGAATGAATTGATAACAAAACAACTCACTGTTGTGTCTGAATGACTTATGTCCAAATTATAGGGGATAAGTGAATAAATGAAGCAATTATCCCTTAATGTAACGTAAATTACACAAAAATATAAACTGAAATGGTAGAAATATGTGTTATCTTTACTGTTTTTCATTCCTAGGGCAACAGTAAGTGTATTTCAGATATTTTACCTAAAATGTATCAGCTTTCATATGAATTTAAATCCCTTACATTGACTTTTTAAGTAATTTCCGCCATCTTGGTGGCCATCTTGAATTTCTCAAAATGCTAAAGGGTGACACGGTGGCACCCGTCGGAATCTTTAACAGTAGGATGTCTACTCCGGGAATCAACAAAGAAAAAAACTTTATACTCCACTGCAAGGTATAAGTGGATATCTGCCGGACTGTTCCCAAGAGGTCATTTCACGTCTAATCTCGGGGCCTTTGCGGGATTTCGGTATCACATTGTTGGCTTTAAACAGCCCGGCTTCAGCTAAAGATAGAAGTGACGTAATGTATATGTTATGATCATACGAGTTAAAATGAATGATTTTGATTTTGATGTGCTATTATCACGGTGGGGATTGTGCATGATGGGATGGATAACGACTACCGACAATAGGGAACGATTTTATCAAGTAAACCGTGACGTAATTTCGGACAAATAAATAGTATTTCGTTGGTGTTGTTATAAAATCTCGTAACTACGGCTTGAATCAAACCGTATTTATAGAGGAAAATAATTGACCCGGCAGAGTGACCTTAACTGTACAGAAAAGTGGAAAAGTTTATTGTCCAGTTTAGATGGAAATGGTCCGTAAAGGCGTGAACTGTATCCGTTATACAACATTTTGCCGCCATGTGAAAATAAGATTTTATCTACTCTAGTAAAATAAAAAATGTTAAAGCTACCGTGGTCCATTTGGTTCGAAAATTTCAGTGAAGTTAATCATTGAAATAGGCGTAATCACCAAAAAGGATTGAAATATCTAAATCCAGTTCACATCCTGGTCATACTGTACAGATGGCACAGGCTGACCAGGATCGGTATTTTTGCATATTCAGTTTACCATTTTAAGATGACGCGACAAATGTATGCACGTGTTAAGTCGTCGAATAAAATGATTATTAGCTGTAAATAGCGAAGCATGCGAAGTGTTCGGCAAATCACGAGAACCTATCACCCCTGGACGATAAGTTTGTTGACCTTTCTGCTTGGTCTGCTCTGCCGGGTCAAATCTCGCCGTCTATACGAGATGTTATAACAACACCGACGTTTTATCAAAACATAACGGTAAACTCAGTCTATTTTTTGCACAAAATTTGATGCCAACTCGCCTCGCTTCAGGTAAGACATTTTGCAATAACTCTGTTATTTCCACAGTTTATAGTCCACTGTCCGCACTAACTTCCGCTTGCGAGTAAGGAAACGAGTCGAGGTTTAGATTGCAGCCAAATAAACGGGTAAACAGTTAATTATAAAATGAAAAATGGAGGATTTTTTTACATGCATGGGCTGTATGTACATAAACTAGGTTATTTACTCAGTTTATCCTTTGAGAAAAGCTACATTTTCAGACAAAATGCGATTGCTCACGAATTTTTTTCGAAAATGTCACATTCATTGATTTCAAACATCGATTTCAAAGCTTTACAACTTATATACAAGCACATACTTTTGTTATTTTGAAGATATACCATCTTAGCACCAGAAAACTAAAGAATAACAGACATGAACGCATTGGTTTAAGAGATATCGACTATCAAACTGGTGTTATCGCCTCACTGTATGGTTGCTTGCTCAATCTGTGAAAGCTTTAGTCCGGTTGCTTGCGATGTCACTGTACGGTTACATGAGAGCTCAGAAGCATTTTCCTGTCAAAAAATTATTATGAAAATAATTTTTAAGCAATTATTTTTCATAGGAATATTTGAAATTTGATATGAGAACCTTCGCTTAAAAGAACTGTTTCAAAAAAGTTGATTCTAGCTTTGTTAATGGTCAAAATTTCAAAAATGCATTGAAACAATACATTGTATCTATGATTTATATAATTCTCTAGTTACATAGTTTCAATAGAACAGCTTTGAGATAGAACACCAGTTGAATGTTTTTAAATGTTATTTGACAAAAAAATCTATGTAACTGACTGTGTTTCAGATTATGGATGAATCTTTTGTTATAGATGGGCTAGACGAAAATTTTCATGAAGAAGAAGTAGGTCGGAAAAGAAAATTATGGCTGTACCGCTGAGAGACTTAGACACTTAAAAAAGGCGGTAACCCCCATTCATTCAATCTTCATGCTCATGTGTCAGCCAAAAAAGCCAATATGTTTCAAAGATCAAACACGAATAAAGATAACCTCTGATCAAAGACCGCAGAATTATTTTCCCTCTGCAGTCTTTTTCCATAGCTTCGACCGTACGGAGTTCTATTTGGTGATTTCTATTTGTTTGACATAAACGGATCTTGTATCATAACAACAAAGGTCCATAGCCCGATGAACCGATGTGATAAGTGATACAGGGAACTGGGCATCTAGAGTTTTCAAAATGGTCTTGAATGTGATCATTTGAGCTTCCAGGTGGAATTAAGGCAACGGAACTTTGTTCTTACTACAGAATGAAATCATTGCATGGTACAAATCTAAATGGCAGTCGAAAACCTTAAAATGAAATAACACGTATAAAATTTAGCAAAACTTTTGTTTGTGTTAAGCCTGTTGAGAAAAGCAAATAAAATCAAAATTACAATCTGGAAGCCAATCAAAATACAGACATGATTAAACTTACATGTATCCCTTCCCAAAACAACAGAATTACGGTCTGTTCAAAATTCAAAGGGGATATATCAGACAGTAAAATTTAAAGTTCTTTGTAATAGAAGGAAAAGTGAAATACAGGTAATCAGCAGTTGTCTTCCTTTTTCTCAATATTTCCCAATTTTAGGGTGCATCTAAAGGCGCCTGAGTATGCAAATGGATTCAAGCTTGAACTGTTACAAAGTTGTTTAGATGAAGGTCAATAATGAATAATAAATGAACCAATTTTAGACCATTAATGTTTGGTATCAAATTAAAAAAAACAACAAACAAGATGTGTTTGTGAAACACCAATGCCTCCGAAATAGCCGTTTTTGTAAAATGTTAAATTTTCATGTAAAGGGTTGATAAGGGTTAACAGGTGACCTTGAGGGAGGTCAAATTGCATGCAACAGATAGATAATATTGAAAGGAAGTTGCATACCAAATTTGAGCTTTGTATGTCAAGTACTTTTGGAGAAAAAGGCATGTGTTAAGTTTTCGGACAGACAGACGGACGGACAGACGGACAGACGGACAGACAGACACGAGTAAAACAATATACCCCCAATCTTTCGATACAGGGGCATAAAATGAGTATGACTTCACAAGTAGCTCTTATTTGTTGATAGTCTTCATTTTCAGGTTTTGGTCAGGATGTTTAATAATCATTTGGTCTATCAATTCACAAAACTAGTTCGATTCCGAATCACAATAGATGCAATATGTTTCCATGTTTATTCCCAACCTACAAAAAAAGGAATGTTATATTAACCACGTGTTTGTATAGCGCAATCTGTCTTCCATATCAATTTAAGTCCAAATTCAACATGAAATAAACTTCGAAAAAATGCAAATTTTGTATAATTTGAAGATCATTTAAGATTATGAGGATCATTTTGTAAACAAAATAAAACCTGTCTATAAATACAAAACGTTGCATTTATTTTACAACTTTGGGTTATTAACCCACTCCTAAAACACTTCAATGCATTGTATATGTAAAAAGTTAAAGGTATGCAAATTTAGACACTAAAGTCACCATCAGTCGTTGTTCAAAACGAAAAATATACAAAATTACAATACATTTTGCTCTCAAACAACCGTACATGATTTATGGTTGTGCTCGAAAGCAACCGTACTATGAGGTAGCAAGCAACCGTACAGTGAGCAGGCAACACCAGTGACAGTTTTATAGTTAATATTTTTTAAACCGATGTTTTAACACACTGTATCGTGTAATATTTGGGAGCATAGATGAATATTCTTCAATGTATTAAAAGGATTTGTTCTTACACTAGGTATTAAGGGTTGAAATCTTTGTTCGGAGTCAATCAAAGTGACGATTTGGAGAAAATTAAGTGAGCAAATGCATTTTCGTCGGAAAATAGAGTTCTTTCCGTAGATATACGCCAGGAATGATAATTTTTCATATACCTTCCACCATAATACGAGATAAATCCAACTCGATTCGATCTAATATGAACTATTTACCTGTTTTTCGGGCTTCAATCTCCTTTTTGACTCGTTTTCTTACTCGCAAGCGGAAGTTAGTGCGTACAGTGGACTATACACTGTGATTTCTGTATCAATTTTCAAGCGGTTTGCTGCATGTACCCCGCCTTATCGAGCTCTTTCATCGGATGTATGACATATTAGATAACTCATGATACTTTTTCCGAAATATTGTCCCAACCGACCAGAAAGCGAAATGGTAACGACTACGGCCTAATTAACAACGCTTCAGGTAAGAATTTGTGCAATAACTTTCTTATTTCTGCGTCAATGTTCATGCGGTTTGTTGCATGTACTCCGTCTTACTGAGCCCTTTTCTCAGATGTATTATTTATCTGGAACTTCCCTGTACTTTTCTCAAAAATTGATCCCAACCGACTAGAAAAAGGGCCTGAATTTTTTGTCGTTTTTCCGGTGGGTTGGGATCAATTTTTGGACAAAGTACAAAGATTCTACAAACAAGTCATATATCCGAGGAAAGAGCTGACTAATGCGGGGTACATGCAACAAACCGCTTGAAAATAGGAGCAGAAATAAGAAAATTATTGCACGATTTCTTACCTGAAGCGAGGCAAATTTGTCCGTATACTCCGTATTTGTTATCCATCCCATCATGCACAATCCCCACCGTGATTATCACGGTGGTGATTGTGCATGCTGGGATGGATAACGAATACGGACGAAAATAATCTCGAATCTTGTCAAATATTTTGCAATAACTCCTTTATTTCTTTGTCGATTTTCAAAAGGTCTATTGCATGTACCCCGCCTTGAAAATTTCTTCCCTCGGATATATGGATTATTTGTGGTATCCTTTTAATTTTTCCAAAAATTGATCCAAACTGACCGGAAAACGAAATGATAACGACTACGGCAAAATAAGCCATGCTTCAGGTAGGAAGTTGTGCAATAATTTTCGTATTTCTGTGTCAATTTTCAAGCGGTTTGTTGCATGTACCTCGCCTTACTGAGCGCTTTCCTCAGGTGTATTACTTATTTGAAAACTCCCCATATTTTTCCCAAAAATTGATCCCAACTGACCTGAAAAACGATATAATAACATTTATGTTACGTAATGATCTTTGTCTACATGTATTTTGAATAATGGTATTTTTCCCGATTGTGGCTCAAATTATTTTCGTCGCGTATATTTTATATCGAAACATTACCTTTGATGCCCCTGCCACAAGAAACTTGTCGACTGGTTGACTGGCCTTTTGTTGTGAAATATCACTGATAGTGTCGAGGGCTCGAACACCGGCCTACACAAATAGAAGATAAAGTCAAAGCAGCTTTCAAATTGTGCCATCCTAATTTGTTGCCTTTTTGGAAATCGCTAAGAATATAATTATTGAGCCAGGATATGGAAAAATGTCCGTTAATGCATTTAAGAACAACATGAATCCCGATCAGACTGTGCATACGCACAGACTGATGAGGGCCCATATTGTTCTCTAATAGTTTCTTCTTAGCCGATAGTAACAGCGATATTGACCCCTTTTACTTTTGACTACATTTGACCACACACTGATCTGGAAAGCAAGTCCTCTAAAATACTAGGTCCCTTATCCAGACACTCATAATTCTCGTCAGGAACTCCTTTGAAAATGGACCATCCTACACATTTATAGTTTGAAAAATGTATGAACAAAATATCGTCGCTTTCGTCAACCCATCCTATTTACAGTTTGGTAAAAGCAGTAGTTATACATTATGTTTAAGCAACACAAAAATTAATGTCGTCTGGAACTCCTTTGAATTTGCACCAGTCTTTATAGTTTGGTAAATGTATAAACAAAATATCGTAAATTTCATTTTTATTTTTTTCTGAAAGAGCATATTTTCTTATAATATTTTGAAAAATTGTAAGCCAAATTATTACGTCGTTTACGTGAAGTATATAATTTTGTGATAAAATCCATCAAATTGATGTATACAGCAGTTCAGATGTATATGGCATTTGTCATTTCTGTCACAACTTTAATAAAGGCATGTTTTTCGCTTATCAGCAACAACTTAAAAATAACTGAAAGCATTTATACGCATTAGAATAACCAATCTTGGCATCAAGACATACTTTGAAAACATGAAATGGGAATGTGATGTCTCCTTAACCCTTTCCCAAGCAAGACCTGGTTTTGACGTCCCTAGAGGAAATGGCTTTGGAAAAAATTGAGACAAAAGAAGAAACTGCTGATAATCAGCAGTTTCTCCTTTTGCCTCAATATTTTCTGAGCTTTATCAGACACTAATTCTACCTTTATCACCATCTATTTTGTTTTTTGAAGCCGGTTTCGAATTGAGCCACCCTGAAATTTTGTTGTTTGGGAAAGAAAATCAGCGTTTCGCTGCATGACGGCCTCACCTTAGTCATTGGCATTCTGAGCAGTATCTCCGGATCCGCCCCAGCTTGGTCGACAAAGGTCTTCCATGTCCACGCGATGATTGCATCTTCAGTACGATTTTGTTGTAACGGATCAGCCTGAAAATTATATGATATTCCGATGTTTTCCAGGAAAAAAACTCGTAACTGTTTCAAGCTGCAGTTACGAGTTTGTTTTTGTTGTTATTGTTTTTTAAAGTGACGATTTCTTTATCTAACATAGCAAATTTGAATAGGGAACGTTTTTATCCAGTTTACCGTGACGCGATTTCGGACAAACAATAGTATTTCCCTATGTGTTGTTATAACATCTCGTAACTACGGCTTGATTCAAGCCGTATAGATGTCCTGAAATGAGTGGCCGATAACAAATATGCTATTTCATTTAGAGAGGGGTGTTTAACGGCTATTGATTTGAGATTAAAATCGGGTTATGAGTTAAATTACCTGTTTAACGTATGCAACCAATCATTAGCTCCAAAGAGCCAGGAGCGAAATTTGAAAAGTGCCAATAAATCTTAAACTGTGTTATATTTCCATTCCAAATACAAACATATGCATTTTGAACAGTTTAGAATTTCGTATTAACGCATAATTATGGAAATATTTGATAAAAATGTTATGAATTACCTCCCTTGCATAAAAATATATAGAGAAAAAAGATATTTCTTCTTCTTGAAGCATAATATTGAAATCCGGCACGGTGAATCAATTTATTTGAAGGGTAGGCTATCTACAAATGTGTGTAATTTGATGCATGTCCCATGGCCAGAAAGTGGTGTTTTTAATGATGGGTCATATACCATAAAGGAGAACCTGCTATGCTGTCGAAAAAGGAAAATGGCACAAAAATTACAAACCAGAAATAACGTATGAAATTATCAACCAGAAGGGGTAGATCATTTATGACCATTGAAAGCAGGCATCGAGCTCTATTATCTGTTAAAATCCAAGTCATTGAATAACGTACGGATCCGTTTTATTGTCCTTGTTTTTGTTCTGTAACGGTTAAATGATATATGCACAACCTTCAAAAAGCAATTACGTCAGAGGTACGTCATCTGCGCTCAGCGAGATTCAACACACTGTTCAACCGACTGCGTCGAGAGTCAGCGAAGACAGATTCGGTATCTGATGTCATGTGCATAGTAGGTCAAATTAATGTACTTTTGTAAATAAACGAAATGATCTTTGGTATTCTATAGTTGATAAATACGCGTATTAATGTTCAGTGCTTCTACAAAATAAACCTTTCCACGTATCTCTCGCAAATAAGGTCACAGTCATTATCAATTCCGGAGGTTCCCTACAAACAGTTACGGAATTTGAATTCGTGCTCGAATATTTCGCAATATGTGCCATTTGTACACGAATAAAGTTTAATCATTCAACGATAGTCTATATATTCCAGATTTGAAGCCGTATTTTCAAACAATCGCTGACTCCCGTCTCTCTTCGACGCAGCCGGTTGTACGGTGTGTAAATACCGCGGGGTTGTGTCTCGTTGACCTTTACACGCTTGTAAAGGATTGATCTATAGCAAAGGAAAGATGGGTATAAACGATTCAAAATCTTTTACTAATGACCATACCGATAATCAGATATAGGGGAATCGGGTTGGTAAAGGTGACTATCCGAGTGTGTAAGTTGTTTCTATAAATAGATTTTCGATACAGCTATCATACCTAAAATAAAACGTATACTAACGATATTTTATAACAACGCCGACAGTTTATCAAAACATAACAGTAAACACAGTCTATTTTTATCACAAAATTAATTACTATTTCACAAGTAATCAGCAGAAGCTGGTATGGATCATGTTTACAAGTTTTACGTAGACAAACAACGGAAATGTATTCTTAATTTTCGAAACAATTTTGCGTGAGTTGGTTTGAATTTGAACCGTCATACGTAAAATTACGATAGTTTGGATTTTGATATTGTGTTGTTTACACAGTATAGATGTTTTTGTAAACAATTTTCATAACATCGTAACCGGACTATAGGGCCAGATAGAATGGATGGAGCGATAAAAAGAGACAATTATTTAGGCTGAATACCCGCAATGTCTTCATTTTGAAATTCATAAAAGATTGGCTGTTTTCGAGAAGCGTCGTTACGTATCAGAACATATTCGGGCGCGGTCGTAAACATTCGGCGTTGGAAAGTTCCTCCGCTGAATGTTTTCGACCTGGCCCGAATAATTCCGACGTCGCGCGAATCTCATTAGGGGTAGACTACCTTAAACGAGGAAAAAGTCAGAGAAAACCTTTGTCTGCTCACTCGGTCTCTACAAAACCACAATAGAAAACAGCTAAATGGGGGAGGGCGATTTTATCCAGCTAAACGTGACGTTATTTCGGACAATAGTATTTAAATAGTATTTTCGTAGGTGTTGTTATAAAATCTCGTATTTACGGCTTGATTCAAGTCGTAGTTACGAGGATTTATAACAACACAGGCGGTTTATCAAAATATAACTTTAAACCAGATCTATTTTTAGCACAAAATTATTTGCCATTAGAATCTTACGCATTTGCATAAGCAGTCATAATTTTGGTCGTTTTTGGAAAGCGATAATCAAACACATTGAGTACGCACCTTAAATACTATTGGTTGGTTAGGTATCTGTTTTAGACACGCCCCTATAGTGTTGGTAGTAGCAGCAACGATGGTAGTTAACTCTACAAATCTATCATTCGGCTCCGGTGGACTACATAGAAGAACATACGAGAGTGTGAACGTGGAAGAGGAATTATTCAACGTGCCAAGTGTGGATAAAGGATTATCTTCTTCAAACTTGGCAAACATTTAGAATTAAAATTTAAAATTTCATTCAATTGAAATTTTTGCCAACTGGGTTAATAATTCGATTAATGAGCTTACGATACATGCATGATAGATATTTATCAGCTGCCTTTGACAATTATTTTGACATATTTTTGGGACAAAATCTGAACATATTAAACTAATAGTAGACCTACCTATCTTTGTTTGATCCGCCATCAATGAACAAAAACCCGGTGCTCTTTATGTTTATTTGGTCCGGTATAGTTATATACAAGTAGTGCCACCAAATCGGCTGGCTGTGAAGACCTATGAACGATAATTATCACAAAACTTCCCTTTATATTGAACGTAAATCACGAAGGTCATTATGCTTTTCAACAAAAATCTCGTAACTGCAGGTTGTTCTAAGCTGCAGGTACGAGTTTGTTGTTGAAAAGTCACTTTATTGAATGTAACAGGGCTATTGGACGGTATGCCAGTCTACAAAGGTCACGACCTTACAATATGTGGTGCCACCGGAAGTGAGACTATACACTTCAATAAAATAAACCGGTAGTCTGCCTTTGGTTTGGCAGAACAGCTTATCGAGCTTTTTACTCTTCTGTGCATACAGAAATATCCTTAAAATATAGCGGACGAGAATTGACCTGGCAGAGCATTGCATTCGATAAGCATGGGCTGCTCTGTCAGGTCATTTATCGTGAGGTATACAGGATATCAATTCGTAACCGAAACTAATTTTGAATAGTACGACCAGACAGAGATTCCGTTGCAGACTGTCATCGTCTGAAGTTTGGATGCATGGGGACATTATGATACTACAAATACAAATACACGCGATTATCTTAAGGCCTAGGGAAGCATTCAAGATATCACAAAACATGTATACATAGATGTAAACGAGGAAAACACAAATTATAACAGACAACGTCGTTTTTTTTTTTTCAATAAAAAATAGAATGAAATTTTGTTGAAAAGCAGAGAAAAGACACATATCCTAACCTTAAAGATGCATTCTTATCAATTTTTTGGGTGATTATCTTTAAAAATAAATAACCATAATAACAACATGGCCCTTTTTTCTGTGTGCCAGATTTTGGCTTCTTCTGAGCTGTAGCTGCTTAGATTACTACGGATGTAAAACCCATATGAAATTGAGCCGGGATCTGGAAAAACGTCCCTTAAAGCATTTTTAAATAATTAAGTTTCAAAATCAGTCTGTTGTGAAATGGAGTCCAATATGCATCAATGCTGCTTTCTTTAAGCTACTACAGGTCACGAAGAAGCTATTAGAGAACAACATGGATCCTGATCAGACTGTGCGTATGCACATGCTGATCTGGATCTATGTTGGGCTCAAAAGCCTTAAGGGACTTTTTTCCAGTTCCTGGCTCAATTGGTTTTGAAATGTTGCTGTACGTGACTATATATTCGATATTATCGCTACACGACTATTTTATAATTTTCATTATGATCTGACGTCTACAAACAGTCCAACATAATGCTGAAAACAAACCTTTGTGGTTAATTTGGGCCTGGGAATGACATTGGATCTTTAAGTATAATGTTTAGTACATATCTAGTACACATTTGTTAGCTTTAAGCATTTTTGGTGGGATTTGTCATAATGTTTCCAAAACTGTTGCTTTCGTAGACATTAATCCTAGTACTTGTTTTAAAGATTTACCGAAATATTGCAATACATTCTTGATGTATAGGATTATTAAAAATATCACAAACAGCTTCAGCTGCAAGAACTGCTACACGTTCTTTAGGCAGAATATCCGCAATGTGGCCATTTTGAAATTTAAAAAAAAACATCGGATTTTTTCGGGCGTCATCGTTTCGTATCCGAACTTATTCGGACGCGGTCGTAAACATTCGGCGGTGGAAAGTTCCACCGCCGAATGTTTTCGACCTCGTCCGAAAAATTACGGAGTCGCGCGAACTCACTAGGGGTAGACTACCTTAGATATTCATACAAATGATTGCAGGCGATCTCATTCGTTTGCCAAAGAAAGGAAAACTATCATAAAGATAGAATTTAATATTACATCAAATAGATATATAATGTTCATTTCATTTCTCCTGGAGTTTTATTCAATACAAAAAAAATAAAATAAGTTACTTCATATAACATCCTTCTTTTGCTTCGATGCATTTCCATTTTTAATCATTTGACACGTCAAAACCGTGTCTGATTTGGAAAAAATGTCAAGCCATGAGAAAGGTAATATCCTAAATCTGCAATGTGTACTAAATTTTCTTCTACATAATAACAATACAAAGGAAACATTGGAGCCACATACCTGCTTCCCACGTCTGTGACGTCATGTTAACCTTGTATAACGTGTACGTCGCTCCACGTTCCGTCCCAAACACGTCATATTTGTACGTAGGATCCGGCTTCTTGACGTAGTCATCCAGAGGCGTACTGTGACAACGTGACAGAAGCGTTAAAATGATGGAGAATAGAACACGAAACGTCGCCATCGTCATCTTTCAAAATAAATTAGGCCAAGTAATATTAGTACATCAGTCCATATCATAAAATTGTGTGTAATACGGTGAACTAGTCGTGTCATGAGAAAATAGTTGTCAGTTAACGACGTCCAAAGCGTCGTATCTACAGCTTAGATTAGTACAGCGCTCTTGTCTGCACATGTTAGTTTCCTACGAAACAAAGACTGAACTACTGCGACGCATCACTTTGCTCAGACTGGTATTAAATCATACGCATTTAAAAGCTTTGACATATTGAAAGCAATTCGAAGTAATCCGACCCATAATGCTTAAACCAGGTGGGTCTTTTGACAAGCCAGCTATCTAAAGACATGGGGTACAGCCTTAAAACGCATGTGTCGAAGGCTCGGATGGGGTTGGGTGGTGCGTTTAGGGATACGAGACAGGAATACCCATACTGTTCTCGAACGTTTGTGGGAACTACCCTAGTACATTTTAGAATTCTAGATATCTGGAGAGACAATTTAAAGATACATATTTACTGTTATTTACTTATTTTCGGGGTAATTTTTGCTGTAAAAATAACAGGGTAGAATTAAAATATGGCCTTTAAATTTTCTCTGTGCAAAATTTCAGCTCTGTCTGGTCTGTATTGGCATAGATTACGACGGATTTAAACCCAATATCACACCATTTCGTAAACACTATCAACCCACCTTGAATATTTTACATACTTTTACGCCGCTGCATGATTATAGATATTATGTCATTTACTGTATGAATCTTGTATTCTGTCTAATAAAGTCTATAAACGGTGCGACTACGAGGGTTGTCCCAATAAATCGTAGACAACGTCGATAAAACAAAAACTACCCGATAGATATTTCTATTTTTTGCATATCATTATCCCACACCTTTTGACGTCACTTTGACAAAAAATCGAATTGAATGTTAATCGTATACAAAATATATGATAGTTTTAGCAAAGACGTGCACCGACCCGCGGCGCACGTCACAACGTCATGTTATAATAACGTCACATTTCTAATTGGGAAATTAACGCAGACATGTCCCGGATGCTTCCAAACGAAGAACAGTTTGTTGTGTCATTATCAAAATTATCCCTAGCTAGCAGACACTTGTCGGTTTTCTAAGTATTTTCAAATGCTTTGTGCCTTTTTATCTCAAAATTAGTTTTATTCACCATACTCTTGACCGTCTTCTCTTTATCCTAATTAATGGTTTCTCTTTACAATTTAACCCCCGGTTTTTCTACACAGTCTCAGCCTTCTCCGGGAGGCAATATCTAAATGTCTTTGACTTTTTTAGAATTTACATACTTGTGCCCTGGACACGTGGCTATGTATTTTGATTGGTTTCATCTTCATTAAAGAACCAATGTGTCGTTCTGCTCGCCGCACCGAAAACGGATAGTTTTACGGTGCGCCGGTGTTTTCACAAACGTCGTATTTTTACGTCAAAGCAATTGCTATTTATTTTATTTTAGAATGTCTTCGTTGGAAAACAAATAACGCCAGTGCTTTAAAATTTGGCACAATTGCAAAACATAATTTACTCGATGCCGCTATGTAAACGTTTTTGACTGGAAATAGGAACAAATATTTTGAATCGCGCAAATAAATCTAAAACGATAAGCGGGAAAGGCGACAATTTTGGCGTGCGCCGCACGACCATTATATGCTTGAAATAATCGGGCAAAACTTGATACAAAGGAAGTATATGAGCAGACAGCGAATGAAAAGTAATTCGTAAATGGACAAATAATATTCATGCAGAAAATAAACATTGTGCGACGCTAATAAGATAAGTTATTTAATGTGTCTACGATTTATTGGGACAACCCTCGTACATGCTAAAAGCCAACTTCTGTGGATCATTAGGGATTAGGCCTGTAGATACTAATGTCCCTTTAATTGAATTTTGGACATTTTGTCCTTGATACTCATAAAACAATTCTGTCAAAAATGCGGTATGCTCATGACCTTACTGGCCGTACAGCAAACGACGAACTTGCTAACACTCCTTGAAAGTCGAGTAATATTGTATCAGCCTACGAGGCACTAACCATGGTGTCTGGTTGAATATTAGCACGGTTGATAATCGCGTGAACCAGATTTTCAGAAAATCATGATATTTTTTGTTAATACTTGACCAATTTGAATTCGGTTTGAAGTAGAGAAGGTGGAAAATTGTGCGATTCACTTCTGTAGATTATCACTTTACAAAACAAGAATTGTCCGCGGAGAACGTAGCTGGCCTATTTGAGAGCTTGTCGCAAAAAAGGAGTCCAATGTCAAAGGTCAAGGTCACTGGTCAAAGGTCGTGGTCTCAAGTTCAAAGTAATGGAATGAGGTATCCATATGTGAAATATCAAGGTTTTATCTAGGCCCTACTATAGTGCATGAGATAGAGGCTAGGTTAAAGTTTTTTAAAAGTAGGTCAAACTCCAAGGTTAAGGTCACTAGGTCAAGAGTCATGGCCTGACATGAAAAGTCTTGGCGAGAAATATCCATGTGTGAAATATCAAGACTGTATCTCTAATAGTGACTGAGATATAGTTTTTGAAGACGCGAAACGACGCCGACCCTAGGGATGTGACATTAGCTCCCGGCTCTCTAAAAAGAAAGAACTAAAAAATTGTAGGGATCGCGGGATTGTGCTTCTTTTCACCATTTACTAAACGTCTCAAAATTTAACATGGAATGTCTGAAAAGTTGGCATAATTATCATGTTTATGTGTTAACTTATTCTCCAACAAGACATTGTTTTGACGTCTCTAGTATAAACATTTTGGCAAATATTGCTAGAAAAGATGAAATTATTGACAATCAACAGTTTCTCCCCCTTTTCTAAAAATTCCGTGTGATAGAAAACACATTTTCTAAAAAGACATCACTTATTTTTCAGAAGCTTTCAATTTGAACAAGCCTGAAATTTTCCGTTTGGAAAAGCGTTAACCCATTACCTAACGACAAAATTTTAGGGCGGTCCAAATTGAAAGATGATGCAGACGACAATTTCAAGTGAATCGAATGTTTAATTTTTAGGTCATTTCGGATGGAAAACATTGTGGGAAATGAAGATAGGGCCTATTGCTTGTCACAAGCAATTTCTTCGTTTTCCACGTTTTCCACGGCCATTATCTTGTGAGGAGTCAAAAAGAGTCATTGTGTTATGGTTAAAGAGTAACTGAATTTACAAGTAACGCATCACTTTAAGTGCCACCATAATGCTAAGAAATAGTTGGGGAACATATAAATAGAAAAGAAGAAATTGCTGGTCATCAACAATTTCTCTTTTTGCGTTAATTGTTATTACATATTTTTGTTGTCTACAGCAGCTATCAAACTGAACTAGTTTGAAATTTACCGTAAGGGACTGGGTTAACGATAATACTTAACTGTATAACGTCGCTTTTCAACAAAAAAACTCGTAACTGCAGCTTGTTTTAAGCTGCAGTTACGAGTTTTTCGTTGGAAAGCGGCGATATTATCAACTGTTGCAGTATCGCCGTTAAAGTTATGTACCACTGAATAACCCACTTAACCATTCCCTCACATTGACTCTTTTTGACCACCAACCGAAAAAGACTTTGAAAAACATTGTGGAAAATGAAGAAATTGCTTGTGACATGCATGTTTTTTCAGTTCTCACAATCTTTTCTATCAAGACAGACAAAAACAAATTTAAAATCCCATTCACTTGGAATGGTCGTTTACAACATCGTTGAATTCGGACCAATCTAAATTTTGTCGTCTGGTATTGGGTTTATCATTCACTTTTGTTGTTTGATTAAAACTTAATGATTCAAAATTAGATCATGATAACCACTTGATCCATTACCAGAAGGCACTGATCTAAACTGGTCCAAATTCAAATATGTTGCAGATGACAATTTCAAGTGAATGGCATTTTACACCTTTTGGTCTTAAATTTTGGAAATGAAGACATAGTTAATCCCGAGCAATTCCTTCATTTTTAAAATGAACCCGGTGTATCAGTTTATCTTGGCCCCTGGGCAGCTTGGCCCCCGGGGGCTAAGCTACCCGGGGGCCAAGCTACCCCGGGGTATCTTAGCCCCCACCCTGGGTAGCTTGGCCCCCACCTGAAATCTTTTTCCAGAGTTCTCTAAAATACAAAACAATGTCTGTAAATAATACACCTACTGTTAAATGAAAAGAAAAACCAAAGTTTAATGTGTTTTGGTCAAATTAATTTTTCGCCTTTTTTGGCTTAGAATAGGGGCGGGGGCCAAGCTACCCAGGCCTGGGTAGCTTGGCCCCCACCTAAAATCTTTTTCCAGACTCCCTCATATTACCAAACAATGTCTGTAAATGTTATGCCTACTGGGTAATTTCAAAAATAATGCATCCCTTTTTAAAAACTGATCTACAGTGCGGGTGAAAAGTTTTTTTGGTGATTGTCTTACTCCAGAATATGTATTCTGTTATTGCTAAAATGTGTACAAAATTTTAAGAGAATATCTACTTTAGTTTCAATTTTATAGCATTTTTAGTGTCCAAAATTGTCCCAAGTGTAACGCTTTTAGCGTGACATTTGTATAGAAATTCAATTTTTAAGTGGCAATCATTAAAACTACGGGATTTGAAAGACCCCACAACATACAATTATACAAAGTGTTGCAACAACAGAACAGTTTTTCAATAGTCGTTTAATGGACAACATGTATATTGTCCATGAACCATGCCCAGAAAATGACACACCCTCAAAAAACATAAAGGCATAAAAATACAATACTCTGGACAATCAAAGGTTATTATTTTGCTACTAGACATCTTTATGTCTCAAAATAGGTATCCTTTCTTAGACAAATATCATTGGTGCAATGTTAGTATGATTTTATGTAATTACTTTCATATAATCAAGTTCTCCTGATGCCATGTCTATGGACAACCAAAAATGTCCCAAGTGTAACGTTTTGTGTTAGAAAGCCTGTATTTTTGTCATGTGATATTGAAACTTATTCTGATTTCTTTTTACAGATGCGCATCGGCCCCATGACAGATCAGTAATAGTTAAATCTAAAAAGAATTGTTACTATGAACTTAATCAACCAAAACTCAGTGTCCCAAGTGTAACGCTATTTTTGCGATTTAGAGTGATCAAGTAGAAATGCTTAGATATTTAAGCTGCACAGAAAGTTCGATCAAAATATTGCAAAACATGTAGGATTCTGTCTGAATTTTGTTCAGAAAACAATTATTGTTCAGAAATGATTGACTTATGTGTCAATTTAATTTATTGTCTGGCTCATACTAATTATCTAGCAGAAATACATATCATTGACTTCTTTGGATCTGTATGAGTTATTTGAACATCCTAAATCAACATATACAGTTTAATTCATTTAATATCCTTTAAATCCATCTTAAAAGTATTTAAAATGTTTGTCCCAAGTGTAACGGCGTAGAACTTTGAAAAATTCAGCAAAATCTTATCCTGTGATAGTTTGGAAAGTGTTTTTTCATTTGTGTTTCTTGGAAATCAAGTAAAGTAATAATATATTGACTTAATGAGACTCTTTGGGTTAAAAACAACAAATTTGATATGCCATGGGAAATATTTGGAGCAATGTATTTCACATATAAAATGTGGTGATTACGGTAATGAAACTGTGCGTCTTTGTGAGGAAAACAAGAATAACATCAATTCACAATGTTTTAATGTCATTTTTCACTAAGACTACCATTTCGTAACAGCAAAGTCTCTTTCAAAAGAAATTCACATTAAATTTAATAATTTTTGTTTCAAGAAAAGTGTATTTTTTTCTTCACCTTTGAAACTAAATCCAAAACACTTAACAGTTATATATATTACACCTTTAACGTGTCAAATTTTGATACCCACTTACATCTTGTCACTATTGACACAAGCAAGCGATAACATACCAAAACAACAGTCATCTCCTACAAGAGGGCGCTCGCGTTCTGTTCGTGCAACAGCACGTTCGATTCAAAGGTCCGAGTCTGCACGACCATACAGGAGAAACACGAGCTTACCCAAAGCATCCAGCGCTAAAAATAAACAGACACGTGAAAATACGGACTTCCCCAATTCTAAAAATAGTAACGTGCCGAATTTTGACAGTGACACAAAACAGGTTTTCCCTAATTCTATAAATAGACAAACACAGGAAAACCCGTCCCAAACAAATAGTGACCCATCTGAACATTAGTGCCGCGAAGAGAAGGTCTCGCTAAGATGCTCATTACTAAATATACAAGGTCTTTGTACAAAGAGAACAAATAAATTACGTTCTAAAGAACTAAGACAAATTTTCTGTGATAATGATATAATTCTTTTAACAGAAACATGGACAGATGAATTCTCCGATCTACACGTGGATGGGTTTGAATATTTTGAACTGCATAGATCGGAAAATAAACTGTCCAGTAAGAGAGCATCTGGCGGTATTATTGTATATATACGAAATCATTTGGTAGATAAAGACACTCTTGTATTCAAAAGCTCGGATGATATTGCATGTGTAAAAATTAGCAAGAATTTACTATGTTTAGATAATGATTTGTATTTATGTTTGTGTTATGTTATACCTGAAAATAGCAGTAGACAGGCTCTATATGATACTCACACCTATGATCGATTGTTAGAATTTATAGTAGACTTAGACTCAAAACGTAAAAAACTTAAATTTGATTGTATGCGGAGATCTTAATTCACATACATCTGATTCTCCCGATTTTGTAGAAAATAACAATTTTACCAACATCGAATTTTTACCAGAAGATTATAGTACAGATATAAACCTTAATCGATGTTCAATGGACAAAGGTAGATTAGATAATAACGGGACTTTACTATTAGATCTATGCAAACAAACAGGCTTAGGAATTTTGAATGGTCGGGTGGGAGAGGATAAAAATGTCGGTCGATACACATTTGTTGGTAGTAGAGGATCTAGTGTTGTTGATTACGTCATAACTACTCAAAACTTAATTTCGTCTGTTAAAACATTTAAAATACACGAACCTAAAAAAAGAAAAAAAAAGTTAAGTAATAATAAGTCTGCTGGCCCAGATCTGTTCATTAATGAATTTTTCATTCATGGGAAAGATAGCCTTTCCCCATCTCTCTTAGCCATTTTTAATAAAATTTTTGAATTAGGATATTTTCCCGAATCTTGGTCAGAAGGTTTTGTAATTCCGCTTCATAAAAAAGGGAGCCTAAATGACGTAAACAATTATCGCGGAATAACTCTTCTAAGCACATTAGGCAAACTGTTTACCCGTATTCTTAACAACAGGCTTTGCGATTGGGCTGAGTTATATGTATACAGCGTTTATATAGAAGCGCAAGGTGGGTTCAGGAAAAATATGGGCACAACAGATAACATTTTGTATTGCATGGTATAATTAATCATATGATAAATAATGGTAAACACTTGTTTTGTGCGTTTATAGACTTTAGCAAAGCGTTCGATTTTATATCTAGAGAAAACTTATGGATGAAATTAATTAAATTGGGTTTAAGGGGAAACATTTTTAATATAATCAAATCTATATATAGTAATGTCAAGTCACGTGTTAAATTTATGAACCATTTAAGTGATAGCTTCGAAAGCACCCTGGGTGTCAGACAAGGGGAATGTTTGTCTCCATTTTTATTTTCAATGTTTATCAATGATATTGAAGAGATATTTATCAAAAATAAACAAAAAGGCATTGACATGTACATGTTCAAACTGTTTTTGATATTATATGCTGATGACATTGTCATTTTTGCAAATAGTGCAAATGAACTACAGCTTAATTTAAATTAAATTAATTTTAATTGAAATGTTGTCGTGATAGTGATCGGACGTGTGTTTTGTCGTCTCTGGAATTTATCAAAATTTCGCATAGAAATCACAAAATAATGGGATAATTTTTATACTGGGATACTTATGATGATGTGGACTAACAGATGAGTAGAAAACATTTTCATTATAATACATGATGTACGAGATATTAATGAAAAATGCAAAGACAATAGGCGATCATTGTTCACCATAAAGTCTCGATTGCCTCTAGCGAAAACAGCTATTCAGTATAAACCCATTGTGAATGGATTGGTGTTAAAACAGCTTAACTAACAATACACCGAACCGAACTTAAAATATAATGTCCCCAATAACTGTACGCTAAAACTGAATAGTTGAACTGTACGAAAGAAACTGAATAGTTGAAGTGTACAAAAACCTGATCACTTGCGATGGAGCCTCACTTAACGGAACTCGAACCGCTGACTATTGATGACAGTACTTATGTAAAAGTACCATATGTTCCGTCCCCAATATCACCAAGGATGAACTCGAATAGACCCATAACCAGTACAGACCCGGCATATACCGATCTGGTGGAAAATAATCGTCTACAAGACCTAATGAAGGACCTTCCTAGTGACCTGTTCGTAGATCGACTACTAGTGGATTATGATTATTCCACTGATAAACTCGAAAAAACAAGACTGATGCTGTTTGAAATGCTTCGTTGCTCTGATGGATTCCCATTTGGTGAAACTTGTGATATCAAACGCAGAGTTATGACTCGATCTAAATCCGGTGAATCTGTTGCTGTCAAACTAGCAAATGATGTACATGCGCTTGTGATAGCTGCGGAAGGTGGAGACTTCCTGTCAATAAAGGAAATGATTAGCGTGTCTAAAAAGGCGCCCCGGTCGATATCTGCCTCTGCACCACAAACAAAAGGCATTGAACCGAGATATAATTGTCAGTGTTCCGCGGAAATAGCAATATTACGGGAAGCTATAAATGCCATGAAAGCTGATATCTTGATGCTAAAACAAAAGCAAATCGCATCGGAAAGTGCAAGAAATACACTAGAAGTCAAAACAATGGAATGCATCAGTGATTTGAGAAAGGATGTAGAATATACCCAGTGTCCGCTTACAAAAGACGTAAGAGATATAAAAACATCTATTACAAGCCTAGAGTTAAATCTTAATCAGACTAACTACAAATCCCTACAAACAGACACGTACGTCACAGAAATGAAACAAAATATATTGGTGTTAAACAACACCATTGAAATGATGCAGGAATCTATACCAAATATCAATGGACAAGTTTCTATTCGTCAACTTAACACGATTAACCTAGAGACAAATACAAATCAACTTGATTCAGATTTAATAGAAGTACCAATAAGCGATAACCAAGTAAACACAGAGACTAGTGACGTTACACATCATCAACCAAGTCAGTCAAAAACACCAAACAACGTTTTGGTTGACGTACAAAGTCCGTCCGTTATCAACCCTGACATGGGGAATCATACACCAGTATCGGAAATAACCACTGACAAAGACATGGAAAATGACCGTACTTTTGGTAATATACAAATACCAACACTAATAACAAATAGATTTACTAGGGATAAACCGACACGACGCGTATCCCATAAACAGAACGGAAAAACATACATCGGTCGAAAGGTAAACTTTTCCATCATTAACAAAGAGCTAGAAGCCTCTAGACGTCGTAGTGAAAAACGTGATCGATTGAAAGCTGGCTACAGACCGCCTCCGGAAGCAGTCACCAATGATGATACAGATGGCTTTGAACGTCACGTTAAACGTAAAATAAAAACGTATTTCGTTGGAGGGTTACTTCCGTCGATTACAGAGACATTGATATCGAATTACGTAGAAGAACGTGGTTTATCAGTATCATCCGTTACTCTCAAACGCAACTACCGATACAATAAAGCTACCGCGTGCGTAAAAGTTAAAGCTTCAGAAAACGTTGAAACCCTCGTAGATGACCCATACTTTTGGCCCGCGAGAGTTATATGCCGTCCATGGCGACCTAGGACTCAGAACAATACAAACAAATATAACAGGACAGTGCCTGAATACCGAGAGTACAACAACAAACGCAACAACGAATACAACAGTGAATACAACAACGAATTCAACAACGAACACAACAACGAATACGACAATGAATTCAACAACGAATACAACCCCTGGGATCAGAATCGATTCTCGGTATTAAGTTACGAGAATGAAGTTGAATAATAAAATAAACGTTAAAATGGAAATGAAGAATAAACTCAAATTTGCAACTTGGAACGCAACAGGTATCATGTCCAGCTCCAGCTACCTGTGTCAATTCCTTGATAATAACAATGTAGACTTCTGCGGTCTTAGTGAACATTGGTTATACCGCCACAATTTACACTTTCTAAGCTCAATACGAGGGACGGTCGGAAAGTAGTTGGACTTTTGACTAGTTCTCTAAAACCATTCAACTTTTTAACAAAATTCTTTCTACACTGTTTAAACAAATTGTCCATCTATGTCTATGCATTTTCGCCATCTTCGTAGGAGCTTTATTATTTCCACTATTAACCATGACGAAGACCCACTGTATTAGGTACAGTGTAACAGCCGGTATCAAAGGCGCACTGGTCTCAAATTTCTTCCCAGCAAGCATTTCTTCAGCTCTAGACACAAATTAAAGTCACGTGTGGCGAGGTCTGAGCTATAAGAAGAGTAAAACAACTAATGTTATGTGTAATAGTTGATAATTTCCACTGTAGATACGGTGGTATGGGAGCATGCGTAATCGTGAAGAAGAAAACAGTTTTCTTTGCTAATCTGGGACGCGTTTACTTCAGCATTTATTCTTAGATTTCTCTGAATTGCTTCAGAATTGTACTTGGCAATGACAGTTTTTACCATTTGACATGAAATGAGTAACTATCAATCCTCGTGAATCCCCAAAAGCAACAAACATGACTACCAACCGAAGGTAACAGCTTAATCTTTCCAGGGTCGGGGAACCAGCTCGTTTCCATGACTGCTTTGACTGATTTTTAAGCAAAGTTCGGAATTTTGAACCTTTATTTAATCTTCAGTGATAATGCAGTTCAAAAACTAAACTGCTTCGCGATTAAAATGACTAGAATGTTCTTTTGTTTTTGGGTACCCTTGTTGTTCCTCTAACAAATAGCCTGTGATACATAAAACACCTATCACATATAAGTGGGCAGAATATTGTATATGTACAACTATCTTTGAAAATAAACTGACCACATTATTTGGCAAATGGATGAAGATTCCACCAATATATAATGTGTTTATACAGTTGCAAATGGAGAGACAGCAGCATGAAAAGTCCAACTACTTTCCGACCGTCCCTCGTAAATGGAGCCTATGACAATTACGCTGTTTCAGATCCAGATCTTGATTTTTCTTCGAATAGGAAGGTTGGAAAAGGTGGACTGTGTATTTTCTGGAAAAATCATTAAGTAACCAAGTAGTGCCGTTACCGCTGAAATGTAAGAGTATGATAGGAATACAGTATAGATATAAACCAGGGCAATATTACTATATCTTCCAAATCTACTTACCTTGCTCTAACCACTCATTACGTGCTTATAAGTCAAATCTAGAGGAAATAGAGAATACGCTAAACTACTATAAGGGCAACGGGCATATTATTGTGATGGGTGACTTTAATACAGAACTACCAAGATCACAAGAAACAGATTGCACACGTACAGACTCGAGAAGCAAAGTTATGTGCGAATTTCTATCAGAATTTGACCTAGTACCAATTAATTGTCTCCTTTTTTGCGAGGGCCCGTCATTCACAAATGTACCATACAATGGTGCACGAGAAACACTTATTGACTACATTTTGTTTCCAGCTTCGAACATAAAAGCGGTGAATAAGTGTAGCGTATATGACGATCATTCGCTTCATGTATCTACCCACCGCCCAGTGTCGTGTGTAATTAACTGTACGTCAGATACAAACATACAAAAGGACAAAACTGACGCAATCATATGGAAAAATATTAATACTAAGTGTATTTCGAAATATTCACAATACATAGAAAACAATATGTCTCTCAAGGCATTAAATGACTACGAAATTGTGGAAATTAGCCAAATAGACTATTTCTATGAAAAACTATTGACAATACTAAAAGAAGCAACGTCTAAGTGTATACCGAAAGCAAAATATAAGCCATATATACGCCCATATTGGACTGAAACTTTATCAATGTTGCATAATGAAGTGAAAGCATCTAGGTTTAAATGGGTGTCAGAAAATAAACCACGCGAAAATAGTGATTCGTTTCTACAATATAAAAAAGCCAAACGAGATTTTCGTCGCGCACATAGACATATCGTTTCCAAGTATATAGAAAAAATAGAGGAAGAAATCGACAAAACAGCTGAAACCGACAGCTGGGCTTTTTGGAAAATGGTTAATAAAAAGCGAAAGCCGAAAAATCAACCACAATTAGAAATGACTTTTAATAATACAAAATGTCGATCGCCAGAAGAGATTAATAGAGGATGGATGGGATATTTTAGCAATCTATACTCATGTGAAGAAAATGTGAACGAAAGTGATAACCAACCCTTCCAAACAAATGCTTCCGTTGATCATACCGCCACAATTATAATCACTACAGAGGATACTGAGAAAGCTCTAAAAAATGTAAGAGAAATAAAGCATATGGTTATGACGGGATCTATTACGAAAACATCATATACGGAAAAACGTTGTTGATAAAGGTTTTAACAAAACTATTTAACGCTATGAATAGATTTGCCTACTGTCCCATAGATCTAAAAAGGGGAGTAATCACAACTGTATTCAAGGGCGGTAATCGACAGAAGAATGATCCGAACTCATACCGAGCGATCTCACTGTGTTCCGTTATTCTTAAATTGTATGAAAAAACTTTACTAAACAATATAGAAAATAACATATCTTTGAATACACTACAAGGTGGCTTTCAGAAAAGTCTAAGCTGTTCGTTCACGTCATTTTTGGTTCGTGAGTCAATATTTAGTGCTATTGAAACTAACTCTAAAGTGTACTCCTGTTACCTAGACGTTAAACAGGCGTTTGATAATGTGAGCCATAGACTCATCCTTAAGAAATTGTACGAACGTGGCCTAAATGTCAATTTCATAAAAATCATTAAGAATCTATTAAGCGATATATACAGCTGTGTAAGATCAGATGGACTAAAATCAGACTGGTTTCCTATAATGAAAGGCGCTAGACAAGGCCAAATAGTTAGCGCAATTATGTACTTAATCTATATAGATGACTTAATGAACAATCTCGATGGGTGTAAAGATTGTTTTAAGATTAATGACGTAAAATATGGTTGTCCAACAGTCGCTGATGATATGATGACGATGTCCTTTACTAAAGATGGACTTCAACGCCTTATGGACGTTTGTTATGAATATTCAGTTTCACATCACTACCAGTATAATGCGTCTAAATGTAGTGTTATAGTGTACAATGAATGTAAATCTGATTATGATAAATCTGATAGAAAATGGAATATTGGTCCAAACGTAGTTAACGAAGGAAAGAGCTACGTTCACTTGGGTATCTCTAATGACAAGAATATGTCATTAGACGATTCCGTAAATGAATGCTGCTCTAAGTTAAGGAAAACATATTTTAGCCTTAACGATTGTGGTATAAGTAGAGAATCAATGCATCCATCCTCGCTTAAACGAATATATGAATCTGTTGTTCTTTCCAAAGCATTATATGGTAGCGAACTATGGAACAATTTGTCAGAAACTCATTTACAGTCTTTGGAAAGAGCACACAGACAGTGTATTAAACATATGCAAGGCTTTCACAAACAGACGTCGTCTGCTGTAGCTTCTATTTGTATTGCTGTAACGCCTCTAGAGACATATATAGATAAGCGTAAATTAACTTTGTTTGGACAATTATGTAGACTGGACCCCGAAAAAAGGATCAAAACTATGTTCAATACCAGAATGGTAGCTTTCATGCATAGGCCGAGCAAAATACTCGGCTTTATGCCGGATATATACAGAATTCTGGGTAAATACGGGTTAACAGATATCATGAACCAATATCTATTAACTACTCACTTTCCAAACAAATACGCTTGGAAGAAAATGGTCAAGCAATCAACAGAAAGAGTCGTCAAAATTCAACTTTTCTCGTCGTTAGATAAAGTTGAAAACACCATTTCATTTAGTAAGATGCAGTCTGATTTTAGCATATGTAATATATGGTACTCTACAAAGTTGTATAGAGATTACCTTAAATACGGATATACAGTCATGCACGCTGTAGGTAGATTCTTCTCTAGAAAATATGATCTGATTTGTCCATTGTGCGGAACCAATACCGAATGCATTATAACGCACTTGATATTCTTCTGCAGAATCAACGAATCTTCACGTGAAATCCTATGGAGAAAGCTTTTTGTTCTCCTTGGAGAAAAGAGTTACAACTTTCTTGTAACCCTTTCCCCCGAGGATCAATTTCTACAGCTAATCTCGGGTTGTTCATCAATGCAAATGAACGAGCATGAAAGAGTGGACTGTTTCAAAGTTATCCTGAGATGCGTACATGAACTGACTAGAAGCATGTCAAACTTTATATGATATTCAGCTGTGTTAAATGTTTTACTACAATCGTATATTTCAGAGAATTCAAGATAAATGAACAATGGTCTGTTGGAGCAGATGAGTAAACACATAGTTCAATCTCAAATACGCTTCTAAAACAGTCATACCGACGGCCAACTGTCCTTTGATTTCGATTAACCATTTCTCGACAGTGTATTGATAGAGACAAGATCTGTGCTAATTATAGAACAGAAAATATTTGGAAGAAGGGAGAAGATGCGGATTATCAACATTTTCTTCTTCTTCTTTTACTTGAATGTTTTCCCATGATTTTCCCCATATGACGCGTCATAACCCTGTCTTGTTCGGGAAGGGGTTAACAAAGGATAGTTACTGGCTGTCGTCTATGATGAGATTATCGTAATACATTATTGTACATACTCCTAGATATCGATCCATGGATCTATTCCATGATGGATCCATCGACCGCTATTTGTTTTATGTCATAATAAATTCCTTGATTTTCGTTTCGCTAAGGAAATTCAACAATCCATTCATTCATTCATTCATTCGTTCACCCACTCACTCATTCACTCATTCATTCATTCGTTCACTCATTCATTCATTCATTCATTCATTCGTTCACTCATTCATTCACTCATTCATTCACTCATTCATTCATTCATTTAATCATTCATTCATTCATTCATTCGTTCATTTATTTACCTACCCATCCATCCATCATACGCTCATGCTCCAACCGATCCATCAATTATAACTATATAGGCTACTTATAAATGTAAATAATCCAAATACAGTTAGACATTTTGTATGTAATCATTTGATTCATGTTTCATGTATATATGATATTATGTATGTTCTATGTTAACTCATATTTTGTAAACAAATTCTCTCCATTATGGAGGTAATAAAGATTATCTATCTATCTGTTCGTGCAACAGCACGTTCGATTCAAAGGTCCGAGTCTGCACGACCATACAGGAGAAACACGAGCTTACCCAAAGCATCCAGCGCTAAAAATAAATAGACACGTGAAAATACGGACTTCCCCAATTCTAAAAATAGTAACGTGCCGAATTTTGACAGTGACACAAAACAGGTTTTCCCTAATTCTATAAATAGACAAACACAGGAAAACCCGTCCCAAACAAATAGTGACCCATCTGAACATTAGTGCCGCGAAGAGAAGGTCTCGCTAAGATGCTCATTACTAAATATACAAGGTCTTTGTACAAAGAGAACAAATAAATTACATTCTAAAGAACTAAGACAAATTTTCTGTGATAATGATATAATTCTTTTAACAGAAACATGGACAAATGAATTCTCCGATCTACACGTGGATGGGTTTGAATATTTTGAACTGCATAGATCGGAAAATAAACTGTCCAGTAAGAGAGCATCTGGCGGTATTATTGTATATATACGAAATCATTTGGTAGATAAAGACACTCTTGTATTCAAAAGCTCGGATGATATTGCATGTGTAAAAATTAGCAAGAATTTACTATGTTTAGATGATGATTTGTATTTATGTTTGTGTTATGTTATACCTGAAAATAGCAGTAGACAGGCTCTATATGATACTCACACCTATGATCGATTGTTAGAATTTATAGTAGACTTAGACTCAAAATGTGAAAACTTAAATTTGATTGTATGCGGAGATCTTAATTCACATACATCTGATTCTCCCGATTTTGTAGAAAATGACAATTTTACCAACATCGAATTTTTACCAGAAGATTATAGTACAGATATAAACCTTAATCGATGTTCAATGGACAAAGGTAGATTAGATAATAACGGGACTTTACTATTAGATCTATGCAAACAAACAGGCTTACGAATTCTGAATGGTCGGGTGGGAGAGGATAAAAATGTCAGTCGATACACATTTGTTGGTAGTAGATGATCTAGTGTTGTTGATTACGTCATAACTACTCAAAACTTAATTTCGTCTGTTAAAACATTTAGAATACACGAACCTAACATTTTATCAGACCATTGTTTGGTTGATTTTTCATTTAACTTACTAAATAACAGTAGTGATATAGAAACACAGAATAAGCAGTACAATACAATAAAACACAGATATGTCTGGGATCCAGATAAAAGTGAAATATACCAGGAACGGTTATCATCAGCAGAAATGCAGCATCAATTCAAATCTTTCGTAGAAGATTTATCACATTGTAATAGTGATAAAGATGTTGATTTACATGTCAATAATTTTGGAAATTTACTGAGTAAAGTAACCTCTCCTCTTTTTAAACGTAAATGCAGTCAAACAAAATCACACAATACTGAACAATTGTCGCAAAAGTGGTACACACAAGAATGTCGTGATAAACGCAAACATTTTTACAAAGAATTGAACATGTATAGAAAAAATGATTCAGATCAAAACAGAACAAATATGGTTAAATCAAGATCAGAATATAAAAGTTGTTTAAGAAATGCAAAGTATGAATATGACAAAAACGAAACAAATAAATTACTTTTGGCAAGGGAAAAGAATGCAAAGTTATATTGGAAAATGCTAAAACAATCATGTGGAATAAAAACTGGTAATATCTCGATGGATATGTTTGAAAATTATTTTAAAGCAGTCAACAATCCTAATAGCGATTTTTTCACACCGGATGATGATGTATTAGATTTTATCGAGCGATACGAAGGTAATGAATTTAACATAATGTTTAATGAATTGAATGTACCTTTCACACAAAATGAACTATTTACAGCAATAAAACAGTTAAGTAATAATAAGTCTGCTGGCCCAGATCTGTTCATTAATGAATTTTTCATTCATGGGAAAGATAGCCTTTCCCCATCTCTCTTAGCCCTTTTTGATAAAATTTTTGAATTAGGATATTTTCCCGAATCTTGGTCAGAAGGTTTTGTAATTCCGCTTCATAAAAAAGGGAGCCTAAATGACGTAAACAATTATCGCGGAATAACTCTTCTAAGCACATTAGGCAAACTGTTTACCCGTATTCTTAACAACAGGCTTTGCGATTGGACTGAGTTATACAGCGTTTATATAGAAGCGCAAGGTGGGTTCAGGAAAAATATGGACACAACAGATAACATTTTTGTATTTCATTCATTAGTTTGTACAACACAGAGCTTTTCATCTCAACCAAATGCAGCCCAGTATGCTGATCATAGTCTACAGCAACAATCTCTACCTGAGATTGACAGTTCACAAACTTTCGCTAAACAACTCCTCGGGGCAGATAATGCTACGGTTAACGGCCATAACGGTGAAGACTTAAATAACAGTACTTTGCTTACCTCTCCTCCACACAACAATAATTGGCCCTTGATCACTAAACTACAAGAACATTATGTAAATCTAGCAGAAAACGACTTTTTAACCAGAGTGATAGTTGATGCTAATGGCAGAGAAGATAGACTCGAGGAAATGAGAGATGCGGCATTTGCATCATGCAAAGTTTTAGAGGGATACCCCTTTCCAAATCAAGCACCATTAAAAAGGCGTGTTACAAGAACAAATAGTTGTGAAAATCTGGTTGATAAATTAGCAAGTGACATATATAAGTTGGTATCGGTCCTTGAAGGTGCCGAATTCGATACAATAAAGGATGTGATCAGTCTTCCAAAGTCAAAAAGATGTAACAGTTCCATTATAAACTCACAAAATGACGGATCAACCGTAACGTATGATATTGCCTTGTTGAAAAATGCGTTGGCTCAGTGCCAAGTTGACATCGTGAAACTGCGCGAGGAAAAGGAGCAAAGTTCTAAGAAATTTTCTGATGATATTGAAAAGGTTAAGAAGGATATTATTGATGTGAAAAGAGATGTAGAATCTAAATTCTCAGAGTTAAATAGGGATTTGGAAATTAATAGCCAAACATTATCTCGATTAGAGGATGCCAGATTTTCTAATTTGAACAATTTAAAAGTCAGTGTGAGTTCGCTATCAGACGAGTTGCATTCTGAGAAGGAGTTAAATGAATCTAGATTTCTTGAACTAAGGGCTTCAGTCAACAACACACAAAGGAAAATAGAAAAATACTGTGGAAAAGTCAAATCCAAATTGAGTGTTGTAGACAAGTCATTACAGGCTATAGCCACAGAATGTGACCGTAACTATAGTCCGCCACGTGATGTACCGTTACCGTCTACCAGTGCGAGTGACCCGATAGTAGTGAACGATGATCAGCAGTCAGACAATCACACAGACATTCCGCAGCAATTACCTCTTGATCTGTCTGCTAAGTCACGTGACCGTAATGTTGACCCAGTGCTGGCCGATGACCGATTGTACCGTGATGTTGTTGTTGTTCGTGCCAGCACTCATAATACACCGACTAGCGTACAAAGTACAGTAGTTACCGACCCTGATCATATTGCTTCAGGAGCAATCGACGGCTCCAATCGTGACAAGAGTAATACACGTGATGTACGACACAACAACCAACAACAGCAGGCAAGTAGTCAGGGTGGCTACCCGAGAAACGCTGATACTGTGTTTCGTGAATTGAGTAATCACGTAAATCGTAATAATCGTGACCGGAGTAACAATACACATCGTATAGATCGTACTGGGAACAAAGTGTTTAATAAAGCCGGTTCGAACCAGGCTTCTCGCGTCAATATAAATGCAAATAATCATTCCTCGGCTAGTGATAATGGAAAACATCGGTCTGAACCAGATCCACACAAAGCAGACGATGACTCACTCTTTGAGGGTTTTACCGAGCATATAGTGCACAAAACTAAACGTTTCCATCTTGCAGGGTTCAAACCGTCTATCAAACCTGATTTGATTTACAAACTTGTAGGTCGTGCAAAAGTCAAAGTGACAATGATGCGTATTTTCCCGCTACGTAACAGCCGCTCAGCCATTGTAAGATTGAACGTGGAAAATCCGAACAGTCATTTATTGACCGAGGATGGATTCTGGCCTGAGGGGGTTACTTGCCGTCCTTGGGTGTCAAGAAATATGTACCAAACTATGTATGCTAAAAATAACAACACAAATAGTAACAATTACCGTGATAGAAACACGGCGCAGTTCGGTTCTGACCGCAACGTAACTTACGACAATCGTGGTACGCGTAATGAGTACCGCGACCATCGTAGTGACTATTACTACAATACAAACAATGATGGTCCGTATGAAGAACCGAACCGTGGTTATACCAGAGATAATAAGTACACATCGTATAATGAATATTGGTCACAGAGTACAAATAGCGTAGACGCAGATAGTGCGAGACGTCCCGAGACCGGATATCGACGTCCTGATAGACGTCCTATCCAGCAAGGGACATACTCTAGTAGTTATCAAAGACCAGTCCATTCACGTTGATTGTAAATGTTGCAATTATTACTCATCACGAGTACAGGAAATTGAACCAATTTTCGTTACAAGATTCAACAGAAGATTTCATTCATTTCTTTTCAAATTGTAAATGTACCACATAGAAGTATGTTTTATTTATCAGTATTCAATCCATTCATGGACAGCGTAATCTTAGATCGCTTCATGTTGAGTGTAGTCAAATACGACAAAATAATAGATGTAAAATCTAGTGAATGTATTCGTTACTGTAACGAGAATATTAGGGGAAAAGGAAAAACTGCTTATTATCAGCAGCTTTT
Source organism: Fragum sueziense (assembly GCA_963680895.1). NCBI lineage: Eukaryota > Metazoa > Mollusca > Bivalvia > Cardiida > Cardiidae > Fragum > Fragum sueziense. Next base: position 8,570,146 of record OY804595.1, on the reverse strand, counting down.
TCTTCTCTCTCAATATTTTCCTAAAACATCTCTTTTACAGACTTCAAAACCAGATCTTGTTTGGGAAAGGTTTACACAACCAAGAATGTTAGTTATTTTAGGTAGTCTCTGGTTCACATTACATCTAAATTTGGTAAACGCATATTGTTTAGTGCTAAAACATCGTATCTGCGACTTCATTGAAATCGCAGTTGCTGTGTTTTCAAGCATATCAGTTACTAATGTTGTAATTACAATTACTCTCACGACAATAGATTTCACATTTGTATATCACACATGCTGTTGGTATTTGTATATTGTTTACTTTCACGTTGTGGTGATAGATACTTGTTTTTACATGTGTGATGTTATCGTAGTACTGTTGAAGTTCACCGCAAGAAATATGAACTGTAATTCATATAAAATGTCTCATTTTGTCGCGGATAAGAGAACCTTGCTTGTTCACATAGTTCTCAATCCGAAATCAAATGAGAAACTCATGTTTCAGTTCAATACGACGTCTCTGATTATCACTTATACGTACAAACCATTAAGAATAACAATTATAATTAGACATGATATGGTATCTTATTGTGCCGGAAATCAGCTTGATTATATTCCTGAATACAAAATTTTATTCTAGTCCAGTACCGTAATTTATGCACAAGACAAAATAATTGTATCTAAACGTTTATTGTGTGTATATTCTAGCTCCGAAATCAATGGGAGAAAATGGGGATATGCTGGGCATCAGCATATCACCGTATTCTCACATTGTTCTCAAAAATCCGTTCATACACCAAAATCAGAAATTGCTTTGAAAAACACAAATTACATCACTCATATTGTGTACTGTAAACCATGTATTGCCATATATCACATTGTATTCCACTGTATTAAGACAGTTAGCATTCAAAAGAATTTATATTGGCCGTACGCTTCCAAACAAGCTCAAAGTATGTCTCTTTTCCTGAGACATTGTGCAAGTCTATGTTGCACTTCACCTGATCATTTCTACTTCATTGTACGGCCTGGTTGTTTGTAATTGTTTTTAGATTCATATCTGAACGCCAAAGAAAACCGTTTATGTTGTAATTCTCATACAAAAGTACTTCTTACACAAGTACAGTTATTTAAATTTACATGTACATGCATACCTTATCTTACTTATCGTCGCTTTTCTGCGAAAACCTCGTATCTGCAGCTTGTTTTAAGCTGCGGATACGTGGTTTTTGCAGAAAAGCAGTGTTATGTTCTTAGCATTAAGAATGATTTTCTATTTTTTTCAGACGCCTGTTACCAAAATGAACTTATGGGTAACAAGAACTTTAGTAACTTTCCTCAAAGGTGTAATTTGTTTCGTCTCTCGTGCACATTGTACTTTTGTTCAGAGTTATATTATTATCGATGGATCATTGTTTATTGGCCCAACTGTTTGTGGGTCAGAGATCAATGCAAAATCGCCGTATATGGCAGGTCAACACACGACGTTTGTGGACTGTTTCCCGTTATAGCAATAGCATTGCTCATTTGTTATACTGTACTTTTTCTATTCATTAATGGATACACTTAAATTATGCACATGGAATGTAACGGGCTTAATGTCAAGCACTGTTTATCTAAGTAACATGTTAGATCAACACTCTATAGACATATGTGGTTTATCAGAACATTGGCTTCACAGTTCAGATTTACATTTTATAAATAGTGTACATTCACGTTATACCGGTATTGGCGTCAGTGACCAAGATTTACCTCTATCTAGCGGATTTAGAGTGGGGAAAGGAGGAGTTATGTTTCTGTGGAAGAAGGAACTAAATGATTATTTAACACCTTTGTCAATCGATTCTGATCGAATAATAGGAATACAAGTTCAGTTGCCCGACGGTACCTTTAATTACATATTACAAGTTTATCTACCAAGTAGTAATCACGGTATCGTTAAATTTCGATCTTTTCTCGAAACATTGCGTGACTTGGTTAGTTTATATTCAGAAAAGGGTAATATCATTTTAATGGGCGATTTCAATGCTCATCTTTCAGGTCAAACATTTATTAAACCTATAGATAACAGAGGTCGTTTTCTACAACAATTAATTGATGATTTTAATTTACACGTAGTAACAACCAGTGATCAATGTACTGGTGCTGATGCTAGTTACGTATCTTATGACGGAAGATATAGGTCACTTATAGATCATGTTATTTTACCAATTGAATCACGTGACTTAATAACTTTTTGTAATATAGTAGATGACCATTATCTTAACGTTTCTTCCTACCGACCCATAATTTTTGGATTGACTGTCGGAGTCTATGGCCACCCCAACAAGGAAAATGTACCTAGATCTATTCGATGGGAAAAACTGACCATTACTCAGAAAAGTCTCTTTACTTTGAAACTTCATTTTACTTTACGAGAGTTGGCGAATGATCTCTTGATTAGTGATATATATTCATTTATAGATAATTTGTATAACACCATAGTTTTTTCAATAACATCTGTCTCAGACCAATGCTTTCCTAAAACTAAATTTAGATCCTATCTTAAACCATATTGGTCGTCTGAACTAAAGAACCATCACTATAATATGAGACAAATGAGGAATCAATGGTTATATGAAGGTCGTCCAAGGGGTGATGAATTCCTAAGTTATCGGAATTATAAAAAGGCTAAATCTGTATTTCGCAAATTGAATAGAAGTTGTTCCCAAAGTTACATTGACAAAATGAATCATGATATAGATGAAGCTGCTGGGATCGATTCTCCCATGTTTTGGCGGCTTTTAGAATTTAAAGACCCATCTAGAAATTCAAACGTAGGCAGCGAAATCGAGTTTAATGGAAACATTTTAAGACAACCAAATAAGATAGCCCAGGCATGGGGAGAGCATTTTGCAAATCTTTACTCGGATACCGAGCACGTTTCATATGATAAAAATAATTTTGAACGAGTAAGTAATATAGTCTCAAACTTGAAGAGTACCTCCGTCCCGAATACTGTTGCTTACGACGAATTCTCAATCGATGAGGTTTCTAAAACCATTAATGTTCTCAAACCGGGCAAAATGTGTGGTTCTGATGGCATCTATAACGAGCACCTTAAATATGGAGGAGATATGTTATATCACTATTTGACTTAACTTTTTAATCTTATGTACAGTACGGCTTATGTCCCTTTGACCATGAAACTAGGTACCATTATTACTTTACACAAGGGAAATGGTAAACGAAAGGACAACCCAAGTAACTATCGCGCAATAACTTTATCATCAACAATTCTTAAATTATACGAACGAGTACTTTTATGTCGTCTAGAAAATCATACAACCCTTAAAATACACCCCCTGCAAGGCGGTTTTCAGAAAAATATGAGTAGTCTTATGACATCACTAGTAGTCTCTGAAAGTATTGAATTCTGCTATGAAAAGAAAAGTAAATTATTTGCTTGTTTTCTGGATGCCAAACAAGCCTTTGATCGAGTATGGCATGATGGTTTGATTTTCAAATTATACTCATATGGAATAGATTTTGTACTATTAAAAAATGTAATATCCTTGCACAATGATATGTATAGCCGTGTTGTTTATTGTAAACATTATTCTGATTGGTTCCCGGTTTTACAGGGTACCAGGCAGGGAGGGGTTATGTCCCCCTTCCTCTATCTCGTTTACATCAATGAATTAATTGAATTATTATGTAAAAGCAGATTAGGCTTTAAAATCAATGACTATGATTTCAGTTCCCCGTCTTTTGCTGATGATATGACTTTACTCTCTTTGTCCACTAAATCTCTCCAGACAATGCTAGAAATATGTTATAATTATTCTTGTTTATGGAGATATCAGTATAATGCAGGTAAATGCTCAGTTGTTGTTTTCAATGAATCGAAAAACTCGTTTAAACGTCAAAACAGAATTTGGTCTCTAGGATTTGAAACAATTAAAGAATCAGAAGAAGTTGTTCACCTAGGTGTTTTACTAAGTAAATATAATGATAGAAAGCTTCTCATTCAAAATCACTGTAATAAACTTCGCCGTACGTTTTTCGGGGTTAGTAGGTATGGATTATACGTAAATGGTTTTAATCCATTAACTAGTCGAAAAATTTATTATTCTGTAATACTGCCGAAAGCACTTTTTGGTACCGAACTTTTAACAGTTGAATCAAGTAGGGATCATCTTGCATTGGAACGTTCTCATCGGCTCTGCCTTAAACATATGATGGGTTTACATATGAGATCCAGAACAGATATTGTGTCCGCGTTGATTAATTCTCCTCCGTTAATCTCAGAAATAGAGAAGAGAAAACTTAACTTTTTTGGTCAATTCTGCAATTTGAAAAATGATTCTGCTGCAAAACACATGTTTTTAACTCGCCTGTTTTCTCATGATATCGGTCTCTCTTTCCGTGGTTTTATAAATGAAATAGTTTTACTTTTACATAAATATGATCTTCATGATACTTCCGTAAATTATATCAAAGATGGAATATTCCCGTCAAAGACGACATGGAAAAGACTTTACTCGTCACGTATCCATAGGAATCACGTATTTGAATGGGAAAATAGTACACAAACCGAAGAATTCGCACATTTTAGACAGATTCATTCTCGATTCAGTCAACCATCTGTATGGATTTTTGCCAGAAAGTATCCTAATATGTTAAAATACTGCTTTACTGTTGCTCAATTGGTAGCCTATCTGGCTTACGTTAAATCTGAGTGTGACAAATGTCAAGTACCTTGTGAGGAAACAAACGTTACCACTCACGTGATATTAGACTGTGAAACTTCTAGAATTTCTAGATTAAAGTTCCTTGATATAGCTCAAAGAAAATTTGGCATTAACATTGTTAGAATACTTTTAAATTTGAGTAAAGAAGATAAGATAAATGCTTTATTAGGTTTTTCTGCAGAATTGTATACATTATTAGGAAACGAATATGATGAGTTTTTGAAAATGTCATACAAGTTTTTACACCACGCTTGGGCTTCGTACTTTCTTAAGTAATTGACTGGAGCATACCCGTTTCCTTTCTCAGTTCTGTTTCGATTTCGTGAATGCTATCAAAGATATGGATTTTCGCCAACTTTCGATCTCCTTTAATTTGATTGATTACTTGGGAATTGATAAAGGTATTCGCGGGATATTGTTCATTAAGAATAGCGACCGAGAACCTGTGTGGATGCAGCGGTTAACTGCAACCGCAGTCTTTATGCATTGGTAATCTTCCGCTATAAGTGTGTGATTTGTAAATGTGCACAGCTTGACCGTTTGATGCTATACATGCGTTTCAATGTTGTGCGGGTATACAAATGCATACAGATAATTCATTTTTTTCTCTTTCTTTCACATATCATCACTGCTCCTTTCATTAACATCTGTACAGTATTTAGAATAGTTTTTGTTGTAATTGTTGTAAATGAACTCATGATATTATGCTTATTCTCGTATTCTTCTTTTTCTCTTGTACTTTCCCCGTCTTATTCCTTTGCTTTATCTTTCGCTTCCTTCATCGTTGTCATTCTGTGTTTGATGTAATTTTCTCTAAATGTTTCCCATTGCTTTTTCATGTTTGTATGTTTATTAATTGTTGTATGTATTTGAAATTGATCTCCAAATATGGAGGAAATAAAGAATATATATGTGTAAAAATTAGCAAGAATTTACTATGTTTAGATGATGATTTGTATTTATGTTTGTGTTATGTTATACCTGAAAATAGCAGTAGACAGGCTCTATATGATACTCACACCTATGATCGATTGTTAGAATTTATAGTAGACTTAGACTCAAAATGTGAAAACTTAAATTTGATTGTATGCGGAGATCTTAATTCACATACATCTGATTCTCCCGATTTTGTAGAAAATGACAATTTTACCAACATCGAATTTTTACCAGAAGATTATAGTACAGATATAAACCTTAATCGATGTTCAATGGACAAAGGTAGATTAGATAATAACGGGACTTTACTATTAGATCTATGCAAACAAACAGGCTTACGAATTCTGAATGGTCGGGTGGGAGAGGATAAAAATGTCAGTCGATACACATTTGTTGGTAGTAGAGGATCTAGTGTTGTTGATTACGTCATAACTACTCAAAACTTAATTTCGTCTGTTAAAACATTTAAAATACACGAACCTAACATTTTATCAGACCATTGTTTGGTTGATTTTTCATTTAACTTACTAAATAACAGTAGTGATATAGAAACACAGAATAAGCAGTACAATACAATAAAACACAGATATGTCTGGGATCCAGATAAAAGCGAAATATACCAGGAACGGTTATCATCAGCAGAAATGCAGCATCAATTCAAATCTTTCGTAGAAGATTTATCACATTGTAATAGTGATAAAGATGTTGATTTACATGTCAATAATTTTGGAAATTTACTGAGTAAAGTAACCTCTCCTCTTTTTAAACGTAAATGCAGTCAAACAAAATCACACAATACTGAACAATTGTCGCAAAAGTGGTACACACAAGAATGTCGTGATAAACGCAAACATTTTTACAAAGAATTGAACATGTATAGAAAAAATGATTCAGATCAAAACAGAACAAATATGGTTAAATCAAGATCAGAATATAAAAGTTGTTTAAGAAATGCAAAGTATGAATATGACAAAAACGAAACAAATAAATTACTTTTGGCAAGGGAAAAGAATGCAAAGTTATATTGGAAAATGCTAAAACAATCATGTGGAATAAAAACTGGTAATATCTCGATGGATATGTTTGAAAATTATTTTAAAGCAGTCAACAATCCTAATAGCGATTTTTTCACACCGGATGATGATGTATTAGATTTTATCGAGCGATACGAAGGTAATGAATTTAACATAATGTTTAATGAATTGAATGTACCTTTCACACAAAATGAACTATTTACAGCAATAAAACAGTTAAGTAATAATAAGTCTGCTGGCCCAGATCTGTTCATTAATGAATTTTTCATTCATGGGAAAGATAGCCTTTCCCCATCTCTCTTAGCCCTTTTTGATAAAATTTTTGAATTAGGATATTTTCCCGAATCTTGGTCAGAAGGTTTTGTAATTCCGCTTCATAAAAAAGGGAGCCTAAATGACGTAAACAATTATCGCGGAATAACTCTTCTAAGCACATTAGGCAAACTGTTTACCCGTATTCTTAACAACAGGCTTTGCGATTGGGCTGAGTTATACAGCGTTTATATAGAAGCGCAAGGTGGGTTCAGGAAAAATATGGACACAACAGATAACATTTTTGTATTGCATGGTATAATTAATCATATGATAAATAATGGTAAACACTTGTTTTGTGCGTTTATAGACTTTAGCAAAGCGTTCGATTTTATATCTAGAGAAAACTTATGGATGAAATTAATTAAATTGGGTTTAAGGGGAAACATTTTTAATATAATCAAATCTATATATAGTAATGTCAAGTCACGTGTTAAATTTATGAACCATTTAAGTGATAGCTTCGAAAGCACCCTGGGTGTCAGACAAGGGGAATGTTTGTCTCCATTTTTATTTTCAATGTTTATCAATGATATTGAAGAGATATTTATCAAAAATAAACAAAAAGGCATTGACATGTACATGTTCAAACTGTTTTTGATATTATATGCTGATGACATTGTCATTTTTGCAAATAGTGCAAATGAACTACAGCTTAATTTAAATCTTCTACAAGACTATTGTGAGAGATGGAAATTATCAGTCAACACTCTTAAAACCAAAGTTGTTATATTCAGAAAGGATGGTAGACTTCCTAACGATATTTCTTTTAGCTATAACGGACAAAATGTTGAAATTGTAGATAAATTTGTATATCTAGGTATTGTTTTTTCATCTGGAGGCTCCTTTTCAAATGCCCAAAGCACGTTGGCAGGTCAGTCATTAAAGGCTATTTTCAAACTAAATAAATATTTACAGAGATTTACAAATGTAACAATAAGACACAAATTATCACTTTTTGATAAGCTAGTTTTACCAATACTTAACTACGGAAGCGAAGTATGGGGTTTTCATAGCGCACCGGCAGTGGAAAAGGTACACTTACAATTCTGCAAACGAATTTTAGGGGTAAAAAAGAGTTGTCAAAATGATTTCATATATGGAGAGTTAGGTCGAGTACCACTTCAAAATTATAGACTTTACAATATTATCAAATTCTGGACCAAAATTATCTTATCTGACGACAAGAAATTAATAAAAGTAACATATAACACATTATTACAAGACATCACTGAAAAGCCAAATAGTAAAAATTGGTGTTCATTGTGTAGGGATTTGTTTAATTCTTTAGGATTTTCGGATGTTTGGCATTTTCAAACATTTGGTAACGCTAAAATATTCCTCCATTTAGCAAAGCAGAGAATTCAAGACCAGTTTTATCAGAATTGGACGAGTCGCTTAAATAATTCGACTAGAGCTATTTTTTATAAAAACATTGTTAGTTTTAAGTTTCAAACATATCTTGATGTAATAAATAATGTTAAAGTAAGAACGAGTTTATCCCAGCTCCGTGTCTCATCACATAGATTATCTGTTGAGACTGGGAGATGGAACAGACCTGTCAGTACGCCTTTTGATGAACGCAAATGTTCTGTTTGTAATATTCTAGAAGATGAATATCATTTTGTCTTACAATGTCAACTCTACTGCGATATAAGAAAGCAATTTATTCCAAAATATTACTTGAAAGCACCAAACATGCAGAAGTTTATAGCTCTGCTCACTACAGATAACAAAAAATTATTGAAAATGTTGGGAAAATATGTAAATAAAGCGTTTATCTTAGGAAATCAGGTTGTTTATAGAAGAGTATAAGTTATAGATGTGCTGTATGTAAATTGATAATGATAGTAATAATGATTGTAACATGTTCTTCCTTTTTCAAAAACACCTTTCATTCTTACTTATACATATACACGTACCATTTATTTTCTTTGAGTCTGATTAATTAAAGTCGCCTGCAAAACAGCTGCATTAAATTTGTAATCAAACAATCCTAAATATTGTCGTTTTGGAAAGGGCTGATTTAAAATGTATTGTGAATTTGATGAAATTGCTCTAGTGTTACACCAAAATGATGTTCTTATAAAAAGTATACAATGGGTTCATTTCTTCTGATTAATATTTTGGAAAAGGCTGTGGAAAATGAGGAGAACGCCAATCAATGGCGTATCTCCCTTTTCAAGAGCATTTTTCATTCTATCTTTGAGAATTTAAATTTTTAGAGTCGGATTAATTCTTTCGTCTGCATAAAGTTTACATAAAATTTGAGATTAAACAATCTTAAATTGGTCATTTGGAAAGGGTTAACGTATATAGTAAGTTTTGTGTAATAGTTTGTTGTAACGTTGTTCCAAAATTTTGTTTTAATGATTTAAAGTAGGTTGTATAATTGTTGTTAAAATTTTGAAAATGTTGAGGAAACTGAAGAAAAATGCTTATTACTGGCGCTTTCTTCCTTTTCAAAAACATGTTTCACTAAATCAAAGAAAATTTTTATTCTTAGAGACGGATTAACTTTGCAGTCTGTTCAGAATGTAAGTATGTCGTTTTGGAAAAGATACAACTTACGATATATATTTGATGTAACTGGTTCTAACGATGTCCCAAATTTATGTTGACAGTTTAAAATGGAATGTTTCATTGATGTTAGGATTTTGAAGAGGTTGAAGAAATGAAGAAAACGCTGATTACTGGCATTTTCTGCCTTTCCTACAACATTTATATTCTTAAGATGGATTAATTCTGTCATCTGCTTAAATTTTGAAATCGTTCTATATAACTTATTGTAGCAATTGAATACAGTATATAATACACATTCTAAAACACATTCTCTATTTTAACATACTTAAACTCACATCAACCCATTTATCTGTCTTGTTATTTCGTTTCGAACAAGATAGATAGCAATGGACTAGTGTGAGTATTCTTTGCTTCAAATCATTTAGGTTGTTTGCTGACTATATTTACTGTTCGCCATATTGTATATTCTGTTGTAAATTTATATGCCTCATGGGTCTACGACCTTCTGGTTTGAATAAAAGATTCTATAAACATCTTGGTAATACCTAATACAAAATGTTGAAAATCATAAATGATTTCAACAAATAAGAGACTTCTTGGAGTTTTTAAACAAATTCCAGTGATTTATGAAGCTTATTTTGGAAAATGGCACCCATCTGTATCCAAACAGCTACTTTTACAATCGCATCCAGGTGTGTTCTTATCTATATTATCAAAAGCAAACATGAATTGTAACTAGAAAATGGATTTCCTGAGAGCTATTTATGTCATTAGTTTGTCCCAAGTGTAACGGTTTTGCTGAAATTTGATTTTTGATGTGTCCTCATCACATTTCAAGTTATTGCACCCAAATAGTTTTTGTATGCTGGCTGCAAGTATCATCCTAATGTAACAGATTAAGTATTGGCTTTGTATATCATGTATGGAACATTTTATGTAAACTTTCCTAGGTAATTGATATTTTTTTTACTAAAACATCACTAAAAATTGCCATAAAGTTGGTATATTCACATTAGGTAGCCATGTTATACATCAAATTTTACCTTAACGTTCGTGTAACAATATTAAGTGACATAAGAGATGAAATTTATACGTGTAATAGAATTAAAGGAGCGCTATAAGGCAAATGTATTTGTTTAAAAATTCTCCAATGTTTCAAATAAAACCGTTGAAAATTGAAAAAAATGTTAAGTATTTATATTTTCGTGTCTGGTTTATAAAAAATTGACATATTGGGATGTGCTTTTGACGAATAATATTTCAATATGAACAACTTCATTTTGGACCCCCTATGTCACGTTTTGGATGCATTATTTTTGAAATTACCCTACTGTTAAATGAAAAGAAAAAACAAAGTTTAATGTGTTTTGGTCAAAGTAATTTTTCGCCTTTTTTTGGTGTAGAATAGGGGCGGGGGCTAAGCTACCCAGGCCTGGGTAGCTTGGCCTCCACCTAAAATCTTTTTCCAGAGTCCCCCAAAATACAAAACAATGTCTGTAAATGTTACGCCTACTGTTAAACGAAAAGAAAAGCCAAAGTTTAATGTGTTTTGGTCAAATTAATTTTTCGCCTTTTTTGGCTTTGAATAGGGGCGGGGGCCAAGCTACCCAGGCCTGGGTAGCTTTGCCCCCACCTGAAATCTTTTTCCACAGTCCCCCAAAATACAAAACGATGTCAGTAAATGTTACGCTTACTGTTAAATGAAAAGATAAACCAAAGTTTAATGTGTATTGGTCAAATTATTTTTTCGCCTTTTTTGGCGTAGAATAGGGGCGGGGGCCAAGCTACCCAGGCCTGGGTAGCTTGGCCCCCACCTAAAATTTTTTTCCAGAGTCCCCCAAAATACAAAACAATGTCTGTAAATGTTACGCCTTCTGTTAAATGAAAAGAAAAGCCAAATTTTAATGTGTTTTGGTCAACTTAATTTTTCGCCTTTTTTGGCTTAGAATAGGGGCGGGGGCCAAGCTACCCAGGCCTGGGTAGCTTGGCCCCCACCTGAAATCTTTTTCCACAGTCCCCCAAAATACAAAACAATGTCTGTATATGTTACGCCTTCTGTTAAATGAAAAGAAAAGCCAAATTTTAATGTGTTTTGGTCAAATTAATTTTTCGCCTTTTTTTGGCTTAGAATAGGGGCGGGGGCCAAGCTACCCAGGCCTGGGTAGCTTGGCCCCCACCTGAAATCTTTTTCCACAGTCCCCCAAAATACAAAACAATGTCTGTAAATGTTTCGCTTACTGTTAAATGAAAAAATAAACCAAAGTTTAATGTGTTTTGGTCAAATTATTTTTTCGCCTTTTTTGGCGTAGAATAGGGACGGGGGCCAAGCTACCCAGGCCTGGGTAGCTTGGTCCCCACCTAAATTTTTTTTCCAGAGTCCCCCAAAATGTGTTTTGGTCACATTAAACTTTGGTTTTTCTTTTCATTTAACAGTAGGCGTAACATTTACAGACATTGTTTTGTAATTTGAGGGAGTCTGGAAAAAGATTTAACCCATTACCAAACGGCAAATTTTGGACTGGTCAAAATTCAACAGTGTTGCAGACGACAATTTCAAGTTGAGGAAATTCAAAATCTTTTGGTCTTTTTTGGGGTAGAAAACATTGTGGGAAATGAGCAAAATTGCTTGTTATAAGCAATTTCTTCATTTACCACAATGTTTTCCCAGGCCCTTTGCTCAAGAGGAGTCAAAAAGAGTCAATGTGTGGTAATGGGTTAAGGTGGGGGCCAAGCTACCCAGGCCTGGGTAGCTTGGCCCCCGCCCCTATTCTACACCAAAAAAGGCGAAAAATTAATTTGACCAAAACACATTAAAATTTGGTTTTTCTTTTCATTTAACAGTAGGCGTAACATTTACAGACATTGTTTTGTGTTTAGGGGGACTCTGGAAAAAGATTTTAGGTGGGGGCCAAGCTACCCAGGCCTGGGTAGCTTGGCCCCCGCCCCTATTCTACGCCAAAAAAGGCGAAAAATTAATTTGACCAAAACACATTTAACTTTGGGTTTTCTTTTCATTTAACAGTAGGCGTAACATTTACAGGCATTGTTTTGTAATTTGAGGGAGTCTGGAAAAAGATTTAAGGTGGGGGCCAAGCTACCCAGGCCTGGGTAGCTTGGCCCCCGCCCCTATTCTACGCCAAAAAAGGCGAAAAATTAATTTGACCAAAACACATTAAACTTTGTTTTTTCTTTTCATTTAACAGTAGGCGTAACATTTACAGACCTTGTTTTGTAATTTGAGGGAGTCTGGAAAAAGATTTAAGGTGGGGGCCAAGCTACCCAAGCTTCCCCCGCCCCTATTCTACACCAAAAAAGGCGAAAAATTAATTTGACCAAAACACATTAAACTTTGGTTTTTAGCTCCACTGGCCTTCAGGCCAGCGGGCTATTGTCATGGCGCTGTGTCCGTCTTGCGTGCGTGCGTGCGTCCGTCCGTCCGGTCGTCAACTTTTTCTTAAAAAATCTTCTCCTCAGAAACTACTGGATGGATTTCAATCAAACTTCACAGGAATGATCCTTAGGTGGTCCTCTATCAGATTCCTTCAATTGATTTTGATTGAACCAGAAAGTCTGGAGTTATCTGCCCTTGAATTAAAAAATGGCTGTTTTGACTTTATTTTCACTCTAGCCACTACAAATATTTATCAATCAAGACAAAACGTCGTAAGAATGTTGGTGCTGATAAGATCTTGCCTGGGTGCAATTTTCAGCTTGATCTGAATATTACGTCTTGAGTTGTGTGCCCTTGAAATTCGCAAAATTACCATTTTTTACCTTATTTTTACTCAAACAACCATAAATATCCACCAATCAACACAAAACTTTCATGTTATCTTACTGGCCATAAGATCTTGCATGTGTATAATTTTCAGCTTCATAGGAATCTTTAATCATGATATATCTGCTCTTGAATTTGACAAAATTGCTGTTTTCGACTTTGATTTTACACTCTTTACATCCACAAATATTGAACAATCAGGTCAAAACTTAGACAAGATATAGTTGAAGTTAAGATCTTGCTTTAGTGTGATTCGTAGCCAGATAGGAATGCAAAATCCTCAGTTATATGCCTTTCAATTTGGCAAAATTGCTAATTGTGACTTCGTTTTCACTCCAACAGCCAAACTATCTCTAATAAAGACAAAGCTTGGTAACCAATTGATCTTATATGAATGCATTTCAGCTTTCTAGTTACTTTGTAATTGCTTTAAGAGCAAGAAGTATTGAAACATCTTGTTAAAACTTGAACTTGATATTACAAGAAATTCAGGTTTCATTAATTTTGGAAAAGGGTATTTCCCTGAATCTATTTTTAGCACTAAATCTATTTTTAGAAATATGAAATATTTGGGGTAATCAATGGTCTGTTAATTTAGATCTGTTTGGAAGAAGGAAAATTTCAATTGCTAGTATCATCCTAAGCTGGAATGTTCTACCATTTCCTTTTACCCTTTCTCAAATGGCAAACATAAAGTTTTATTTTCTTTGCTTCAAGAACCAAACATTTTGAACAATCTAGTTTTGTAACTTTCTTTTTGCTGTATGAAACACAAGCATTGAACAATCTAATCAAAACTTGAATTAAATATTACATGAAATTCAGGCCTGTGGAGCGACTCAAGACCTTCAGGTCTTCTAGTTCTTTTCATTTAACAGTAGGCGTAACATTTACAGACATTGTTTTGTAATTTGGGGGACTCTGGAAAAAGATTTTAGGTGGGGGCCAAGCTACCCAGGCCTGGGTAGCTTGGCCCCCGCCCCTATTCTACGCCAAAAAAGGCGAAAAATTAATTTGACCAAAACACATTAAACTTTGGTTTTTCTTTTCATTTAACAGTAGGTGTAACATTTAAAGACATTGTTTTGTAATTTGAGGGAGTCTGGAAAAAGATTTAAGGTGGGGGCCAAGCTACCCAGGGCTGGGTAGCTTGGCCCCCGCCCCTATTCCACACCAAAAAAGGCGAAAAATTAATTTGACCAAAACACATTAAACTTTGGTTTTTCTTTTCATTTAACAGTAGGCGTAACATTTACAGACATTGTTTTGTAATTTGGGGGACTCTGGTAAAAGATTTTAGGTGGGGGCCAAGCTACCCAGGCCTGGGTAGCTTGGCCCCCGCCCCTATTCTACGCCAAAAAGGCGAAAAATTAATTTGACCAAAACACATTAAACTTTGGTTTTTCTTTTCATTTAACAGTAGGCGTAACATTTACAGACATTGTTTTGTAATTTGGGGGACTCTGGAAAAAGATTTTAGGTGGGGGCCAAGCTACCCAGGGCTGGGTAGCTTGGCCCCCGCCCCTATTCCACACCAAAAGAGGCGAAAAATTAATTTGACCAAAACACATTAAACTTTGGTTTTTCTTTTCATTTAACAGTAGGCGTAACATTTACAGACATTGTTTTGTAATTTGGGGGACTCTGGTAAAAGATTTTAGGTGGGGGCCAAGCTACCCAGGCCTGGGTAGCTTGGCCCCCGCCCCTATTCTACGCCAAAAAGGCGAAAAATTAATTTGACCAAAACACATTAAACTTTGGTTTTTCTTTTCATTTAACAGTAGGCGTAGCATTTACAGACATTGTTTTGTATTTAGGGGGACTCTAGAAAAAGATTTTAGGTGGGGGCCAAGCTACCCAGGCCTGGGTAGCTTGGCCCCCGCCCCTGTTCTACGCCAAAAAAGGGGAAAAATTAATTTGATCAAAACACATTAAACTTTGGTTTTTCTTTTCATTTAACAGTAGGGGTAACATTTACAGACATTGTTTTGTATTTAGGGGGACTCTGGAAAAAGATTTTAGGTGGGGGCCAAGCTACCCAGGCCTGGTAGCTTGGCCCCTGCCCCTATTCTACGCCAAAAAAGGCGAAAAATTAATTTGACCTAAACACATTAAACTTTGGTTTTTCTTTTCATTTAACAGTAGGCCTAACATTTACAGACATTGTTTTGTAATTTGAGGGAGTCTGGAAAAAGATTTAAGGTGGGGGCCAAGCTACCCAGGCCTGGGTAGCTTGGCCCCCGCCCCTATTCTACACCAAAAAAGGCGAAAAATTAATTTGACCAAAACACATTAAACTTTGGTTTTTCTTTTCATTTAACAGTAGGCGTAACATTTACAGACATTGTTTTGTAATTTGGAGGACTCTGGAAAAAGATTTTAGGTGGGGGCCAAGCTACCCAGGCCTGGGTAGCTTGGCCCCCGCCCCTATTCTACGCCAAAAAAGGCGAAAAATTAATTTGACCAAAACACATTAAACTTTGTTTTTTCTTTTCATTTAACAGTAGGCGTAACATTTACAGACCTTGTTTTGTAATTTGAGGGAGTCTGGAAAAAGATTTAAGGTGGGGGCCAAGCTACCCAGGCCTGGGTAGCTTGGCCCCCGCCCCTATTCTACGCCAAAAAAGGCGAAAAATTAATTTGACCAAAACACATTAAACTTTGTTTTTTCTTTTCATTTAACAGTAGGCGTAACATTTACAGACCTTGTTTTGTAATTTGAGGGAGTCTGGAAAAAGATTTAAGGTGGGGGCCAAGCTACCCAAGCTTCCCCCGCCCCTATTCTACACCAAAAAAGGCGAAAAATTAATTTGACCAAAACACATTAAACTTTGGTTTTTAGCTCCACTGGCCTTCAGGCCAGCGGGCTATTGTCATGGCGCTGTGTCCGTCTTGCGTGCGTGCGTGCGTCCGTCCGTCCGGTCGTCAACTTTTTCTTAAAAAATCTTCTCCTCAGAAACTACTGGATGGATTTCAATCAAACTTCACAGGAATGATCCTTAGGTGGGCCTCTATCAGATTCCTTCAATTGATTTTGATTGAACCAGAAAGTCTGGAGTTATCTGCCCTTGAATTAAAAAATGGCTGTTTTGACTTTATTTTCACTCTAGCCACTACAAATATTTATCAATCAAGACAAAACGTCGTAAGAATGTTGGTGCTGATAAGATCTTGCCTGGGTGCAATTTTCAGCTTGATCTGAATATTACGTCTTGAGTTGTGTGCCCTTGAAATTCGCAAAATTACCATTTTTTACCTTATTTTTACTCAAACAACCATAAATATCCACCAATCAACACAAAACTTTCATGTTATCTTACTGGCCATAAGATCTTGCATGTGTATAATTTTCAGCTTCATAGGAATCTTTAATCATGATATATCTGCTCTTGAATTTGACAAAATTGCTGTTTTCGACTTTGATTTTACACTCTTTACATCCACAAATATTGAACAATCAGGTCAAAACTTAGACAAGATATAGTTGAAGTTAAGATCTTGCTTTAGTGTGATTCGTAGCCAGATAGGAATGCAAAATCCTCAGTTATATGCCTTTCAATTTGGCAAAATTGCTAATTGTGACTTCGTTTTCACTCCAACAGCCAAACTATCTCTAATAAAGACAAAGCTTGGTAACCAATTGATCTTATATGAATGCATTTCAGCTTTCTAGTTACTTTGTAATTGCTTTAAGAGCAAGAAGTATTGAAACATCTTGTTAAAACTTGAACTTGATATTACAAGAAATTCAGGTTTCATTAATTTTGGAAAAGGGTATTTCCCTGAATCTATTTTTAGCACTAAATCTATTTTTAGAAATATGAAATATTTGGGGTAATCAATGGTCTGTTAATTTAGATCTGTTTGGAAGAAGGAAAATTTCAATTGCTAGTATCATCCTAAGCTGGAATGTTCTACCATTTCCTTTTACCCTTTCTCAAATGGCAAACATAAAGTTTTATTTTCTTTGCTTCAAGAACCAAACATTTTGAACAATCTAGTTTTGTAACTTTCTTTTTGCTGTATGAAACACAAGCATTGAACAATCTAATCAAAACTTGAATTAAATATTACATGAAATTCAGGCCTGTGGAGCGACTCAAGACCTTCAGGTCTTCTACTTCTTTTCATTTAACAGTAGGCGTAACATTTACAGACATTGTTTTGTAATTTGGGGGACTCTGGAAAAAGATTTTAGGTGGGGGCCAAGCTACCCAGGCCTGGGTAGCTTGGCCCCCGCCCCTATTCTACGCCAAAAAAGGCGAAAAATTAATTTGACCAAAACACATTAAACTTTGGTTTTTCTTTTCATTTAACAGTAGGCGTAACATTTACAGACATTGTTTTGTAATTTGGGGGACTCTGGAAAAAGATTTTAGGTGGGGGCCAAGCTACCCAGGGCTGGGTAGCTTGGCCCCCGCCCCTATTCCACACCAAAAGAGGCGAAAAATTAATTTGACCAAAACACATTAAACTTTGGTTTTTCTTTTCATTTAACAGTAGGCGTAACATTTACAGATATTGTTTTGTAATTTGGGGGACTCTGGTAAAAGATTTTAGGTGGGGGCCAAGCTACCCAGGCCTGGGTAGCTTGGCCCCCGCCCCTATTCTACGCCAAAAAAGGCGAAAAATTAATTTGACCAAAACACATTAAACTTTGGTTTTTCTTTTCATTTAACAGTAGGCGTAACATTTACAGACATTGTTTTGTATTTAGGGGGACTCTAGAAAAAGATTTTAGGTGGGGGCCAAGCTACCCAGGCCTGGGTAGCTTGGCCCCCGCCCCTGTTCTACGCCAAAAAAGGGGAAAAATTAATTTGATCAAAACACATTAAACTTTGGTTTTTCTTTTCATTTAACAGTAGGGGTAACATTTACAGACATTGTTTTGTATTTAGGGGGACTCTGGAAAAAGATTTTAGGTGGGGGCCAAGCTACCCAGGCCTGGTAGCTTGGCCCCTGCCCCTATTCTACGCCAAAAAAGGCGAAAAATTAATTTGACCTAAACACATTAAACTTTGGTTTTTCTTTTCATTTAACAGTAGGCCTAACATTTACATACATTGTTTTGTAATTTGAGGGAGTCTGGAAAAAGATTTAAGGTGGGGGCCAAGCTACCCAGGCCTGGGTAGCTTGGCCCCCGCCCCTATTCTACACCAAAAAAGGCGAAAAATTAATTTGACCAAAACACATTAAACTTTGGTTTTTCTTTTCATTTAACAGTAGGCGTAACATTTACAGACATTGTTTTGTAATTTGGGGGACTCTGGAAAAAGATTTTAGGTGGGGGCCAAGCTACCCAGGCCTGGGTAGCTTGCCCCCCCCCCCGCCCCTATTCTACGCCAAAAAGGCGAAAAATTAATTTGACCAAAACACATTAAACTTTGTTTTTTCTTTTCATTTAACAGTAGGCATAACATTTACAGACATTGTTTTGTAATTTGAGGGAGTCTGGAAAAAGATTTTAGGTGGGGGCCAAGCTACCCAGGCCTGGGTAGCTTAGCCCCCGCCCCTATTCTAAGCCAAAAAAAAGGAGAAAAATTAATTTGGCCAAAACACATTAAACTTTGGTTTTTCTTTTCATTTAACAGTAAGAGTAACATTTACAGACATTGTTTTGTAATTTGGGGGACTCTGGAAAAAGATTTTAGGTGGGGGGCAAGCTACCCAGGGTGGGGGCCAAGCTACCCGCGGGTAGCTTAGCCCCCTGGGGCCAAGCTGCCCAGGGGGGCCAAGATAAACTGTTACACCGGTCGTCTTAGATTGACACTTTTTGTATTTTGTTCTCTAAAACCTCCTAACTACATATTAACGTTTTGTAGTTACGAGGTTTTGAAGAAAAGATATATACAACACATCACTTACTCTTTTAGTGACGAATTCAAATAAAAACAAAAAAGATTATAATACATGTATATCGCTGCTTTTCAACAGAAAACCTCGTAACTGCAGCTTAAAATAAGCTGCAGTTACGACTTTTTTCTTTTCTTTTTTTTTTTTTCTTTTTTTTTTTTTTTTTTTTTTTTTTTTTTTTTTTTGAATATCGACGATACATCCATTTTCCGAACTTCATGGTTTGATTTATTTATAACATATGGCCGTTCAAATTAGACGTCTGATCCGAACATGTCTCTCTTGCTCTGCGTCCCTTGCCTGTCCAGAGGATATATGATTCAATGTAGCTCCACGAGCTTAACGTTCCACATGCGTACATACGTTATTATAAAAACCTTTGCTAAACTAGACCTGGTTTTGACGTCGCTGATGGAAAAGGTTTCAGAAAAAGAAGGAAATGCCGAAGATAAAACGCTGTTTCATGTTCGACCACCCTAATTATTTTTGCTTGGGAGATGGTTTAAAATCAGCATCAAGAATTAAAATTCTGAATTTGGACAGTTGAGCCATTGACCCCTTTACTCGGAGATCATTCGTTAGATTTTAAACAGTGGACCAAAATGTGCCACTTACGAGTATATCAATATAATTATACAATTAAACGCCATGCAACGTTTCACCATTGGTCAATGTCTTCCCAATTGACTTGCCAGAACTGATCATCGGATGGCATATAAAAATGGGCCATAGGCGTAAATGTATCCTTGATTATGTCCAAATCTTATACTAATGATGAGACATATAATAGGCCAACAAGCCAACAAGTTTCCATTCCAAGACTGTTGGATATAATGTAATGGGTCAATGTTTCATAGGAAATGCCTTATCCGTATATTACATTTGAACCAGGTTCTTTTTTCGCTCTGAATACACCGCCCACCCTTTTGCTGAAATTAGAAAAAGGGAATGTCGTAACCGAATGGTTCGACAATAGAGATGTCAGAATCAACAAGGACTTTGGATATGGAGAAAGGTCAGGTGCCACATTATGCATATTGTTACTGACAAGCAGCATGTTCTGCTTTTGTCACAATATTTTTCTTGGTATATTTTACATACCCTTTTTTATCAACATCTATTTTGTCGTCTAAGGCTGTCCAAATGGACCAGTCTTAATTTGTGCAGTTCGGTAAAGCTGCAATCACTCATATCCTGATAACGAATCGGTTTTCGTTCTTATAAAACGTACGCGGTTTTGCTACGGCATTCAGGGAGGGGGGGTGTAATATGCATATTAGACGGGTTGATACGGTAAGATAATAGTTTTTAATACGGATTTCATCATTATTAGTTATCGTTTGTATTTTTCATATCTTATTTTACTCAGCCAAGTTTCAAACTCTTTCGTCAACACAGTTTTCATTATTTCCTTGTACTTCGCGTGCATCGTACCGCTAGACATGAGACAACAAGGTATCAAACTGTCACAAGATACGCCCGTAACACTGCTTTATGTCGACAGGGGGCTGGGTTGGTAAAGGTTTCGTGGTCCTAGCTATTATACTTTTCGAGATATGCCCTGGACAAAAATGAAGTATGAAAAATACAAAAGGGGAATAACTCAAAAATAGGACATGTAGAGTTACGGTTCTTTTGCACTGCACCCACCTTGATGAAATCTATACACCCATGAAGTTTCATGATCCTAGCTATTACACTTTTAGAGAGATACTCCGGACAAGATTCAAGTATGAAAAACGACAAAGGGGAATAACTCAAAAAATGGGTCAGGTAGAGTTATGGTTCTTTTGCATTGCACTCCCCATTGATGAGATCTATACACCCATGAAGTTTCATGATCCTAGCTTTTATACTTTTAGAGATTATTCCGGACAAGATTCATGTATGAAAAACAACAAAGGGGAATAACTCAAAAATAGGCTAGGTAGAGTTATGGTTCTTGTGCACTGCACTCCGCAATGATGAGAAGAATATAACTGCCAAGCTTAAAGCCAATCGTTCTAAAGGTGACAGAGTTATGCTCCGGACAAAGAATTGTCACGGGTGATCCCATAATACGTCCCGTCTTCGACGGGCGTATAATTACTCGTTACAAGACTGGGATACGGTATACGATAGTGCTAGGTACGGGTTGAAAAAGGTCGATGCGGTATGAACCGGGTTGCCGTACACGGAATTTAAATCTGTGTCGAAATCTTGAACATGATCAAAACATTCCGCTGCCGTATCGTTCTCACAAACCGCACACGGCATCCAAACATGTGGCGATACCAGTCGATAAGGGATGAAACCATAGGCACTTGGATTCTGGAATTTTAACAACTTACAAATATGTAGTCCTCTATAATATTTAAATAAAGAAAAGGTCGGACAGTGGCCATTTAACTGAAGTGACGGAAGTCTGCGTGCGCAAACCTGCACCGGGTACCTCGCGTTTTTTCATCAGGAGGGAAGTTCATTTATCACCCTAACGAAGTCTTTGTAACTTCTTGGTGTATTTTTTTCAATTTATTTGGAAAATGAAAGGCCAACAACAACGAAACGCCGCATAGGCATACACGAAGTCTTTGACACGAACTTTTAAAACGACGCGTTATATTCATTTTTTCCATTCGCTAATTACCAATTCGAGAAATGTACTGATACACAATAAAAGAGTTCTTGTCAAATAATTCTAACTAAGGTGTTGTTTCAAATGTTTTTGATACTACCAGCTGTGCGATAGATTAGTTTTATAACAACATACGTTGGGATTCATGCAAAACCTCGTAACTCCAGCTTAAAAAAGCTGGAGTCACGAGGGTTTGCAAAAACACCGACGGAATGTTATCACTGTGTTATTGCACGGCCCCTCAGGCCGTGCATAATAAGGTGATTTTGGGAATGTCAGTGGTGTCGGATATAAGCTAATAAAATCCTTTCTGTTCTCAATGAATTGTTATCTCCATAATCAATGGCTATGTTCCTTTGAGAGGCAAGGATATTTATATAGGTAAGAGTAAAGAGAGGATGTTTATCAGAAAAGTTCGTTAAAGGATCTTTCTGTTGAGTTTATTCTGTGTTTCGAAAATGAAAACTCCCTTCTATTTCTAGCCTATCACATAAATTCCGTTTTATCTTTTAACCATTAATCACATTAACAGCTTTGAGGGGCGTTTAGAATGTATCCCGTTTGTGCTGTAATGCATAGTATGCAATTATTTTTTTTATTTAACCTTTGCCCTACTGATCTTATTGTTTGTCTCAAGTTTTCATCATATAATCAAGCAGAAAGCAGCCAATATGTAGACTAGGATCAGATTGCATTGCTGACTAGACTTATCTTAATCTATATTGTCTACCGTAGCTTTGGTCATATCAGGAATATCATGTAAATAATAGGAAGGTTTAAAGCTTTAATTATTTTGTTGTCTGCAACAGTTTTGGAATTAGAGCAGTAAACAAAGGTTCGCTTTTTGGAAAAGGATTGCACAGTGTGAGTGGTGAGCTATGTAGGACAATCAGGTGACCGAGCGTGACTGGGTCAATCCAGAGCTCCAGAGATAATTTTTTAACTCTTTCTCAAACATAACATTGTGTATATGTCTTTGTTAATCCTTTGACAAACAATGAAACTTCAGTTTGAAATGTGCTGCAGATGACAAATGGATATTAAAAAAGAAAGGATTGGTGTAAAATGTAGCACTGTAAATATTGAGGCAAAGAGGGAAATAATGATATTGTGCATTTACTTCTTTTGCCGCAATGTTTCGTCAACTCCGTTCCTATAAGGAACGTCAACATCAGGTATTGTTCGTGATAGGAATTTTTTAGATAAGATTGAGAGAGAAGAAGATTTAGTTATTTCGATAGTCACGTCAACTAGGCCTACCAGTCTAAAATATTCGTAAATTCTTTTACAAATTTTCATTAACACTATACGGGAAGTAACAAACAAAAAGGGGGTAAAGACATACCCCTGCAAAAGAAGTTCAAGAACTGTTCTAGAATGTTCTAAAACATCAGCTTTAGAACCTTCTAGAACCAGTTCTAGAATCAGTTCTTGAACCCAAGTTCTAGAACTGTCACTTAATGTTCTACAACTTAGTTTTGAACTAGTTCTAGGACCAGTTCTTGAACGTTAAATGGCATTTCTAAAACTCAAAAGTTCTAGAACTGATTCAATAATTAGTTCAAGAACGAGTTCTTGAACGTTAAATGCAGTTTTAGAACTTACTGTTCTAGTACTGGTTCTATAACCAGTTTACTTCACAATATGTGGGTGGGAAAAGGTGAAAATAAACATTTAAAGGGGGGTCCTGGGACCTAAATTTTCCAATAATATTCGTAGTATAAATAGATACATAAAGGGGACATCTTTTGCCGAAAAGTCTGAATCAAACGGACATTTGGTTTGGTGTATATTGTACATGTTTATTGAAAGTTGGTGGGTAATTCTATTCCGGCGCTACCCAAGGTTCTTATTCATTAATTTTCTAGCTATATAGAGATTAACTAACTGAACAAATGTGACATGAAAATTATTTCACGAGAATGGTGTGATGCGGTTGAAAAAACGAGTCCGCTAGGACGAGTTTTATAACCGCATCTCACCCCATTCGAGTGAAATAATTTTCATATCACATTTGTTCAGTTAGTTAATCTATTTATTACATACCTATTTTGGGAATTTAACCCTCAATTTGGGGTAAAATCTTTTAAAAAATAACATTCTTTTTTCCAATCTGATCCAAGGCTTTACACCGCGCATGTATACATGTTGTTTGTGTATTCAGAAAAGAAGGCCGCCATTTTGTTTAAATTTTGAAGCGAGCAAAGAATGAAGCATCTATCTGGACATTAAATCATCAAAAATAATTGTAATGAACGAATAAAAAGCGAACCGAATAAATTTCAACCTTTCTAGTCTAAATTTTCCAAAACTCCAGTCTAATTTCCAATAAAAACAACAACAACAAGGTCAACAGCTGGAATGACAGGTTTACTAAAGAAACAGAATTTTCAGCGGAAAACTATTGATTTAGCGTGTTTTAGACAAAAGGGATGGTCTAGCAACAATCTGTATCCAATTCTGTGATGTGTCGTTCGGTTGCTTTGAGCAGGCGTGATAAACAACAGTCTGTGCAAGTAATTTGAATGTAGGCCTATCACGGAACAAATTTCGTCATGTTTCCCTTCAACACTCCAGCGCTGGATAGATCTTCGCTTCCATGATAAAAATGTAGAAAAGGGACGAAAACAAAGAATATAGGTTAGTTCTCTTCAGATGTTTTTTTCTTTTTTGCAGGTAGATCTTATGACCTACATTTACGATGTTATGCATGCATGGAATTTGTAAAGGATAATGAATTAATGGGGAGAAAAGAATAAAAAAGTAGTTTCGGCAGGAGTGAATTATTTCACTGCAGTGAAATATCAAAATATATTTCACTGTGAAAATCCAGGATTTCACTGCTAGGAATGTAATAAATGTAAATAGATCTAATTGATTTTTTTTAAAAACAAAATGCTTTGTATATGAGCCCATGTTAACACGACACGAGGTCCATTTGCTTGCTTATGATCAATTTCAAAATAATAAGCATTTTATGCAATCTTTCCATTTTTTGTATATTTTCATATCCCAGCTTTGGGGAAAATTGATTTTATTGGGGGTTTACGCCGTTTTCAACTTCTATGGTCATATTGCGGCGGCTGGAGCACCTAACAGTGGGTTCCTGGTATTTCTCGCACCAGTACAACCACAATATCCAAACCGAGCCTCCAGCTGCTCTCTCACATAGATGATTCACACCCATTGGTGAGAGACAAATGACTTTTTGTCAAATGTAAGAATGGATATTGGCCGGGCCGGGGTTCAAACTAGAGACCCCTGGATTGTTAGACTCCGATGTAACGGACTGGGGAAAACATCAACACGTTTCTATATTAAAGCGACATATTGGAATAATATTTTAGGCCAGTACTAAAATAATTTGTCAGCGCAAAGTTATTAGGAATTTTGATAGCTAGTCGGGAAAACGAGTCATGGGCCCTTTAATACACGACAAGAGGACCATGATGGTCCTACATCGCTCACCTGAACCAATATGATATGAGACACAGTTTTTGTTTGAATCAATGGATATTTGTGATTGTGATTGTAAGACTGAAAACAAACTTATGGACATCAACTGTATTTCATCCACTTAGGTCAATATATCTGGTTGTGAAGAGTGAAAACAAAGTAAAAAACGAGAATTTTGTTAAGTTCAAGGGCAGATAACTCAGCAACTGTTTGTCTAATTCTGCTGAATTTCAAACTCATCCATCATCTTATGGTAATCAACCATTATATCCAAGATCCAAGTTTTGTCTTGATTGGTCACCATTTGTGATTGCTAGAGTAAAAACAAAGTCGAAAACAGCAATTTCGTCAAATTCAAGTATTATTATAACTCACTACTTTTTCATCCAATCAGACTGAAATTCAAAGTCATCTAAGATCTTATGGTCACCAACATAATTTGTAAGTCTTGATTGGTCGATAATTGTAAAGGCCAGAGAGAAAACAAAGTCGAAAAACAGTCGATAACAACAATTTTGTCAAATTCAAGGGCATATAACTCACGACTTTCTCATCCAATCACACTAAAATTCAATGTCATGCAGGATCTAATGGGCATCAACATTATGTACAAATTCTATCTTAATTGGTCACTTAATTGGAAGATGCTACAGTGTAAACAAAGTCAAAAACAGTCGAAACGGCAATTTTGTCAAATTCAACGGCATATAAATCATGATTTTTTAACCGATTAAGCTGAAAATCAAACCCATCTGACATCTTATGGTCCTTAACATTGTGGCAAAGTTTTGTCTTGATTGGCCATTAATTCTAGATGCTAGAGAGTAAACAATGTCAAAAACAGCAATTTTGTCAAATTCGAGAGCAGATAACTCCAGACTTTCTAGTCCGATCAAACCAAAATACAAGATCTAATAGTCACTAACGTTGCGTCCAAGTTTTGTTTTGATTGGTCAATAATTGTAGATGCTATAGTGTAAACAAAGTCGAAAACAGTAAAAAAAAAAAAACCCGACAATTTTGTCAAATTCAAGGGCAGATAACTCAATACGTTTTGGTCGATCAAACCAAAAATCACTCTCATTTGAGATCTTATGGTCCCCAACATTGTGTCCAGCTTTTGTATTGGTTGGTCAATATTTATAGATTCTAGAGTGTACAAAATGTCAAAAGTAGCTATTTTTTACATTCAAGGGCAGAAAACTCCAGACTTTCTGGTCCGATCTGACCCAAAATCAAACTCATCTGAGAGCGAATGGTCATACATATTTTGACCAGGTTTGGTCAAGATTGCCTAATACACTCACCCGAAGTTCTAAACGGCCACTTTTATTTTTTGAATAAATAAATCATATCAATTCACTTGGATTGTGTGTTTGCTTTTTGTACTTAACGAAGTCACATTTTATCTTTTTGAACAAGGAACAGTAGTGTCACGTCAAAAAAGAAGCACGTGACGTCATTTTGATCGAAACGTTAAAATTGCACGTGTATCTTCTGAATTACGTGAAAAATATCGATTCTGTTTTGATAATTCATCCATATTGATAGCCCAGTCAGAAAAACATTTAACATGTCAAGAATTATTATTAAAACGCGAGAAATGATCTTCGGAATGTTTGATGTTGGGACTCCAGTCAGAAAGGTCAATTTGATAATTTCCTTTTCTGACAAAATCTTAATGCAATCATTCGATTTCTTTTGTTTCTGGGTTAAACATATCGTTTTTATTGTTTTTCGATGGATCGAATCTGATATTTGCGGCTTTTTTCACAAATAAGCAAATTCGGGATGAGTGCATGCGTACCGGAAGTGTTCATAAAACACGACGACGGCCACACTTAAGGACTACTATTCGTCAACAAGATGGACAGCTTTATGAAGCAATTTTGAGAAATAATTTCATGCATGCACAAATAACGATATACGAAATTTGGGTAATCCTAGCCACCCAATCCACTACCAACGGCTATGAGGCGCTTCAATAAAAGCGATCCTAGGCCGCATCGTCAACGAAATGTCAAAGCCTTAGCACTGTGAAACATATTTTGAAGCCTAAACTGTACTAAACATCCCCTATTTTATCGGAAAATGGATTGGACACAAAGTACGTTTCGCCTTGGACTTCTTAAACAGACGGATTCGAGAACTGCCAAAGTAAATGATTTAGAAGACCTGACTCGGCAAACCTGGTATTTTCGCACTGTACCATACCCTACAGAATCTTCAAGAGTGCATATTATCCACGAGAATAGGATTCTTAGCCATGATACATGCACACAGAGATCACATGGGATATTAAGTTGTGATATGCGAATTTCTATTTATAGGGTAGTGCACTTTTAAACGTCACCATTTCGTTAATTTCGAACTCAGCTTCGTGAAACTTTGTCATATTTTTCAAAAATGAATGTATTTTACAAAGAACTAAAACAACATGAGTTTTCATCAGAGATGTTGATTTAAATGTGAAAGAATGAGGTGGCCGTTTAGAAGTTCGGGTGAGTGTATTTGTAGATGCTAGAGTGTAAACACAAAATTGTTGACAGACGGACGGACAGACAGACATACGGACGACAGAAAAAAGTGATCACAATAAATAGCTCACCTTGAGCACTTTGTGCTTAGTTGAGCTAAAAACCCATGACAAATTGTGGAATAAATTACAAAATACATTTTTTCTGGATTTCCTTCGCACAGAAAGGCATAAATGATTACTTAGCTTAAAATTTAGCTGGCCTCAGAAGAAAGTACTACAAATAAGCTATTGCGACCAGGTTTGTCTGTTTTCTGCCCATCTCTCTGCTCGTCTATAATATCCAGGTTTACACTCTAGAATCCACAAATATCATTAGATCTTCTCCAAACTTTGTCAAAATGTGTATGGTCAAAAGCCCTTGTGTAAAATTGATTTTGTAGAAATCTGTAGAAAGTGCTGCGTTATGTGCCCTTGAATGTCATAAAATGCCATTTTTGACAATTTTGGCGTAATAGTACATACAAATATTGCACAATCAAATGTAAAGCCAAAGACAAATGTTTGCATGTACGTCTTGGGTGAGTTAGAATTTTATCCAGATTGAAAATGCAAATTCTGAGTTATCTGCCCTTGAATTTGGCAAAATTGCCTTTTTCGGGTTAAAGTGTTCAGTGGAACCTACTATGGTCACCTATCGTAAAACGGTCTGTCCTTTCACAATTTAAATAAGCACTTAATGTTTTTTAGGACTGGTGAAGACACATGATGCTGGTTGAAAGGGGATAAAGTAAAGTAGTACTGTTGATAGTCTAAAACTCTCTTACCATTACTGTAGAGTAGAGTACCAGCAGGGTCAATTTGTAAAACTATACATGTACTTCAAAGTAAAAGAAAATGCTTCTCATGTCAATTCACCCTACCAACTTTGTTAGCCATTATCTCCAAAAACAAGCCCTCACTATTTTTACACCTAGATAATAGAGATATGATTGTAACCCTACCAGTTCACAGACATTAAAGAAATTAGACAGTCCTGGCGGCCTGGAAGCGCTCCACAGGCCTGATTGTTTGTCTTGTTGAATGCAATTTCAAAGGTTCAGGCTGCGCAAACAACCAAATGCATGCATGACCAAGCTAAAAATTACACACAAGTAAGATCGTATGGTCAGTAAGATTTCTGTGAAAGTTCTGTATTGATTAATTAATACTAATGGTTGTAAAAGTGAAAATAAAAGTAAAAATAAAGCCGAAAAGGGCAATTTTGTCAATAGCAAGGGCACATAACTCATATAAAATTGAGATCAAGCTGAAAATTATACCAAGGCAAGATCTTATAGTCACCAACATTGTGTACAAATTTTGTCTTGATTGGTCAATATTTGTAGTTGCTAGAGTGAAAACAAAGTCAAAATAGAGTCGAAAATGACAATTTTGTCAATTTCAAGGGCACATAACTCATGATGTAAAATTCAGATTAGACTGAAAATTAATCCAAGGCAAGATCTTATAGTCAACAACATTCTGGTTCAGTTTTGTCTTGATTGGTCAATATTTGTAGTTGCTAGAGTGAAATCAATGTCAAAATAGAGCCGAAAATGTGGTTTTGTCAATATCAAGGGCACATAACTCATGATGTTGAGTTCATCAAGCTTAAAATTATACCAAAGCAAGATCTTATGGTCATCAACATTCTGTTCAAGTATTGTCTAGATCGGTCAATATTTGTATTAGCTAGAGTGAAAACAAAGTTAAAATAGAGCCGAAAATGGCATTTTTTTCAATTTCAAGGGCACATAACTCATGATGTAAAATTCAAATCAAGCTGAAAATTATACCAAGGCAAGATCTTATAGTCACCAACATTCTGTTCTAGTTTTGTCTTGATTAATTAATATTTGTGGATTTTAGAGTAAAATTAAAGTCAAAACCAGCTATTTTTGATATTCAAGGGCAGATAACTCACGTTATTCTGATTAAATCCAAATTCTTTGAAGGAATCTGAGAGAGGGTCACCCAAGAATCATTCTTGTGAAGTTTGATTGAAATCCATCTAGTAGTTTCTGAGAAGAAGATTTTTAAAGAAAAAGTTTACGGACGGACGGACGGACAGACGCACGCACGGACGCACGACGGACACATCGCCATGACAATAGCCCGCTGGCCTGTCGGCCAGTGGAGCTAAAAACTATTGTTTGATCCCTTGGAATTTAACCATAAAAATTCGGGGAACAAATTTATTCAGGCCGTGCTTCATCTTATGCTGCATCATGCAGCAATTTTGTACTTGTATAGCAATCTGATTTGTTTGACCTTTGTACTGCGGTCCCCGATATAACGACCTTGCGATCAGCTACAATAATACGTAATCATGGGCTGCAGGTGACAGATGATACTCCTCTATCTTTTGTTTGGGAAAGGGTCGGGCAGGGTGTAATTGGCAATTTTAACCTTCAAATCTGTCAGTTGCGTGACTATTTCAGCGTCGTTGACAAAAATAATTCACAATACATGCAATGTACGTAAGAAAATGATACACCGTCGTCTGCGCATGTAAGAATCTACACATCATAGGCTTGTCTTATTTGGCGCATCAATTTATGCAGATTATCACAAAATTACTACGCACTGCCTCGGCGCTGACGTATTGAAAGTAGTTCTAAGTAATAAAACCCATAATGTCCAAAAGTCAGATTGTTCAGTTTCTCACAAGTCAACTATTGTGCGACAATGAATGCTACGAGGGACGTTCAATTAATTTTGGAACATGGGTTCTGTAAGCAAGCGTTATGTTGCAATTCAATTTAAATTTATCTAATCCTTCGAAGCAATCCTCTTTGACATCCACACACTTTTGAAGTTTTGAGATCCATTACTTATATGTCAATAAATGGGCCTCTTTTGGAACACCCAGCAGACACTGGTAAAAGGCACTGTATAAGGAACATGAAAGCATATACCGATGACCAGAGATGGTTTTCGTCATCATGGGAGATACAAAAAAGCCACACGGGCTTAAGCAAGGCTATAATGATGGATGAAGACGCTGTGCTGCATGTTTCTCTTTCCAGATCTGCTCTTTTCGTGAACACTTTCGCATATATATCTCTTGTATAAATGACCGGCGAAGGTGGTGCTATTTTAAACAGCATTTTGAACAAAATTCCCATCATATTTGGAAAATACCGCGTGCAAAACTTTTCCCGTGCTTTTAGTTTTTTGACAATGATGGACATTGCCTGATCTTTTCGCAACCATTACTTGCTCATGACACACCGTTTTATGCTCAAAACAATAGACCTATGTTCAATCATATGTATAGAGCCCAAAAAGTCAATGTGTGTTGCATTTTTATGCTCCCCGAAGGGAGAGCATATAGTCGCCGCTTTGTCTGTCCGTCCGTCCGTCCGTCCTGTCCGTCCGTCATTCCGTCTGTCCGTCCGTCCGTCCGTCCGAAGTGATTTCTCCATAACCCTTGGGCCAAATCAATTGAAACTTACCATGTGAACTCCCTATGACATAATGCCGATGTTCTTTTCCCGGTTTTCGGATTTGAGGCCTCGTCATGGGAAAAGGGGACTTAAGGTAAAATATAGTTTTTCTCTAATTTCTCCTAGTCTAATGGTCAGAATTTGATGAAATTTCATATTTGAGTAGTAAATCAGATGCCCTTGACAATTAACTATGTGAAATTTGGTTATAAAAATTATGTCATGCAAAAAGGGGGCTTAACATTTGCTAGCTTTATGTTAGCTCTGCATGGCATACATTTATTGTGACAATGCCTTATTCGGGGAGCATTGTGTGTCTCTGACGGCTCTTGTTTTGCATTATTTCGAAATATATTTTGGCTACTTTACACGGATGGCTTTTTGTTCCTTCGTCGACAGGCAGGGGTCCAAACGAGAATAAACCTGTGTATGTTTCAACACTTTGGTCAAGATCGTGTAACATGCCCGCGATGAAAACCCAACTTTACATGCTATTCCTTGCACATTAAACCATGCGTCTTGTTTGGTCATATCGGAGTCTGAAGCAACATTAATTTTGTTTTGGTACTAGTACTACGCGGGTTGCCTGGGAGGGGGCATCATTTAGATCAGTTTTACCAATTTTATTTTTTCAACTTCCTAAAAACTGACGTATGTTCAAGGTTCGAACACCCATGCATCTGATACATTTCATTATATACATATGATGCAGATATTCTAAAGCCTATGCGACCTTTCATATAGACCCTTACATCTCACTTCAGTTCATTTTTAGCTCCACTGGCCTTTCAGGCCAGCGGGCTATTGTCATGGCGATGTGTCCGTCGTGCGTCAGTGCGTCCGTGCGTGCGTGCGTCCGTAAACTTTTTCTTTAAAAATCTTCTTCTCAGAAACTACTGGATGGATTTCAACCAAACTTCACAGGAATGATCCTTGGGTGACCCTCTCTCAGATTCCTTCAAAGAATTTTGATCAAACCAGAATAACCTGAGTTATCTGCCCTTGAATGTCAAAAATAGCTGGCTTTGACTTTATTTTTACTCTAAAATCTACAAATATCAACCAATCAAGACAAAACTTGGACAGTATATATATAAGCATAATATCCTGCCTGGGTGTAATTTTCAGCTCAATCGGAATTTTATATCATGAGTTATGTGCCCTTAAATTTGACAAAATTGCCATTTTCGACTCTATTTTGACTTTGATTTCACTCTAGCAACTACAAATATTTACTAATCAAGACAAAACTTGTACAGAATCTTGTTGACTATAAGATCTTGCCTTGGTATAATTTTCAGCTTAATCTGAATTTTACATCATGAGTTATGTGCCCTTGAAATTGACAAAATTGCTATTTTCGGCTCTATTTTGACATGTTTTCACTCTAGCAACTACAAATATTGACAAATCTAAACAAAACTTTGACAAAATGTTGGTGACTATAAGATTTTGCCTTGGTGTAATTTTCAGCTTGATCTTAATTTTACATCATGAGTTATGTGCCCTTGAAATTGACAAAATTACCATTTTCGGCTCTATTTTTACTTTGTTTTCACTCTAGCAACTACAAATACTGATTAATCAAGACAAAACTTGTACAGAATATTTGTGACCATAAGATCTTGCCTTGGTATAATTTTCAGCTTGATCTGAATTTTATATAATGAGTTATGTGCCCTTGAAATTGACAAAATTGCCATTTTCGGCTCTATTTTGACTTGGATTTCACTCTAGCATCTACAAATATGGACTGATCATGACAAAACTAGAACAGAATGTTGGTGACGATAAGATATTGCCTTTGTGTAATTTTCAGCTTGATCCATAAGAATTCAGGCCTGTGGAGCGACTCAAGACCTTCAGGTCTTTCTAGTTTTATTTAGTGTATTGTGACATAGAGAGTGTATATGACTGGTGTAACTTGAGATATCAATAACTGAGGCGCGTTCTTTAGAGCGATATTTTTAAGATTTCTTAAGGTGTTTTGGATAAAGCGTTTTTAAGACCGAGACTTTGACCGTGCTGTTCCGAATGCTCCATATTTATACGAATGACGCCATCATGACGTCATTTGTATAAACTATGGAGCATTCGGAACAACGCGGTTTATGAATTATGGAATGTTCGGAACAACTCGGTCAAATCTCTTTTATATTGTTTGTACAGAGTTGACCGAGGGGTTATGCACGAAGTATAAGGTAATGGCGCCTCCCATTGAGCGTCTTAAAAATCTTGCTCTAAAGAACGCTTTATCCTAAAATATCTTATCTCGTTCTTTAAGAACGCACCTCTGGACTTTACTAATTTGTCTGAAATTTTGACCAAGTAAATACATCAATTTTCTTGTTAAATAGCCACAGGCTTCACTAGTTCTATAAAACAATAAGGTGTGGTGGACCATTAGTACCACTTTTAATTGAACGTCCCTCGTACACAAACAAAGAATACACGAGAAAATGCTACACGAAACTAAATCCCATTTGACAAGCCAAGAAATCGAAGTAGAATATGAAAAATATATCATTCTCTGTAGATAAATGTCGTTGTAATGGCGATGAATTTTGTGCTAAAATAGACTGGGTTTACCGTTATGTTTTGATATTTTGAATCAAGCCGTAGCTACGAGATTATATAACAACACCCACGAAATACAAGTGTTTGTCCGAAATTACGTCACGGTTAATTTGATAAAATTGTTACCTATTAGTTTCAGTTATCATTACGTTACGTTAGGTTGTCACGTTATCGTTTTAACTAAGCCACCATGCGTGTCCGTTTAGCGAAACTTAGAGCTGATATCTATATACATATAGACAGAGCAATGCTAAAATCTAAAGGCGAGGTCACATAAACAGTTCCACGTCCACACCACGGAGGGAGAACGTCCAAAATGGCCAGTCTTACAGTTCGTATATTTTGGACGCGATGTGGGCGTGATGTGGAGGCGACATTGTGTGTGACCAGGCCTTGAGACCATTCTTTGACAGTGTGTTTAAGAAATACACACGACTGAAAGCATGCGCGATTTATGAGAATCCTCTCAGAACTCAGGATTAGAGGTGGCGGTGACTTTTCAAAAAGAAATATTTCACAAAATGTTTACTAACCCTATGTTGTGGGTAATCTTTGGAATAGTCTCAGCGAGATGATTCAAATGAGTACCCACAACATATAGAGTTTTGAATACAGTTAGGGTTTTGAATTGAAATAAAAAAAAGTTAAACTTTCTTAACCCCTCTTATCTGTTTCTCTCACTGAAAGTATGTGCGATTTATGAGAACCCGCTGTGTTTGAAGGTGTCAAGTGATGAAATCCTCTTATCAGAGACCTAGCTATGTTAACTTGTAAAGGCTCGCAGATTTCCCAGAATACGAACAAACTCCAGAGTGCGATCGAAGCAGGGGTGTGCTTTAATCTTTAAGAACGTAATTTACGTTATTTATTAGTTTTACTATAATGCATACCAATAAGAATCACTTGTCCCAAAATTAGGCCTACATGTATATATTCGAAAAAAGAAATGAATCGATGTGAGAACAAAACGTTCACCTCTGTTGTTTTACTTTATATATTTTGGAACCGAGATTGTACGATGCTATCGATTAAAGAACTCCCGAATTAGTAAAGAATTTGTTATAGTATGTAAAATTTCGGAAAAAAGAACAAATGCTGATAATTTCCTCGGGTTTGGGTATTTCGGGATCATAATAGTCACTTTTCAACAAAAATCTCGTAACTGCAGCTTGTTTTAAGCCGGGGTTACGATTTTTTTTTTTTTTTTTTTTTTTTTTTTTTTTTTGAAAAGCAGCAGCGATATTTATCATATCGAACTGCGAGAATCAATGCATTTATCAATTAATGGTGGTTCGAGGTATGCGTAAACGTAATATCATGACCCCATTATTCGTGAGGTCAATAGAACGACGTACAACGTCATAGTTTGGCGTCATGATCTGGTGCCTTACATTTTGCAATAAGATGTAAAACTCTGGCGAATTTTGAAGAAAAAAAGAATACTTGTAGAACAAATCGAGAATGTTGTGAGTACAAAATACTCGAGGCGGTGTCCGTGGTCGAGAGGTAAAGCGTTGGCCTTGCGATCAAGCGGTTCCGAGTCCAATCCCCGGAAGAGGAGGTTGTTCTTGGACTTTTCACCTGCCCACACACTCGGTGCGTGTATTCGTGTAGTTTCCAGGAAGCAGAATCGAGAGGGATTGAAATAAGCTGTAAATACTTGCTTCCCAATCGATGTTAAATAAATACGCTGAAAGTCGCGTTAAAAGTACGTAAACTCACTGAATAATAAACGTTTTGTTTCGTTCTTTTCCATTTATCCCGAATTCGTCCTATTAATTAAGGTTAACACGTGTCATTACTGCCTGACGTCTAACGTTCCTTGATTTCACGTCAGTTTCGCTGATGAGGCATTGCTAATTACTGATGGTCTAAGCCTTTAAGGCACTCTAATCATCATTAAATACAATGTACCAAACATTCCGTGTAATTTCGCCTAGCTACCTTCGGTGTTTGTCGTGACAACGGAAATTCACGGAGTATCCGGATTTAAAAAATCCGGATACCCCCGTCAATTTCCGTTCCCCTAGGTGACATGAAGTGTGTAGTATATAATGATTGGTAGACGGCCTGTATTGGCTGGAAAGTATCTTACTACAACGTGACGCCTTTTGACGCTCTCACAAGAAAAGGCTTGGGAAAACATTGTGGACATTGTCTGTGACAAACAATTTCATCATTTTGCACAATTTTCTCTTACCTAAAATGGAAAGATTTTCATAAACTTGTAACTGTCGTCTGCCAATTTGTACAGTACAAACATTTGCCATCTGGTAATGAACTAAGGTACTGAGGTAGTTCTTTAAAGTAACATTTAACATTTATTTTTCATAAATTTTACTCTTATTTTTATCTGAAAAAGCAATTTTTCACATAAAAAATTCTGGAATTTTCAAGACAAAATATTGTACCGTATACGAGAAATATATATTTTTGAGTTCAAATATTGTGGACAACAGTTCAGATTTATATGGAATTTGTCATTTCTGTCGGCGTATTTTTCACTTGAAATAACAACTTTAAGAAATGATAGCATTTCTACGTATTAGAATAACCAATTTTCGCATCAATGCATACTTTTAAAAAATGAAAATGGAATGTAATGTCCCTGTAAGTCGAAAGGACAATGACCCAACCTGACAAAAATATATGTAGATGCTGTATATAAATCCGTGACGTCTACGTTACCTTGGAATGAAGTCCTGGCCACACGACAGAATGGTTGATTAATATATGGTAAGCATGACTTTACTTTCTTTTATTTCTTCTTCTATTACAACAGAGTAATTCATTTGGAATGGGATCGGGAAAGTGCCCTTAAAACATTTTAGAAAACTGAGTTTTTCTAAATTAGCATGTGGTAACATGTAGTATCGTAAAAATCCATTCTGTTAACTCGCAATTATTACAGCTAATTAAATGAGAAGCTGTCAGAGAACTTCTGTTTTTCTGTACTATTATAATATTTCTAAGCTTAAAACATGTGTGCAGTTGCAATATGCAAAAAAACACTTCGTATTTTCAATAGGGAACGATTTTATTAAGTAAACAGTGACGTAATTTCGGACAAACAATAGTATTTGTAGTAGGTTTTGATATACAATCTCGTAACTAAGGCTTAAAGGGGGAATAACACTTAACATTTTACAAATTTTCCGAGAACTTCGTACAAAAAAATAAATATATACTTAACAAAAGTTCTAATCGGTCACTTTTAAAATTGCAATATCTCGATTATTAATCAACCAATCTGTGTAAAATTTTACATGTGTTATTTTTTGCCCATATCATTGACTATGCGTATCTTTGAGAGCGCTGAAACATTGAGGGGTGGTTAAGATCTCCATGTACATCATTTTCCCGTTTTGCACGTGAAAAGTTTTCGTGCAACAAAAACCACGATCCAGTTTATACAAGTGAGGTCTCTATCGACTGTATAGTCAGAAAAACACATAACATGACCAGAATGACACACCAAGTGCGAGGCAGGGCCGTCGAAATGCTACAACGGGGCCTTCGTTTACGACTGGCAAAATTTAGTTGCAGAAAAAACCAGAAGTATGTGGCAATCGAGGCTTGTTTTCTTTTATGCAGTTTTTATCATTCCTTTCCATCCATTTCAAGTCACCAGAACGTTTACGTAGGCCTATTTTAACCATCAAGGCCTTATACATGGAATTTCAGGCCACCGGAAGTGCTGCAGTTCGCCATCGGAAACGGAGACGACGAGTTACCATACATCGCCAGGACCATTATTTCCCTTTGTCATATGACAGGAACAGATTCCTCCCGGCTTCAATCACTTAAGGCTGACTGCGGGGTCGACATGAAGGCAACATTACACCACAGACTGTGCACAATAGGCTGTAAAGTGTTGGAATTCGTTGAAAGTAGCCACTCAGATGTTTTTATCTGTAGACGTCATCGAAATGTCTGTCTAGTTTTGGTGCGACGTTACCTTCTCTTTTCCAGGGCTGCCCTGGCCAACGTTTTCTTAACAATTTTGACCACAACTTTGCATCAGTTTTCCGACGGACGTGTGCTCTTTTATCGCTGTCACGGTGAGTTTCAGAGTGACGAATTTGATTGTGATTGACTTTCTTAACATTATCCTTTCCACGACAAGCTAGTGTGTAGCTGTTATTGAAGCTAACGGTGACCACACACGTTACTAACACTGCTCTTTTTGATTTGTGAATTTTGAAATCGAGGGTACCTCTTTAAGAACTGTTGTTAGATCTTACTAAAAAGTCTTAAAATAATCAAATTGCAACAGTCATGTTGGAAATTGATTTCTTCAACAGTGTTCCAGAAAAAAATGTTTGGAATCGTTTGTTTAAAGATTTTATGGCGCAAAGTATAAGGTGACCGATTAGAACTTTTGCTGAGTTTATATTATCAAAATATGGTCTTTAAATTGCATATATGCCAAATCTTAGCTTTCTACCTTGTGTATTGGCTTAGATGTTGACGGATTTAAAACCTCATGATTTTTTGTCCCGGGGATAATATTTACAATAATGGAACATATGGGGTTTTAAATCCGTCAACATCCTAGCCAATACACAAGATAGAAAGCTAAGCTTTGGCATAGATGCAATTTAAAGGCCATATTTCATACTATATATTTATTTTTTTGCACGAAGTTCTCGGAAAATTTGTAAGATGTTAAGTGTTATTCCCCCTTTAAGTCAAGCCGTAGTTAGCCTACAAGATTTTAAAACGACAGCGACGGGTCGGTGGTTATTTTAAATTTTTGCCAATAAGACGTGCAGAGTCGGGCATCAGAAACAGGGTCGGTCGGGTTAATGCTAGGTTCCCACTGCCGATCTGATCAACTCGATCAACACGACCATCTGATTTTCCTGATCAGGCCCGACCAAATGTATGTACACGACTTCTCGATCTCTGGTCGATCAAACTAGACCCCCACCCGAGCACGCCCAATCAATTTCCAGATTTAAGCCCGACCATCTTTCCGATTTCTACCCGATCACCCCGTCCTTAATTCAAGCCCTACACAATCAAGACTCGGCTATCTCGATCTATACACGACCAGATCGGTCAATGATATCCCGTCGAGATTCACAGAGGAATCATCACTAAACGGAATGTGATTCCTCTTAAACTTCTTCTTTTCTCCGTGCGTTTCCATTGCACGTTGGATGCTTTGTTCTGATTAGGGTCAGAGCCTCGATCTGGCTTAAAAAGTGTTACTATTTTTAGTAACAAATTGGAACTGCGTCTGTGTGTCTATACTTAGTACACTAAATTTAAATTCCGAGGAGGCACTTCGTTCGCTGACAGGATGGAAATAACAAGCAAAATTAATGTTATGTAATGCGAATTCATTTTCATTGATTTATCTAATTTCATCAAATTCAAAATGTAGATTTTTTTTAAATAAACATCGAAATTAAATTTATTTGTTTTAAATTGAGAGGGGCTAAATCAATTAATAACACATAATTTCTCAGCTTATACTCTATTGATGTTGATGAGATAAATTTCACGGAACGCGCCTTTGAAAGGGCTATTCCCGGCTCTAACCCCCTCTGCTCCAAATCCAGTGGTTTATTCAAACATTCGAGCCAAAGTTTTTTTCTGTGCATGTGAACGCTTCAAACTTTTTTTGCATTTAAAAACACTTTGGCTCGAATGTTAAGTATAAGCAGTATAAGCTGAGAAATTAAACAAAACATACATTGAAGCGGATGATTTTTCGGTGTGAACGCTTCCCAAAAAACACGTGGGTTACCCACCGTGTGATAGAATTGATAATCTTTTGATAAAATTTGTTTTTATAGTGTCCCTATAGACAAACTTTATAAACATGTTGAATTTTAACTTGAGTTTCACGTACATCAACTTTACCCGGCGGTAACGTGTTCAACGCTTTGGCTATGGCGCCGTAAAATCTCCCAGATTTACAAACTCTTATCTTTTCTATTCACGTTTCAAAATTTGTGGGAGATTTATAACAACTACTTCCATTTCTTTTAACATCTTAAAACATCTTGCGTTTTTAAATGTACTAAGTATATAATATGCGCGGGATCTCCTGTTGTTTGTACACATTTATTACCACACGACCTAGTGTTCCCACTGCCGATCGATTGTGTATTGATCGGGTAGAAGATCGACCTTATCGAGAATCAGTTGGGCCTGGAGATTGAGTGTGATCGGGTTGATAATCTGTATTCCGACCTGCAACGAACGTGCACTCGATTACCTCGACTTGTACTCTAGTAATTTCCGACCACACCCCGATCAACTCGACCTCTGGTCATCTGTTCACTCGTCCAAATCGGGTGAAGAGGTCGGGTTTGATCGACTAGAGGTCGATAAGAAGTCATATGGTCGGGTTTGATCGAGGGCATTTTTTAAAAGCGGTCGAGTAGATCTAGTTGATCAGCTGCCATAGAGCAGTTGGGAGCACTCGATCACCTCGACTTGTACGAGTAATTCCCGAACGCTTTCCCGATCAACTCGACTTCTGCTCTATCTGTTCATCCAAATAAGTCCCGGTTAAAGATATCGACTCGATCACACAGAATCTCTACACGAGTGATTGTCGATCAGCTCGATCTTCTGTACGATCAATACTCGGGCAACTTCCCGATGTGTTTTCTACTCGGGATTTTTTTGACATGTCAAAACAAATTGGCAGGTTTACCGATCGATGCTGACCAAACTCGATCATCTCGACTTATCCCGATCACCCTTGCCGACCGACCTCGATCGGTACTCGATCGCTTGATCGGGTTTGATCGAGTTAATTTGGTCGGCAGTGGGAACCTAGCACAAGGCGCGTTCCCATTGCCAACCAAATCAACTCGATAAAGCTCGATCAAGCGATCGAGTACTGATCGAGCTTGGTCGGCAAGAGTGATCGGGACGATCGAGTGTGGTCGGTAAAAATGATCGGGAATTAATCGACAAGAAATAAAGAAGAAGTCGTGTAAATACATTTGATCGAGTTTAATCGAGTTTGATGTGGGAATTTAGGCGATCGAGTTGGTCGAGTTGATTTGGTCGGCAATGGGAACGCAGTTGTAGCGGATACACAGTATTTTTACGCCTTATTCATAAGATAGCCATAAACATGATGCATCTGCATAATGATATTCCGTTTACTTTATCCTTTTCCCAAACAAGACGTGAACTCCGTTTTACTAACGCACTTACGAAGATTTTAGTCGAACGTGCCCCTGGTTTGTACCTTCCGATAGAAAAAAATTGTAAAATATTGTGTCAACAAAAGAAAATTCTGATTACTAGCAGTTTTTTCCTTTTGTATCAATATTTTATTGCCTGCATTGTGCATTGTATTCACGTTATGCTTATATTGTGATACATTAATTAGTTATCTGTTAGTTAGCATTTTTAATACATGTAGGCTACATTAGTGAAACAAATATTGCAAAGCTAATCTTTCATGTAGTGTTTCTATGATTTCCTAACCTTTTCCCTCGAGTTTGATGTCTCCAGTACAAGCGGAAATTGTCGAGTCAAAGGACAAGAATGCTGAAATACAGTGTCTTCTCCTTGGTGTAGCCTTTTTCTTGTCGTTAACAAACGATTAACCCTTTCCCAAAAGGCAAAATTTGGAGTTGTTCTACTCAGAAGCTGTTTTAGATGACAGAATTAATGTAAATTGTTGTAAAACTTGTCCATATTGTACCCAAGAAAATATTGAGACACGACGAGAAAATTCTAGGCCGCGTATTACTAAACATCTTACGATCAAGTTTTTGTGTAAACTGTGTAACAAAACATCTGATTGCACGAGAAATCAGACTGAGCCAATCAGGGCTGTTGTTACAAGTAGTTATGCAAAAATCAAACGTACGATCGTAAGTAATATTGTTATCAACAATGTTCTTCTTTTGCCTCGATGTTTTCCCTAGCCAATTCTATTAGGGGCGTCAAAACCAGAGCTTGTTTGGGAAAGGTTTGAGGTTATTCTATGCGTCATGAGACACCAAATACTACGCATACTTCTGCTTTCATCTTAGGAGTCCTCCGTGACAACGGAAATCGACGAGGGTATCCGGAGGTGCGTTCTTTAGAGCAAGATTCCTTGAGATATCTTGAGATTTCTTAAGATGGTTTAGGATAAAGCGTTCTTTTGAGCAAGATTTTTAAGACGATCACTGGGAGCCGCCATTGCTCTATACTTCTTTCGGAACCCCTCGGTAAATTCTGTAG
The DNA here is from genome assembly GCA_963680895.1 of Fragum sueziense. Taxonomy (NCBI): domain Eukaryota; kingdom Metazoa; phylum Mollusca; class Bivalvia; order Cardiida; family Cardiidae; genus Fragum; species Fragum sueziense. The sequence goes on along the minus strand of OY804595.1, from coordinate 8,528,170 downwards.
AATCTATATGGGATAGAATTGACCGAGTTGTTCCGAATGTTCCATGATTCATAAACCGCGGAGTTCCGAATGCTCCATACTTCATACAAATGACGTCATCATGACGTCATTTGTATGAAGTATGGAACATTCGGAACACCTCGCTTAAAATCTCGGTCTCAAAAACGCTGTATCAAAAACATCTTAAGAAATCTTGAAAAATCTCGCTCTAAAGAACGCACCTCGGATTGTTTTTTAAAAACATTCGGATTGTCTCGTCAATCTCCCTTGTAACAGATGTCACCCAAGTTGCTACTCTCCATTGCCGAGGTCTATTGATTAAACCATCAAATATGACCTCTGCAATTTTCGGTACGCCAACAGCCTATTTGGTCGTCATAATCTAATTATAGCACACCATTTGAATTATCGAATCAAAATCATTCAGTTTTATCTTGCATGATCATTATGTATACATTACGTCGCTTCTTTTTTTGGCTGAAGCCGGTAACATTTGAATTATCGAATCAAAAGCATTCAGTTTGATCTGGTTTGATTTTATACATTACGTCGCTTCTATTTTTGGCTGAAGCCGGTAATTTGAAGCGTCAGCCAATGAAAGCTTGTATCAGCTTTTTAAATTGTTTTGTTGTGTATCGCCAACGATTGGATACTGAAATCCCGCCAAGGCCCAGAGATTAGACGTGAAATGACCCCGCGAGAACAGAGCTCATTCTATCGAAATGGAATGTAGAGATAATGTGCTCTGTTCATAAGAGAGTACCAAGTTGCAAACAGGGTTTTTGTATCTAATGATGGATGGAATACAATGAAATATTTTCTTTGCAGATAGAATATGATCAAATGCTCGGCAAACCACAGAACTGAAGGTGGTCAGAACCGCCTACTCCAGTACACTGACAATGGACGTCATAAATGGTAGCCTTACGTCACCGGTGTCTGAAGACGACTGCTTAAACAGCACACTCAACTACACGGCCAATTGCACGACGTTGACGTACGAGGACGTTAACGTCAATGATGCATTCCTCATAGCTGCCCGATACACACGGAATATTCTCATTCCTATCATAACATTAATCGGATTTTTCGGGAATACATTGTCATTGGGGGTGTTTCGTCGAAACAGAGTAAAACGATCAGCATGTTTTACGTTCCTGGTCGCGTTAGCGGTAGTCGACAATCTATTTTTAGCGTGCGTGTTGCTGAACTGGATCGATGGCGAATGGGACTTACTGCCTATAACACCTTTTATATGTCAGATTGAGGTGTTCTTATCCTACATATCGAGCTGCCTGTCTGTGTGGCTTATCGTGGCATTCACAACAGAGCGATTCTGCGCTATATGTTTACCACTCAAGCTCAATATTTGTGGCACATCCAAGGAAAGGGTCGTGGTCATCTTACTAACATTGATCGGCTGCGCAATTTATCACTTTCCATTTTGGACAGTTACAGTACATGCCTATGATTCTAAAAGTGTGTGCAGCTTTAAAACTGAATACTTTGATTTCATGAAAATAGCGACATGGATCGACACAACTATCACTTTGATCATCCCATATATGCTCATTTCACTTGCTAACTCCATTGTGTGGTACAGGGTGAGAAATCGAAGCATTTTAAGAAAAGCAGGGCAATATGGGCGACAGTTGCAAAAGAAGACAACAAACGTCTTTTGGAGAAAAGGCGCCGTCAAAGCAATCTAGAATAAACTCGCGACTGACTTGGATGTTATTGTTGGTATCAACGTCATTTCTATTTCTAAATCTCCCCTCCCACTCAATGAGGCTGTTTAACTTGATAAAGGGAAGTAATAACCACACAGTATCCACAATTTATTATTTCGCACAAGAAATGACGCTCATGCTGTCCTACATCTCACACAGCTGTAATTTTCTGCTTTACACCTGGTCAAGCCCCAGTTTTAAGAATAATTTGAGATCTGTGCTACATATCAAGAGGTCTTTTAACAACAGGTCTACTCCAGAAAACAAAGTTGAAACTGTTTCTGTGCCTGAATCGTCCGTTTAAAAAAATAGGGAATGATTTTATGTAATTAACCGTGACGTATTTTCGGACAAACAATAGTTTATCGTGGGTGTTGTTATAAAATCTCGTAACTGCGGCTTCACTCAAGCCGCAGTTACGAGATTTTATAACAACACCGGCGGTTTATCAAAACATAACGGCAAACCAAGTCTATTTATAGCACAAAATTAACTGCCATTAAGTTTTTTTTAACCCCATTCAGATTCACGCAATGTCGGATAAAATTATTTTGGAGACGTCGTAAAGATTCGGTGACGGAAAGTTCAATCTCCAAAACGTTTACGACGTCGTCCTAACAGGTTCGGATACGTAACGAATGTTCTCGACGTCACATGAAAAATTCCTACGTTGCATGAATCCCATTTGGGATGGACGACCTTAGATATTATGTCGTCACTGAAAACCTCGTAACTGCAGTTTAAAACAAGCTGTGGTTACAAAGATTTTGAAGAAAAGCGACGCTATGTTGTTCACCTCTAACCCTTCCTAATCAAGATCTAGTTTAGACCTCCATAATAGAAAAAAAACTTGATACGAAAGAAGAAAATATTTATTACCAACTATTTTCAAACAATATGATGAGTTTCTTTTTGGTAATAATCTATCGTATCACTATACAATCATGTATCTGCTATTTATATATGAATTATTAATATTTGTTCTTGATTATTCTATATCTGATCGAATTATCCAAAATAAAGATGAACAACTAAATTACTTTCGTTTTGTTTAGATTTATGATCGTATTATTTTACACCTTTAACCTAGCTCAACGGTATGTGATGACCCCTACTTCGGCGAGGATTTGACGTTCAACTTACGGAATATGATGAAAAAAAGTGGTCATTGGTAACGATGGGTCTCTACGCTACACGAATCCCTTGGCTTTACCACTGAACGCATGCTATAATTGACCAAACGCCGACTGTCAATCAAAAACATCCATTAGCCAATAGACGATCAGAAAAATGTCATGCCCCAATTTTTCTTCGTTGCACGTGTTCTTGTATCGATTTATCGACTGACAATCAAAACAATCGACATGCCAATGGCAAAGAATTTTGTGCTATGAATAGACTAGGTTTACCGTTATGTTTTGATAAACCATCGGTGTTGTTATAAAATCTCGTAACTGCGGCTTGAATCAAGCCGTAGTTACGAGATTTTATAACAACACCTACGAAATACTATTTTGCTTGTCCGAATTTACGTCACGATTAACTGGATAAAATCGTCCCCTATTAACGATCAGACCCCCATTGTTTGTCTTAAATTCTATGTTGGGCGGAGCGATCTGTCGGTTGGCGTTTGGTCAATTGACCAAACGCCAATCGACAGATCGCTCCGCCCAATATAGAATTTAATACAAACAATGGACATGTGTTCGTTTATAGGGAACGATTTTATCCAGTTAATCGTGAAGTAAATTCGGACAAACAAAATAGTATTTCGTAGGTGTTGTTATAAATCTTCGTAACTACGGCTTAATTTAAGCCGTAGTTACGAGATTTTATAACAACACCGACGGTTTACCAAAACATACGGTAAACCTAGTCTATTGTTAGCACAAAATTCTTTGCAATTGGCATGTCGATTGTTTTGATTGTCAGTCGATAAATCGATACAATAACACGTGCAACGAAGAACAATTGGGGCATGACATTTTTCTGATCGCCCATTGGCTAATCGATGTTTTTGATTGACAGTCGGCGTTTGGTCAACTAATTCCATTGGTTCTATCAATATTACCTGGTGGGTGAAACAAAATGACGTCATGGTAAAGCTCACGATTAAGGACCTGGCAGAACATTCCTAGCTATTAGCTAGGAATGCTATGCCATGTCATTTATCGTGAGTTATATAGCATAATGTTTATCTATGATATAAGTCGACTTGGTTGTTGCTAGTGACAACGCATGTTTTCTTTTTACGAACGCTCATCTGATTGAATCGTTCGTTTAATTAATTATGACGTTTTATGGCTATTCAACTAGATAGAAGATGTAATTGTCCCGGAGTTCATGTAGCGTATTAGGAGACACCGGGGTTTCCGATGATGGGTTAATACCCTTTTCCAACCAAGACCTACTTTTGACGTCAATAGGAAAATAGGATTGGGAAAATTTTGAGACATAAGAAGAAAATGCTGATCATCAGCATTTTCTATTTTTACCTCAATATTATCTATGCTATTTTGTACACAATAGATCTATATTGATATACACTTTGTCACATGTGCACAACAGCTTTTGAATTGTGCCACCCTGAAATTAATTTTGTCGTTTTGGCAAAATAACATTATTCTCTATGTGTGTCGTGGTAGTAAACAACAAGGAAAGTTGCAGCAAAGGCCATACGTTATACTTGCGAATTTGGTATTTGTCTTATCTACACCGAACAGATTCGATCACATGTCTTCAACACTATTTTGTATTTGTCTCGTGGGACGAAAAAGTGCATAAAACTGTCATAATCGAGGCAAATAAATTGTCGAAGGTCCTATGTATTTGATAGGCAATATGTTACCATGAGTGTTCAATAAATTCATGGAAAGGTATCGGCATCTCACCAAATCATGATCGAGCACAATGCTATTGATCCATTTTCTATAGAAATTTGGTTTGCATTAATTGTACACATTTAAAGAATAAAACTAGCTGTTGTGATGACATGTTTCCGATAAATAGTAGTCATGACAATCACGGGTGGTAAACAGAGAAACTAGCTCCAAAAAGAGTCAACGGTATTTTGTTTCCTCGTGATATCCGGCCTTTACCGAGGTAGTTGCATAGAGCGAAATCTGTAAACAAAGGTAGGTCACAAACACATTTTTTCTACAATTATTTCTTTTACAACGAGTTATTGAAAATTCCGGCGATGCTGTAATATGAAGAAATGGTCTAAGTTTGCTGTGCACGAGAATATACGGTGTTAGTAATCAGAGTTTGAATACAATCGTTGAAAAACATTTCAAAATCGAAAATTCAGAAGTTTTTACTTTCGATTTTGAAATGTTTTTCAACGATTGTATTCAAACCCTGCAACTAATACCGTATTTTCTCTTGCACAACATACTTCGACCATTTCTTCATATTACAGCATCGCCAGATTTCTCAAAAACTCCCTTTAAAAGAAATAATTTTAGAAAATGTGTTCGTGACCTACAAATTTTCGCTCTATGCAACTACCTCTTTTTGGAGCTAGTTTCTCTGTTTACCACCCGTGGACAATGTCATGTTCGAAATAGAGGCCAAAAATTCGCCGAAATGCGAGCTTTTGCTGTTTAGCAAACAGCTTTTTTTTGCCCAATGTGACTAGATGTTGAAATTTTGTGAACAAACTGGACAAACTATCTGTAGCTATCATAGGTAGGCAGGTATATCCAAACTGTTGGGTCAATCGTTCCCTATTTCAGGAAAGCACCAAATTTGGCACACATGTAGTATAGACACATGTATACAAATGAGCCAGGATCTGGAAAAACGTCCTTTATGGTATTTGAGAACAACCTGGATCCAGACCAGCCTGTGCATACGCACAGTCTGATCAGGATCCATGTTGTTCTCTAATAGCTTCTTTGTGACCCAAGGGCGGATCTAGGGGTGGGGTCAGGGGGTCATGACCCCCCTGAAATTGGCTGAAAATTGAATTTTGACTATATAAATTCTTATCAAAAGCCATAATTTGGGCTTTGACACCCCCCCCCCCTGGAAAAGAAATCTGGATCCGCCCTTGTGACCTGTATTAACCATATAAGAGCAGCATCGGTGTATGCCAGTATTCGCTTAGGCACAGCCTGACCTTGAAATGTGGCTGTCTCAAATGCTATAAGGGACGTTTTTCAAGATCCCGGCTCAAATGATTTCTTGGGTAGAACCCAAAATCTGACCTCCCTCATGGCCGCCATATTCTATTCTATTCTTTATTCTTTACCGCCAGTAATGGCGAACCCTAGAAATCTCTAGGTACAACATATCAAACCCTGCACCACATTTAACCCTTTCCCAAACGACAAAATTTTAGGGTGATCAACTTCAAAAACTGCCACAAAAGACAAAATGGGTGTCGTTAAAGATGGGATTTGTGCAAAATATGGCACAGAAAATATTGAGACAAAAGGAGAAACTGCTGGTTATCAACAGTTTCTTCTTTTGTTTCAATGTTTTCCCAAGCCTTTTCTATTAGGGACGTCAAAATCAGGTCTTGTTTGGGAAAGGGTTAAATACATATAAAAGATCCTGCACCGAATATAAATCCTATCAACGTCACTGCAGATACATTAACCCACCACCATATTTACAAATGCATCTACAGTAACACTTTCGAGAAGAGAGGCAGTGGGAACCTTTTTTACAAGTATCTCACTGCTACCCATTAATCATCTTCGCAAGCCAAGGTTGACATCTACGACGTAACGTCGTTTCTGTTTTCATCCTTGGCGTATTTAGTCCGATTTTCTTGGTGTCCTGGAAAGCATTTTCATTGGTTCCAGCGAGGTCTCGCTGGAACCAATCAGATTGTCGACTGATACATTCATGACAACGGGCGGGAAAAGCATTGCATTTGCAACTCAAAAACGCGAAGATGGGCGATTTTTCCTAAGAATTTCACTGCAATAGACAGGAATTCCCTCTCATTAATCGACGAATTATTATACTTTCGACAATTCGACCGAAAAAGCAGCTAACTTTTATCTAATCCGCATGACGTATGTCACGAAAGACAACGCGCGTTAATGACGTCATCAATAATGGACGTAAACAACCAACAGAACAACCGCTAGGCGGCGCTTTGCGATTTCAAGAAAATCGGACTAAATCCGCTAAGGGTGAATACAAACGTAGGTGGGTTCAACCTTGGCTAGCGAAGATGCCCATTTATACAGCTGGGTAGACTGGGGCATTGACAATCAAGTGTCTTGCCGGGTGAGACTCGAACACGGGTCCTCCGGGTTACAAGTCGAGGGCTCTCACCACTCGGCTATCGAGGCTATTGGAATCAAATTATATGGCCGCCAATTTTGACTTGTTAAGAGCAATTTCTCCCTTATTATGACAGATATTAACTTACTTTTTGCGTCTACACCTAATTTTAAGTAACAGCAGATCAAATGAATTCATTCATATCTGCATGTGGAATAGCCACCTACGATTTCAAAGATGGCCGCCACTAATTTATGTTTTTGTTAATATCTGATGAAAAGCTTTATTAATCCAAAATACTTTTAGGGTTAACACCAACACTTTGAACAGCTGTTGTCTGAATGAGACCCTTCTCACATTGGTTCGAGTTGGCCATTTTGAATTTCAAGACGGTCGCCATTATGTTGGGGAGTTTTTCTCGCTCTTTCACAATACATGTGACTTATCAGTAGAGCATATAATCAAAGAATCGCCCCAGTCAAGATTTTACGTGAGAAAAGTAAAGGGAATATCTCCACATTTGTATAGTTCTTCGACTGCTCTTGTTTAAAGTAAAGCAATAAATTGTAGTTTGTAAACAAATAACTGTGCAAGATATATTATTTGTGCAAATTCCTGGTCATCCTTATTGATATAATTCTATGACAAGATTCCAATGAATATATTAATGAAAAAAAAACTACTTGCCCCCAATTTCGTCTGCCTAGACAATACATGTATTATATCAAATCATTACAATGTATCAAATGTATTATCAAATGTTAGATCAAGGTATTTTATTAAAGGAATTCTATCTCCCTAACATAAATAAAACTGCCATTTTAAAGCACAAAACGCTTCATCCCTATATATACCTTTTGCATTCAAGCATCTATTGAAAAACAGAGAAATGTGTTTTGCTTCTTTTCATATACAGTATGTTGTTATGTCAGTTTTTTGAATGAGCATATTTCCATTGATAGATAAAGGGCCGGATCCAGGATTTTTTTCCAGGGGGGGGGTGGGGGTGGTTCCAAACCCAAAATTTTTTCCAGGGGCCCAAATTATGGCCTAAAATGTAGTAAATATGTAACGTTACACTAAATTTATATAGTCAAAATTCAATTTTCGGCCAATGCCAGGGGAGGTCCGGACCCCCCCCCCCCACCCCCTCTAGATCCGCCTATGTAGATATATGGTTAAGGAAACATTTCAATATACGTATCATTTTCGCTTGGCTAACCCAATTCCCAGATTGACCCCCGAATACCAGTTTGATATATTGGGTGAATGTGAAAACATCAATTCACAAAAGGGCATGAGCACTGAGTCACGTGGAAGAACACATCTTGAAATCAACTAAAAGGCTTGAATCACCATCATCAGCAGCATTGTATTTTCCCCCGTTTAAGGTAGCCGAATGCGATTCCATAACTAGAAAACTGCCCTAGAGAATTGACTCAAACTGTCACATGTTATAAAGTAAATCCTTACTGACAAATTAAGATAATAAAAAAGATAAGTCACCGTCTAAAAAAAGAATGAGGGCCGTCTCAAAACCAGCACTGAAATGGCTATTTTTAACATGGAGGCTAATGGGAAATTTGAATATTTTTACACAAATGTTAAAAAATAGAGAATTTCTGCCCAAGAGAATTTGATAATATTTTGTAAATTGATGAACCCGGTCATGATCTGTAAAATAAAGAAATAAAAAACAAAAGTCACCGTAGTATATGAAATTAAAGAATGGGGGGCTGTCTCAAAAGTGCCGGAACAGCACTGTTTCAGCTGATTTTTGACGCAAATGTTAAAATTTTAGGAATTTCTGCCCAAGAGAATTTGATAATATACATAATAAAAAAAGTTTTGCAACAAAATGTAAATATCTGTAGTAAGCAAAATAGTTTTGTTTTAACATAAAATCAAACGTGTACACAATAGATTATAGCTAGAGAACACAAACAGATGAATTTTATACCGCAATCGCGTGCGTCTCGCACTCCAGGTGCGCATTTCCGGTTTTCATGTCTGCCATGGTATTCATGTGTATGGAGCATAGTTCAAGAAAACATTTAGGTGTGAACATAATTGTCTTTGCCCAGCATAAAAAAGGCCACTAAAAAGAATTTTCTGCAACGCTGTGGGACTACGCCATGGACTTACGTTAGAAGGACGTTATATCGCTAATGTGTTTCTACGTGGCAGAAGCAGCGAATAAGACGCCTTTTTGAATTTTGCGCATGTCAAAGCATAAGTAACAATTTGAGGATGCTATGTGAGCCAATTTGTGTGGTTTGAGATAGTCCCGGTCAAGGACGTCGTAGAAAAAGGCCACGAGAAGATGACCGTCATAATTTCGTTACGTCACGGCAAAGATGTTCCTTATCAACACCAAAACTTACGAGTGGCTTCCACAAGAATTTCAATATAGAGTATCCACACTTACCATCCGTGATCGTCTTCACAGATGAACGGTTACTAGACGTTGACCATACGTTGTAATTTCCCTGACGCTACACCATGAACGCACCAGACTTGACTGGTATTGTGTCCTAAATGCTTTAAGCCAAATTAAGCGTATACAACACTGATGGACTCCCATTATCATCCATTTCTTTCAGATTTGTCACCCATAGAGCACATACGGTGCATTTAAGGAAGACGTGTGCGTGATCGTACTGACGCGAATGACGTTCAATCTCTTGATAAAGTAGTGAATGTTGATACTGACGCGACGTCAGCTACTGGTACTCATAAGCGTAACACGACGTCAAAAAGATTTTAACGTTATCCACTACATTTCATTTGTTGATCATGGGGTTTGTCCGCTTAAACATATTTTCTTATGAGAATTATATTCAGTTGAGGCGAGGAAGGTTATTTTATTACGCAAAATCTTCATTAATGCCATGGAAAACTTTTCACCGGCATAACATTGTACCAAAACACTACAAAAATATGATTTTATTTCATCCCATTCCAAAAAGTAATATTAAGTCATTTTAAATACATATCAAATACTGGAATTACAAGTAGTTTCCAAAAGATGCGACTGAATTTGTAAGAAAATGAAAGAAATGATTCAAATGACTGACGCGTCGTAAATATCAATTACATGTACTTTATGTATGATATTTCATTCTTGGAACTATTATGCAGATCATGCTGTTTATTCCGTATTCATGCAGACGAACACAATAGCAAAGTTTAACAACACCGACAATATTTTAGTCCGGACCAAATTCAATAGTTTTGCAGATGACTAAAATGTGTCCAATCTTTCCAAGACAATGCACATTTAGGGGCACATGCATCAGAGATTTTAAAAAAAACTTTATGGGGAAAGGAGATGCTGTTATATGTAAATGTTTTCACTTATTTAATGTGTTTTAACATTTTACACTGTTTATTTTTATAAAACTTATTTTGTCAATATGGAACGATTTTATCAAGTTATCAGTGACGTAATTTCGGACAAACACTAGTATTTCAGTAGGTGCTATTATACAATCTTGTAACTACGGCATGGTTAAAGCCGCAGTTGCGAGATTTTATAACAACACAGAATGTTTATCAAAACATAACGGTTAACCAAGTCTATTTTTAGCACAAAATCTATTGCTATTGGATGAATTATGAAATCGGACAAGTAGGGTAAGGTGGGGCAAAACGCCCCCAAATTGTTTTTGGTCATTATCTTTCAAACGAATGGCGATATAGATGTAATTTTTGCAGTGTTACAAAGCTTTAAGTTAGCTGAACATTGTGGCATGTGATTTTGGCTTTGCGTAATATGATATGCATTTTATAGGCAAAAACAATATTTTTTCAAAAGGGGCGTTTTGCCCCGCACCTGGGGTAAAACGCCCCTCGCGGTGGGGTAAAACGCCCCCGGGGGGCGTTTTATCCCATGCTTCAAATCTTTTCATTTTATGCTGACTTGAATAAGTTCTTACACTTGAAATCAATATTTATCGGATGTTGTCCGTGGTTAAATTCTAGATTTTCGGGTCGAGTAGGCCTACGTCGGATAGCAAAGATTTTGACGCTGAACCTTTGGATCAAGTGACTAACACAATTTTAATGTTATTCTCTTAATAAAGAAAGATAATGAACATCCGTAGAAAGAAGAAGACATGCAAATGTGTATCAAGGTTAAAAGATTTAAAAGAATACATACAATACAAATTTACAAGACGTCGGCATTTTTCGGGCGTTGCCGTAATCATTCGGCGGCAGATTTTCCCGTTCGTAACGTTTCCGTATAGATCGGAAACCACCAAAAGTCTACGATCACGTTCGGAAAATTCCGAATCAGGGGGCGTTTTGCCCCATGAGACTGGGGGCGTTTTGCCCCAAAGTGACCATTTCACCATTTATCAAAATATTCCAAATACACCAAATATTTTACCAAATGTTTCTTTTTCTATAAAACAACAATGTAATGTTCTATAGATATATGTATTGCATGTCAGAAAAAATATATCCGTGCCAGATGTAACACGAAATAAATGGCAGCAGGAAATAACAAGAAATGGCCCAAAAATAATTTTTGCAAAATATTTTCTTATTGACTAATGTCAGAGCTAAAACTTTTCTGTCACATAATCTACTCATTTTTTACAATCATATTAAGGCCATAAGTTTGTCATATATATTGGCATTTCTTAGAAATCGATGGGGGGGGGGGCGTTTTACCCCGAGGGGCGTTTTGCCCCACCTTACCCTATACATTCTAAGTGGGGGGGGTGTTAAGCAAACCCGTTGTTAAAAACAAGTAAATGTAAAGGAACGCCCTCAATATAAATAAAAGTGAAAAGGTGCAACGTCATAATATGACGTTACGTTGGAAAATTGGCATGTTTTCGAATTCGCTTTCGACACAGTGTTTTTGAGATTTTGAAAGCATAATAAGCCGATATATGCTGAAATTTTAACTGTGTATTTAATAATAAAATTACTCACATTCTATATAACAATCATAGAAAAAACACACCGGATTCGATCAAAATCAGCAAGTTGAAAATCGGAAATTGTCTAAGTTTTACTCGATTTTACGGCTTTTTACGTCGTTTTTCTGGCACAATTCGACACACGTATTCTTTAAAAGTAGAATGAATTATTTATTGAATGACAAAAAATTCTACACACGAACAAGAAATTAAATTTACATTTAGGTGATCTGAATCGGAATTTGATCTTTAATTATATTCTAGTCCGAATTCTTAATTAAACGCAATTTCATATTTTCAAAACGTCGCGATTTTCACGTGTGGACATTTTTGGCATGATTTTTTTCGAATGCGCTTATTATTTGTTACTTTGACAATTTAGCAAGTACTACACATTATAAGATAGGATATACAAATACGCACTAAGGAATTTATATTCAATGGAATTCACCATCGATAAACTACAACTATCACAAAAGAGAATACGCAATGCGAAGTAAAAAATAAAATTGAACGTCAGCGGACATCATCATAATTGTGCGTTTAGATCAAAACGATTTTTTACCTCGCTCAAAATCATCAATTTTCTTCGTACCATTCTATAGAAAAAATATGTATAAATAAGTTCCGTAAATAAATTTCCGATTGCTGCATTTTTCATTGCGAATTCTCGTCTTTCTGTGGATTTACTAATTTCAGTTTTTACTAAGGGGACAGTTTTTGCACATTTCTCTAAAACGCCCCAACTTCACAACAAAAGATTTCTGTCTCAGAAAATCATACCGGCTGTGATGGGAAGAGACATCACAATCGTTTGCATGAAAATCTAACGTATGATATTACCCGCGTTGAAATAAATCAATATTTTGTACTTGAATATGTACCGCGTTGTTACGCAGGGACATTGTAAAATGACGTTGTTTTCCGAATTCTGTTTGCTCGGAAATGCTAGCAACTAAACACTCGCATTTTATTATTATATCAAAAGAATCCTTATTGTATAAGCTTCAGTTTGATATATAACAGCAAGCGTTATTTTACAACTTTGAAGCTGTTTACCGTTTATAATTCACTGCGCATAGTGCAGTTTTGGAATGAGTACCAGTAGCTGACGTTACGTCACTGCGTACAAACAATTTAAGTGGATTAGAAAACTTTTCACGGTTGTTCTTGCTTGAAAATGGCCGCACAGTCGATACCGAATTCTATTGTAACTTTTTATTTTGACCCCTCACCTACGTCAAGACAATGTTTCTAACACACTATTTAACGTTACCACAAAGCGACCTTTGAATGTTCTGCGTAAATGCATATGCTAAAATATATATAACGGTTGTGAAATAAATATCACAGAAAATACATTTTTTCAATAAACAAAGTCAGTGTTGCTAAACTTTTTTTTACATGGTATATTTTGTAAATTGATGAACCTGGCCATGATCTAAAAAATAAAGAAATAAAAAACAAAAGTCACCACAGTATATGAATTGGGGGTTGTCTCAAAAGTGCCGAAATAGCAGTGTTTCAGCTGGCCTTTGGCGCAAATGTTAAAATTTTAGGATTTTCTGCACAAGAAAATTTGATAATAATTTGGTAATTTATGAACCTGCAAATGATCTGTAAAATAAGGAAATAAAACAAAACAAATGTCACCACTGTGCATAAACGGGAGACCGTTTCAAACGTGTGTTTTTTCACTGAAAAAGCAGCCTTTCAGCTCGATTTTGTATAGCTGTTAGTACATAGTTATAGGAAGTATTGACCAAATAACAGTCATAATCATGATCGTAATATGTTGCTTCTTTTTATTAAAACATAAAATCGATTTTAAAATAAATGTTTGACGTCTCAAAATTGTTTTATTCTATTGTAAGAAAGGGAAAATTTAGGCCTAAATGGCTTTGGAGTAATCTATATTTATCTAACATTGGTGTAATGTCTTGAACTGTAGTGTGAAAGTGGAACGTATTAGACAAAAATCAGTAGATTCCGATAATTCGAACCACAATAGGACTTTTCTAACGATACATTCGTCAGAAATCGGCCGATTTTGTGAATCTTACCTAAACCGTATTACCGACGTCGTTACTTTGAACGCCAAAACGCACGTGTTTAAATGACGTCATCAAAACATTTTCAAATACGGCCTGATATATATTTTCACGTTTTATTCTTGTTCGATGAAAAACTGATACAAAAGTGTGTATTGTTTATCTAAAAAAAAATGTAATGGGTCTAACTTTCTACCTTTTTTCTGAAACTTTAGGCTGCTATCTTATTTACGACAACATGCGCGTTTTGGATGCGCAGTCGAATCGAATTCGGCCACCTTAAATCGATGCACTATCTTTGGGTACGTTGATGTCCCTAGATATACGAGGGCTCATCAATAATTTCGAGAACTATAATCTTATATCAGAAAAATATGTTGATAACCTCAGAAACATTACCCATTTCTTATAAAAGTAACATCCCTTGAACAGTTTGCATTAATTTCGCCGCTTGGCCCACCCCTGTAGCACGTGCTACAGCCCGTCACGTGACATGTCCCGCAAACACTTGTAAATGACACACCCCTACTCTTCTTTTTACTCATTTTCTTCACTCCGTGATCTATTTCTACGGTTTGGAAATAACTAGAAGTCGCAAATTGGATAATCTGTGCGGTGCGGAGGGTTTGGTAATATTTCTATAACCAGTTTCACAATACCGGCCTTTTTAACCCGTCAGCTATGGCGCGACGCGCTGTCGTAGCCAATCTCCTTCGCAGTTATCTCCCCTGAATTTGGATTTGGGAGATCTCTGCCGACACAGCTTGAGGTACCAAGATGTCAGGTAATTGATTTTTTTTTTTTTTTTTTTTTTTTTTTTTTTATTTAAAAAAGTAAACATGCTAAAGTGATGTTTTAAGAATATGAGGTGTCAGATATGAATCCAAATAAAAAATATAATTGGATTTAAAAAATGATTTCAGAAATAGAAATAAATTTTTCGCCATCTTTACGACATCACGTGACTTTCACCATGGTCACGTGATTTATATGCCTGCAGTGATAATGTAAGGCATTTCGCTGTGTGGAGTTTGTGTCGTAGCGCGACAGAATTCCGGACCTGATAATAGTTGCGCGCGGTCTCATAAAAGCGGGTGACAGGCCAAATTTGATTACTGCTGCAAAATTATAAGTACTTACTCGACTTTATATAGACATAAAATGCTCCAGTTTGATTCCTCGAATATTGATGAAAATTATGACATTTCGTCGGTGTAAATGCAAAACCTCGTATGTCGATTGGTGCGATTTTCAAAGTATAAACTTGTGTGCCCAGTGTAGAAGATTCTCGCAGGTTTTGAGATATTTTTACTTATCAGTATTATTGACCCATTATTTGTGAACAATATGTCCACATTTCAAGTAAGACATTTCAGTTTGGGAAAAGTTACTACGCTTTTTCCCTTCCCTTTAAAATTTTCCAAAAACGAGATACGAGGTTTTGCATTTACAACGACGATTTGTCTCACCGGTACATCTGGAAATCATTGCTTTTGTAGGTGAGAACGAAGAATAATGCTTTTTGTTGTAGACCTACTTTCCGACTCAATAATGATGCATCTATGTCACGTCACATGTATTGATTTGATTCGCACAATAATAGCGGTCTTCCTTATAACTTTGGCATTATTTACGACACATTTTGACACCCTGTCCCATTCGACCAGGCAGCGGCCAGCGCGGTACCCATCTTGCCGATGCACGGTGCATTCAAAAATAACTGGTCATACGGTCCTTAGCTGATTCATACAAATTATCCAAGTGTCTTACTAGACTATTTCAACGCATAATTTTCAATTTTCAAGAATAAATTCTAGGATTTTAGCAGCTTTCTTTTTATCCTTATAGATCTAGTCTCCGGTCAGCTAGTAAAATCACTCATTTTCTCTTATCCCTCTGCCCTCTCTGAAGCGTCGTTTCCGCTTTCAAATAACGTTATTTGATAAACACATGTCTCTTTACAAAACATGTAAAATTTCGCGGATGTCCGTACAGGAATTATTGAGAAATACATAAAAAATATCATAAGTGGTTGCTCAAAAATGCAAGATAATGTCATTTTTAACAAACGCTATTGACATGACGTCATAATTCTGCCATGACGTCATATTGTTTTGACGTCATCGTTTATAAAAAAAAGATGAGTCGGTTGGAAAATGAATGAGTTTTCAGTATACCAATTTTCGTGAAAATACGTCAACGGGTAATTGAATAGTAGATTTAGTTCTCGAAATTATTGATGGGCCCTCGTATGTTGGTCCTGTTATTATATAAAAAGTTACACGCAACATATCAATACTTGTATATTCTATTTACAACGATAAATAATTAATACAGTCATATTACATTAATAAGACACTAAAACATCTACGTTTGTTGAACAATGATAAGATAATAAAATATTAACGATACTTGTTAGCACTTAGCCAGAAAATCCTTTCATCTCATTGTTGGCATTGGGGAAATATCGTAGTTACCTCCCTTGTCCAACTTCCTTGGACCGGCAAAATCAAAATATCAATTTTACTAAATTTTTGCTTTAAACAAACTATGGAAGATAATGAAATAAAATGGTTTGATAGTTCCGATCCATTCGAATGTTCGCAACCGTTGCGCCAAAGTTCTGATACATTATCAGGTCGAAACGAATCAAAAACATCGTCGGAAATAGAGAAGGGCGAGACGAAAACAACAACAACATTGTCAACAAACAGTAAAAAGTCTCTCTCACAGGAGTATGAATTCACGGATTCAGACGATTCACCGATTAAAAAGTTTCGACCAATGCGAACAATTTTATCGAATATAAGCAATGTCAAAGGAGAACGCTTGCAAACCATTGAAAACCCATCAAATGAAGTCAAAATCACAGTGGAAACACTTTTGGAAAACAGTGATGCCAACTGTCAAAACGAGTCATGTGATAAAGAGACCAGTAAGACAAACATTAACGCTGCCAGTGATTCTGTTTCGAGAAACTTTGCACTTCGTACACACAGAAAGGTTGTTTACATCTGGAGTGAAGAGTTGGTTACAAAATGTGATGAAGTGATGAAAATACCACACAGGGTGATTATCATAAGGGTTGAAACTGGTACAATTGTTTAGGCTGTAGCAGAATTTGGGGTATAGCAGATAGTCGGCTAGTATATTCAGGGTTTCCACCGACTTTCAAATCTGGGGGTACAAACCATACTTTTACAGCTAATCCGAGTCTTCTCTGATGCAAATACGCTCTTTGATATTTTGATTTTTCGCTATTTACATCAGAGAGCGTTGCTCTTTGAAAAAATCAAGAAGTTCGCAACAAATTGTTGCGCATCGTTCACCGTCCGATCTTAAACGCTATCGTTAAAGCCCCTGATGTTATCGATAAATGAACCATTTATTGTTATGGCTGCTGAAAAAATTACGACCAAAAAGTATTTCTAAAAGGTTAATAGGCAATTGTAACCGGGTCATTTTTTATACGAAATACGGTACGCCGCCGATATGCCAGACTAAAAAATCCAGTCTAATGAGTAATTTTCTGTCACGTGACCAAGCACTGAAAACCGCACTTGTTCGTCGACTTTCGAACTGGAAACATCGAAATTTCATTTATCAAGTGAGTCTTTCCTTTGTCTTGGTTGTAGGTTTTCGCGCCATTAGTTGGTGATTGATATTTCTGGAATGATTCGTGTCTTCGCGTATTGTTGCATTACTATTCGGGTTTTGTCATTAGTTTTCGCGTGTCGCATTTTCGCAGCAATTGTCCCATTTATTTCGCGTGAAAGACTTCGGAATTATTTCTAACTCTGTTTAACCACTGACATTTTCTTACAGAACTAACATCACGATGACCGTAAAGAGAGAGCCATGTGGGAATGAGAGAGCCATGCTTTCAGTTATATTAATTGGTAAGTTTGTGTGAAGCTCTGTGTTGTTCTGTTCTGTACCGTACTTTAGAATCTTTAAAAATGCATTCTTTTGACTAGGTAATAATTCTACTTGTTCTGAGTCCTTCTGTCATAAACTGGTTAAATAATGGCGACCGATTGATCTTGTTTCAAACGAAGTCAAGATCAATAGATTTACATTATAAGTGTATCTTCATTTCAAAGATCTGGAGGAGTAGCACAAGGTGTATATATATTTTGTATTTTTGTATTGTTTCGTTTCAGATGCATAGATCTATGTAGTACTGGTACTAGTACTTAGGTTGGATACTTTGTATCCATTCCACAGCCTACGTCCGTCTGACTTGTTAACGAGATCACCATGAGTTAAACATCAGAAACTACAGTGTTGTTGGTCTTTGTTTGTCCACCAATCTCAAGTGATACCCACGAGACCATCTGGTCACATTTGGCGCCCACCGTAAAAAACCTGCATGAGGTGTTGGGTTGTGAGATAAGTGAGTTGATGATGTTGAAAAAAAAAGATTCGTGGAAGAATCTTAATTGTCGAGGGGGTGTATGTAGCCGGGTGTAGTATAAGGGGCACTTATACTATCTCGCCGTACAAGCTAGCTTTTATAGCGACGTGGTAGAGTGTTCGCTTAGGGTGTGAGAGGTCCCAGGATCGAATCCCCACAGGAGCCGATAGGGATATTTATTTGCGGGTTACATTTGGCGCCCAACGTACCTTGATTTCTTGGATACATTACCAACTACGATCTTTGGAAAACCACCTTCTTATGGAACATTCTGGAACATTTCTGACCTGAACAACTGAACACCATTGGATACCAACTCACCTCGATCTTTGGAGCAACTTTAGTATGGAACAATCTGGAACATTCATGACGTGACGATGTGATGTGATGTGTAAATAGGACAATCTATCTGTATTTCGCTATTTCTCCAGGTCGTACGGTACAGTTCAACCATGATGTAGTATGAGTGAGTAAATGTTTTTTGTGTGATTTTTGAGTGATAAGACATTTTTTTTGTTCTGTCCTTTTTGTCACTGCATGACTTAAAAATTGGTGAAGGAAATTCAGTTATTAACATTTTCACATAGCCCTTTAAATTTAGATTTCACCATAATGTCAATTTAACCCTTTACTGAACGTCGTGTGTTGTCGTCCGAGTAGAAACTATGATGTAAAAGGAGAAACTATTTTTTTTCCCTAGCTCGTTTCATTCCAGAATTCTCAGTTATCGTTGCATATTGCCTGCCGCTTGAGTGTTAAATTTTGACCGCTTTCTCTTTTTTGCCGATTAATCGCGTTTTCAACGAATTTGGCACGACATCTTAAAAATTCTTCTTTTCTTGCATTGTTTTGGTGCTTTGCTTCAGAATAACTGATTTACATCAGATATTTGTTACATTGTACCAATATATTGTAAATTATTTATAATTCATTTCTGTGAAGGTCACCCCGGCCATGCTCTCCAGACTTTGACCTTGGATTATGATGACCTTAATTTGACCTTGATGTTGACCTAGACTATTTTTTTTTTTACCTTGAGAATTTAGTGTAAGTAGTTAGTATTGCCAGTAGTACCCTGTTAGTATCAATTAAATTTCTAGTCATAGCAACTGCTACATCTTATATACTCTCTTACGAACAGAGCGCATTCTCCCTACATTCCATTTCGATAGAATACTCTCTGTTACCGCGGGGTCGTTTCACGTCTAATCTCGGGGCCTTGGCGGGATTTCGGTATCCAATCGTCGCCAATATACTCATAAACAATCGAAATTTCTGATACAAGAAATGATTGGCTAACGCTTCAAATTACCAGCTTCCGCCAAAAATAGAAACGACGTAATGTAAACGTAATCAAACAAGATCAAACTGAATGATTTTGATTCGATAATTCAAATGTTACCGGCTTCAGCCAAAAATAGAAGCGACGTAATGTATACGTAATGATCATGCAAGATAAAGCTGATTGATTTTGATTCGATAATTCAAATGATGAGCTATAATTAGATTATGACGACCAAATAGGCTGTTGGCGTACCGAAAACTGCAGAGGTCATATTTGATGGTTTAATCAATATAGAACTCGGCTTTGGAGAGTACATCTTATACTACTTTTTTGCAGCATTCACTTAGTTATGAAACTAGTTCAAAATGAATTAGTTCAGATTATTGCCTGTTTAGTCCTTGTTACAGAGTAACAATCGACTTTCTTTTTCTTGCAGAAACTCAACTAGTTAATTTAGCTTCACTCAGTGAAATTAATCACTAGTTGCAAAGTAAATCTTGAGTGAAAGATTTATTTTTTATAAAAGGATTTCACCGTATAAGTTCGCGAAATTTTGGAAGCAGACGACATATTTTGGAGATAACCCTAGCAGACGACAAACTTTTGTTCAGGTATCATTTTCTTTATTGCTTTTCAGGTTTGCTGGAATTTATTGAATTGTAACATCTCAACACAGAGATACATGAAAAGTATTGAAACTTTGGAGAGAATGCAAGGATAAACTAATTTGAAAACATTGTGGAAAGTGATAAAATCCATCGCGCCCTTTATGTGCATCTTTATATATGGAATATTTTGAATAGGATTTTGTGCCTCAGGACTTGTTCTTTCTTTCAGCTTGACAAAGGGCATGTTTCACAAACTGCCAAAAATCGCCCAACTTTAAAAAATGCCCATTTTTTCAGGATCTCTAGCTTAACATCTGTTGTGTCCGAAAATGGCTTTCTTTTGGCGATGAAGTCAATAAAAACGTAAAAAAAACTGGTTTCTGTAACCCATGTTACGCCATAAATTGGCGCGTTTTTTGACGTCGTCAAAAAGACGGCGTAACGTTACGTTCCGAAGGAACTTTGCTTATTCTGGCGTTTGTATTTCTTTCGCCTCAGCAAGATGTTAATGACTTCTAACACGCAAATTAATCCCATATTATGTAATGCATAATAAGATATCCAGATAAGATAAAGTTTATATGATTTCGTCTTCGGATCGCTGTTATTTCGGATAGAGGTAAGGCGGACATTTTTTAAGTATATGTATAGATGTATATATATCTCCTATATAGCGACTGGTGACGTTATACTCATTCCTGTTTACTTTGTACAAAAGTATGCGATTTAAGTAGAAAGATCAAGTCACCCTTCTAGGAGGATTGTTGTGATGTTGAATGTTACGATATAGAGGACGAGAATCGACCTGGCAGAGCAGCCCATGCTAATCGAATGGAATGCTCTGCCAGGTGAATTCTCGTCCGCAATACTGAGGTGTAACAAACATTTTTTAAGCATCACTGTTAGACGAAATGATAGACTTTCCTTGTGTGAATGCTTTAAACATTTTCCTATCAAATACCTGGTTTTGAGGTCCCTAGAAGAAATAGTTTAGTAAATCACCAAGGAAAAAATAAGAAAAAAGAAATGACAAATAATCAGCATTTTTTTCTTTTCTCTTAATATATTTTAGACTGTGTAATACTACGGGTTTTTTTTTCGACAGATGTTAAATTGGAGCAGCCTAAGAGGATAGGGTTAATCTTATATGTCTGTAATAACTCGTATGAATTAAAACATAACTCAAGATCCAGTTCAAACAACTGCTTATTCTGACAAAGCGGGTTCCTTTTAATGACCAATACTATGAGAAAAGAAAGTATATGATAATATTATTATTAAAAAAAATCAATATCGCCCATACTCATTCAATGATGTTATAAATTGGCGAATTAATTAATTAATTAATGCTATATAGATGACGTTGGTCGACATTGAAGATCAATGGCAAAGTGAATTTTGCGGTAAAAATACATTGGGAACACCGTTATGTTTTCATAGATCGTCTGTGTCGTTATAAAATATTATAACTACGGCTTCAGTCAAGCTGTAGTTGCGAGGTTTTTGAATAACACCGACGAAATGCTATTATTTGTCCGAAATATTATCACTGTTTACTTGATAAAATCTATCCCTATATGTTGATCCAATTATATGTCCAATAATATTGATGGTTTTGTCCACAAACATTAACCCAGGACATAAACAATGATCAATCCTATCAAGTAAACAGTGATGCAGTTTCGGACAAACAATATATTTTTTGTCGGCGTAAATCTAAAACGTCGCGACTACAGTTTGATTGAAGTTGTATATTTACGACGATTTATTTAAAAAGATAACGGTAAACCCAGTCTTTTTTTATCACAAAATTCATTATACATTTGTTATGACCTTACAGCGGCAATGCATTATTAAGACGCCCAACTAACGGACTAATGGCCCGCAAAAATTGTCTCGTTTTAATTTTGGTGAACTATACATTGGTCGCTCTTAACACAATGCTTTCATATCGCGGCATTTCAACAAAAACCTCGCAACAACAGGTTAAAACAAGCTGTAGTCACAAGGTGTTTGTTGAAAAACGAAATATACAAATTCCGTGAGACTGATTCCCGCCAAAAATATGGATCATGCCCATTTTGTAATAATTTGTTAGACAAAAGCAAAACGAGATTGTCTCAATGAAAACAATGCCTTTGCTGTTATGGTCGACTTTAACATGTCTCTAAAACAAAAAAGTAGGTTGGTCCAAATTCAAATTAAAGGTGAAGCACACGACAATATGGAACGATTTAATCCAGTTAATCGTAACGTAATTTCGGACAAACAATAATATTTCGCAAGTGTTGTTATAAAATCACGCCGTAGTTACGAGAATTTATAATAACACGGACGGTCTATTAAAAGATAAAGTAAATCCAGTCTATTTTAGCATAAAATTCATTGTCATTGCGAGTGATTGGAATTTTACATTTTTCGTGTCTTTCTTGAGAGGAAACATTGTGGAAAATGAAGAAATTGCTTGTGACAAGCAATTTCTTCATTTCCCACCATATTTTCTAAAGCCTTTATTTTGCGCGCGTGTGTGTGTAGGGGGGGGGGGATAAAAAGAGTCGGTGTGTGGGAATGGATCAATCGCTTTCGCTGCTGGAATCGTCAGCTACTGGTACTTCCATTGACGCAGCATCTGCCAAATGAATACTCCAATCACGTATTCCAAGCTTGGGATTGTGTTCATACCTTGCATCAGACAAGTACCATATGATTGCTGCAAGGTGGGAACACATGCCCACAGTACGAGAACCAGCTTTACACTGACAATACCAAGCATTTATCGCTGAATCTGTGTGGCGAATCCACATCAGATACCTCTTATTGGATGTATGTCTGCTTTGCATTTTAATGCAAAGCAGACCGGGCTCGTCCACATGGACAAAAACATCAGCATTTCCTTCCAAGTGCTCCTGTATGTAGCTTGAACTCATGCGTAGTTGATAGACACCGAGAGTGAGCTCCCTCAACTTTTCTTGTGTAAACCTTGGAAAGTCATCTACCGCCGAGTGTTTGACGGTTTTCCACACTTTCATCTTTCTTCCGAACCCCTTTTCCTCCACGAGATCCATCAATTCATTGGTTTTGTTTCTTTGAGCGAGCATTCCTTTAGCGACTTCTTCATCCTCTTCAGCATGTGTAGGGGAACTTATGGGAGGGAGATATTTATTAGAGAGGGCACACGCAATTCTTACAAAATCGCCGATGAATGGTAACTGACTATTTGACATGACATTGCTAAGGTACTTGAATCTCTTGATTCTTGAATTGGCAGATTCTACTACCCATCGGACCTGAAAGTTAAAAATACACAAAGCATTGTTAACCCGTTACCGCGCAGTGACCCTTTTCGACTCCATACAAGATGAACTTGGAAAACATTGTCGAAAATGAGGAAATTGCTCGTGAAAAACAATTTCCCCATTTCCCACAATATTTTCTAAACGAAATGATAAAACTTTTAACATTTCTGTCAATTTAAATTGTCGCCTGCAACATATTTGATTTTGGAGGAGTCTTAAATGTTGCCGTTTGGTAATAGGTTAACAGTGGGATTTACCTGAACATGGTCCAGCATCATTGAGCGTCAACAGACTTGAGATACATCGATCATTATTGTATGTCATGTCGTCGCTTTTCTGCAAAAACCTCGTATCTACAGCTTGTTTAAAGCTGCAGATACAAGGTTTTTGAAGAAAAGCAGCGATGTGATGTTTGGATAGGTCGATGTATAAAACAGACTCTTTATAAAATGAGTCATTCTTTATAAAAACGAAAGATAGTTTTTCATTATTTCGCTGCTTTTAAAGTTAAACAAAAACCTCGTAACTGCATATTAAAACAATCTGCCGTTACTAGGTTTTTGTTGAAGGCGACACCTTTCTGTTATGATGAACGACACTAATCAAAATATGTCAAGGCGTGACAAGAAGCATTATCACAAAGGAAGGCGAGCTAGAATTATACTGGTTTTTTTTTTGTTGTTGTTGTTTTTTTTTTTTTTTTTTTTTTTTTTTTTTCCCTAAAAAATCCATTTCAATGATTGTGAACCATCAAATAAAACTATTCCTGCCCTTATTTGTGTCTTTATGATATGAATTACGAGGGTTTTCTCTCACCAGTCTTTCAAGCAACCCTTTCCGAGCCTCTTGCTACTTATCACGCATATGTGTACTATTCATTCACACATTGGCTGAATTCGAATGGAGATACAATGAAATGATACTCGGCGCCGTCTCGAAAAATGTATTATTTCCCTCACATACAGTGGGAACTTCCTTGCATTATGATTTAAAAGGATGAAAATTTCTTACCTTCGTCACGAGTCGACTCGTGTTGGCTTCGTTTGTGGTCATTTGTTTTTGTCCTTTAGGTATTATTGTTGGCATCTCTGCTTGGATTCCGAGGTCTTTCAGCAGTGCCAAACTGTCTCGGAATCCACGATCTACTATAAAGACGTCACCTTCTTTCAAGAATCCTCGTATGTCTTCTGTATTCGTTCGTAGCATATAGTTAAGTATGGCGGCATCGTTGTTCTTGCTATCCGACATGTACGGACCTACGATCGTGACAAAGTAGCCAGTTGTTGTGACTACCACCATCGGCTTAACCAGTGGACGTCCCTTGTGTACACTGTAAGTCCGCCTCTGGAATCGGAAGTTGTTGGACTTATTTATATAAATATAGGTACCGTCCAATACTAGGATTACTTGGTCATCTGCCGAGCCAAACAGGTTTTGAGCTAGAGGGCGAGTGTATTTGCAAATGATATCTCGTCTGGTCAGGCTCTCAAATCCTAGATAAAGGGGTACGAAGCTGCGCATAAATGCCTGTCTCACCGTACATACTGCACGACGAATGCTGGATTTGGTTATTCCAAATATGGTGGACAACAGCCTATTTGACATGCCGGACGAGAGTTTTAGTAGAAAAATGCCAAGACTTGTTCTGGAAGATCGGTTCGGAGTGTTTTTCAACTTGTCGGAAAGGTGAGAGTACAAATCATCAAACTGAGAGCGAGTTAGTAGAGTCAGTGATGGATAGTCCACTTCATTCAGGGTATCAAAATTCAAGGAGTTGTTCTGCTGAAGGCATAAAGATCTCATTTGTTGAAGAAGGCAATGTACAGAGGTTCTGCTAAAATTACTTGCTTCTGTAATTGTTTGGATATTATCCACGGCTGCCTGTTTCAGCGACCCTTCGTTGATATGAACTGGGCAACATCTGGAATCTGCTGGTATTATAATGTTATGCTCCAAGAAGGTAGACAGACGGCCTTCTGCAGACAAACTAACCAATTTGGGCCCTGGACGTTTACAGACAAAGCACCTGGAATGGCTTCTGCTTGTAGACGGAATTTTCAGGGTGATCTGAAACGAGAAAGTATCCGATTTCCAGAAGAGATATCTCAGGGTACCCGAAATCTTATTACGAAAACTTCTTTGGGAAAAAAAGAGAATCAAATTAATCTAAAATTGTTATGATGATTATCTACAACTACTTTTCTCATAATATTTCTCTAGTGGCGTCAAATTCAATTAGGTTATTTTGAGAAATGGTTAAGCTTTACTTAAACCCTGGTTTCGAGATTATGGCCCCCTTAATTTTGAACAGTTTGCGAAAGAAAGCCTTGAATGCCAACATCACGAATTACCGTTTGCAGATATTGCATTGGTTTGGATACACTTCCGATCTTTCTATCAATGTACCAGTACATACTGAACATCTAATTATTTATTATGATAATAATTGTTGTTATTATTTTTTTATATATATTATAGTCCATCAACATTACCTCGGGAAATCTGCTTATGTAATGACCCCACTTCTACAATGTTTTGTTAAGACGCTAATGAGTAACATGTCGCAGAGGGTCATAGCATATGCAGATTTCCCGGGTTAATCTTGCTGGACTGTAAAATATGTTCAAAATTAAACGAGGATGGTCTATATAGCTCACGATAATTGACCTGGAAGAGCAGCCCTAGCAAATAGGCTGGGATCCTCTGCCAGGTCATTTATCGTGAGGTATACAATTGTAGGACTATTATTCTTACCTACGCATAATTAAAGCAAGACAACGTTTTCTATTCTCGTTATATTGTGGATCTATTAATTATCAATGCGTACTTACAGACAAGGGACTTTGGAACAGTTTTCTAGATGTTGAGGGCTTTGGTTTATAGTCAGGGTCGTCATTATCAATAGTTGGTGTTCTCGGTGTACAGGTAGTTTTGGCTTGGGCTCGTTTATATTTTCTTCTACAGGTATCACATATCACGTCATCAGTAGCTGGATTGAGTGGTCCAAGGTGCTTCAATATCTTCCGCATTTGCTCAGACACTCTGCGGCGATTCTTTTCCTTTACTCTTTTGTTGCAAACAACACATTGATAACTTCTAACCATTCTGAAAAAGTCAAAAGTTTAATTTGTTAAAGAAAAAACAACAAAATGCACAATGATTCACTTTCAAATGAGTAGATCTAACAATATGAATTTTAGTGCAAAAAAAAAACAAAGTGCATAGCAACGTTGCTACTTTTAAAAAAGAATGTAGTGATACGCGGCGTTGAACCAGGGCCGCTAGCGTGACGATCCGTCACACGTTCCACCAGGCCATTTTGATTCCTGCAACAATGGTGGTAAATATTGTACTTATTATAAGCATTAGCTAAATTCTAAAAATAGAACACTTAATGCCGTCTGTTTTTATCATTTTTTTTCATAAGATTTCTGTCATGACTATTAGAATATTATGCACAATTTACCTCTTTCTTTCTCCGTAACAATGATTTTACAATATGTACCAATGAATTCTTGCAACAATATAATGGAAACCTCGATTTTTATGGGTTTTTTATTAATGACAGATGCCGGCCGACAGTCCCACGGGTTTCATTTAAGGAAAGAAAGATAAAAACAAATAAACAAAAAAGACGGACAAACACCACAGTAATTGTCTATTGTTGATCTGTTACTTTTTTAAGGAAAACCAAAGAAAGTGTTTCATTTACTTACTCAATAGCGTTGGGTTTTCTGTCGTTTCTCTCATAAAAACTTGCGTCGGCTGCACTGTTTACACTGGCAACGGGTTCGATTCGTACTCTGGAAGATTCGTACGTTCCAACGACGCATACTTGCTTTTTGAAAGCAAATGTATATGGATTTGTTTCTTTACTAAAAAATCACTTTTGTTTGCAAGGAAAATATTTACTTTTTCCTGAAACAAACATTTCAGATAATCTTATCTCAGATTATTCTGACAAATGGACATTATGCTGATAAATGGCGAAGTTTCGGCTGACGCACTATTGATGCAATTTTAAAAAATACAACATGAACGCACATAGTCCCCAAGAAAATAAAAGTTTTTTTCAATCAGTAATTTCATGTAGAATCCACCATTTTTTTCGTTTTTTCGGGCAATCGTGCGTTCATATTTTTTTTTTCATTCTAAACATGCTGTAAATGGCGATTTCTTGCATTTTTCGCAACATGTGTCTATTTGATGTGGTCTTTTTTATAGTCTACAATCCGTCCATAATTTCAAAAACAGTTATTTCACGTAATTTAAAGCTGGAACTGGCTGAAAAATAAAATTGTATCACTTCTTTTCAAATTTTGATTTTCTCATATATGTTGGGCGGAAAATAGGGGTTAGTGAACCATGCCCTTTGGTTTTTGTGATAATTACAGATTACCGTATTTAGTCTAATAAAGGATTTTGGTATTACCGTATAATTCCTAATTACCGTATGATTCCTAAATTTTAGTACTTATAAATAATTTGATAAATAAAAATTTTTTTGCTTGTGTTTGTTGTTCTATTGTTCCCAACTCAGAAAACATACACACACATTGACCACAACAAGCATATACCCAGTGTTTCAGCCAGGACGCGCCATTGCGGGATTCCCGCAGAAAAATAATAATTCCCGCGTGTTTCTCGTAGTGGCACGCCAGGATTGGCGCAAAAAATCTTTTCTGGCCCCCAAAATTCGATTTTTGCGTAGATGAACGCGCCAGGGTACGAAAGATATTGGGACGGATACTCAAGGTGCAAAACATAATTGGACGATAATTATATTGACTGGTTATAGTGCGGTAGTAAAAATCGATATTATTTCCGCGATTTTATTGCCTTTCACTAGACCAGTCTACGTCTGGTTCTCGGATTATCTGCAACTGTGGTAAATTAGTTTAGTGAAGCCGGATACCTTCTTTTTACAACGTGTTTAGAAAAATAAATCGTCTTGTTTAATTTGAAAAACAGATTTCTTACTCTTCCTAATCAGGACCAAGATCAGAATTTTAGCGATCATTCAACTTCTAGCCCAAGCAAAGTAGCGAAGACGACCACCATCGGAGATCATCATCATCAAGAGGTGTAAGAAGAATTTAGTAAGTCGCCGAATATTTGGTCGATCAAAAAGAATATACGCTTACTCATCCCAAAATGCGTGGAAACATGAATAACCATGACTGAATTTTGACAGTGGAACAGCTATAGGAGATCTAGATCTATGTATTGTGAAACATATAAGGACTGACACCCCCCCCCCCCCCCCTGTAAAAGTGGTCTGGCCCCTATTTAGGAAGACAGGGGGCCAATTGGCCCCCTTTGGAAAAATCCTGGCTGAAACACTGTATACCACACTTTACTCATCATTGCTCGCATAGTCATTTTTTTTTACCACTGACTGTACGCCTGCTTGGATCACATTGCCTTAGTGAATTCCATTATCTGTTTGTCCATTTTACATTTCTAATCATGTCTGAAGAAGAGGGAGAGAAGTTTGGTATCGCATTAGGAGGTTTAACCGAAGCAGAATTGAAGATGATTCAAAATTTGAGAACGCTTGGATTTAATCCTGCGGTTGGATCAATGGATGATATTGTGAAGCTTTCTAATTCTTTAAGTTCCCTGAAAACTGCATGTGCACCTAGTACAGAAAAGACTTCGAAGCCCGATTTATCGCACTTTCCTAGGTTTTCTATTTTTTTCGGCGAAGAAGGTAGAGGCGAAGTCAGTTGGGATGCTTTTAAGTATGAAGTTTTAACTGTAATGAAACAGAAGTATTTTACTGCTGATCAGATATTGTTTGGTTTACGCCGAGCTGTTAAAGGCAGTGACATGGATAAAATCCGTAGACTAGGTACTGACGCTCAGGTAGCGGATATTTTAGATAAACTTGAGAGTGCATATGGTTCAATAGAAACTAAGGAGAGTATCTTGCGTAAATTTTATACATGCGTCCAGACAGGTTCAGAGTCTGTTGAGTCGTATGCCACTAGACTTGAAGAAGTGTTTGACCAGGCTGTATGCCTTGGTGCATTGTCCCGTACAGACATTACCGTTCTGAAGCAAGTGCTTCACAATGGTTTGCACAGGGACTTGAAACATATGTCTTTATTTTATCATGAGAAAATAAAGGACTACGACCTTTTTAAGAAAGAGTTGAGAAGGTTAGAAGCTGACCTATTAGATAGAAGTGGTGCTAAACCCTGTAAACCGGTTGTGGCATCCACTAGTTCAAGTGAAGACACTGAACTAAAACAGCTTCTGCGCCAGATAAATGAGCGCATTGACAATTTAGAAAAGAAGCAGAATAGTCAGGACAATTCTAATTGGCAGGGAGGAAGAAGGAGATGGAAGAAGAATTACAATGGCCAGAACGAGTCTAAGCCAAAGCCAAAAGAGCCCAAAGCTGAGGATACTTTCGCCCCGCAATGCTTCATTTGTAATGAGAAAGGGCATAGACAGAGGAAATGCCCCATTATTTTGGCTCAATTCTATTGCACCAAATGCAAAACCAGAGGACATGAAGCCCATGACTGCCCAAACTAGTTAGTGCTCCCATGGTGGGATCTGATGCGAGCACATCTAGTAAAAAAACAAATGATCCCAATCTTGTTGGCGATGTTTGCGAAGTTGAGATCACAATTGGTAATTCCCAAACTAAAGCTTTATTGGACACCGGCAGTTGTGTTAGTCTTATATCTGAATCCTTTTATGAGCATTATCTTTCTGAATATCCATTGCTTCCGGTTGGACAGATTCTTAATATTGAGTGTGCAGATGGCAAAGATTTACCTTATTTAGGCTATATAGAGTGCAACATTTCTGCAATTAAAGGGTTGCCATGTTCTGAGCCTTTGTCCTGTCTTTTCCTCATTTCCCCAGACACTAGGTATTCCTATTCCACACCCATTATTATTGGCTCCAATATCCTAAGGGAATTGCTGTCAGAGTGCAAACTGAATTTCGGAGATCAATTTCTCCAGAAGGCTAAGCTTCACACCCCTTGGTACCTATCCTTTCGGACCTTGAGTATAAGGGAGAAGCATTTGACCAAGAACAAAGGTCAGATAGCCATTGTACATTGTGCAATACAGAACAAGACCACCATTAAGCCAAATCAATCTGTTGATTTGCCATGTTCTTATGATGGAGGACTATTTTACACAGCCTCAAATGTCATGGTTCATGAAACTAAGGGAAGTACCCTTAACCAGTTTTTAGATGTTACCCCAACCGTTATTCAATATGACCCCAGTGGTCGAGGTAGTTTTATGGTTACGGTATCTAACCTAACCACCCAACCTGTTACAGTGCAGCCTAAAGCAATTATTGCCGAGCTTCAACCAGTTACGGTATCCGACGATGTTTTTGACAATATCGAAGATCAAAAACGAGATGAGGTTATTGATTCTCTCAATATCGATGAAGAACATCTTCTTGATATGGATCAACATCTCCATCTTCTGGATCTTCTGAGGGACTACAAGGATATTTTCTCGACTGGTGACACTGATATTGGCATTTGCAATAGAATTAAGCACCGTATTGACCTCACCACTGATATACCTTTTAAGCAAAGACACAGACGTGTACCGCCTTCAATGATTGAGGAGGTTAAACAACACATTGAACAGCTTTTAGCTGCTGGTGTTGTTCGCCCATCAAAATCTCCGTATACCTCAAATGTCGTGTTGGTTCGGAAGAAAAATGGGAAGTTGAGACTTTGTGTTGATTATCGACAGTTAAATAGCATCACAGTCAAGGATTCTTTTGCCTTGCCTCGCATGGAGGAAATTTTTGATTGTCTTTATGGTTCGAAGTATTTTTCAACCATTGACATGAAGGCAGGTTATCACCAAATTGAAGTCGAAGAAGACCACAAAGAGCGTACTGCATTCACCGTAGGCTCAATCGGGTTTTACGAGTACAACAAGATGCCGTTTGGCTTAACAAACAGTCCCGCAACGTATCAACGTATAATGCAGGATATTCTAGGGGAATATAACATGAGCATCTGCCTCATTTACCTAGACGACTTAATCATATTTAGTGACTCATTCGAACAGCACCTTGAGCGCCTGAACCTTGTTCTGACACGTCTACGGGAGGCTAGTTTGAAGCTCGCCCCGGAAAAATGTTTTTTCTTTAAATCCCATGTCAAGTTCCTTGGACATGTAGTCAGTGGGGATGGTGTCTCAACGGACCCCGACAAGATCGAAAAGATAAAAAATTGGCCAACACCTGGCAATGCAGACCAGTTACGGTCATTTTTAGCGTTTGCCGGTTATTACCGCAAATTTATAAAGGACTTTAGTAAAGTCTCAAGACCTCTGTCGGAGATGTTGCCACCAACGTCTACGAAAAAGGGTCATAAGCCCCCTTCGAAGCCTTGGTGTTGGACTGAAGTTGAACAGGCTATTTTTGATAGGATTAAAGAGCTTTTGTCCTCTCCACCTATCCTAGCCTATCCCGACTTCACTCAGCCCTTTGAGCTGCACACGGATGCATCTTGCAAGGCACTTGGAGCCGTTCTGTATCAGGTTCAAGATGGACAGAAGCGTGTAATTGCTTATGCTAGTCGTGCGCTCAATCGAGCTGAACAAAAGTACAGTGCTTTTAAGCTAGAGTTTCTAGCGCTTAAATGGGCTGTCACCGAAAAGTTTAGTGACTATCTAGCAGTGGAACATTTTACTGTTCTCACTGACAATAACCCATTAACGTATGTTTTATCTACTGCTAAACTTGATGCCACAGGCCAACGGTGGGCCTCTGCACTTGGCGAATTTAATTTCGACATACTCTACCGTCCTGGATTAAGGAATGCTGACGCTGATGGTCTCAGTCGTTATCCTTATGAATCTATTCCTAACCAAGGTCAGGACTTGGTGAGAGTCGAAGATGAAGCTGTTAAAGCCATTTGCAAAATAATTTCTCCACCTTACTGCAAAGTTCTCCAAGCCAACCCTCTGAACTTGGTTGATGTCTTGGATGGATCTGGACAACCTTTAGCTCAGAAGGAGATGCATGAAATCCGACGAGCTCAAAGGAATGATCCCCTTATTGACAAGTGGCGGATAGCAGTTATCGACAAGAGAAAACCCAAATCCATTACCACGAGAGAAGATTTGGCTTTGCTCAAGCAATTCAAGAACTTGTCAATCAAAAGAGGAATCCTGTTTCGGACTGTCACCGAATCTGATTTTACTTTGGAACAGCTAGTTGTCCCGGAATGTTACAGGAAGGAGATTCTCAAGGGAATGCATGATGACATTGGTCATCCCGGACAGGAGCGAACGTCACGATTGGTTCGGGAACGTTTTTACTGGCCTGGTGTGTCAAATGACATTTCCAGCTGGATTAAAGCTTGTGATCGATGCCTCAGGAGAAAGTCTACAATCAGTAAAGAACCGCTCACAAATGTTCAGAGCTCGTACCCTCTCGAACTTGTCTGTATGGATTTCCTGACACTAGAACCTTCCAAAGGCAACATCGGTAATATTTTGGTCGTGACCGACCATTATACAAAATTTGCGAAGGCGATACCTACAAAAAATCAAACTGCAAGAACCACGGCCGAAGCCCTTTTTAACCATTTCATTGTTCACTTCGGCATACCAACCCGCTTGCATTCGGATCAAGGGCCGAACTTTGAAAGTCAGGTGATCAGGGAATTGTGCTTTCTGCTGAATATAAAAAAGAGTAGGACTACTCCTTATCATCCCCAGGGAAATGCTGGCCCTGAGCGTTTTAATCGCACACTTCTTAATATGTTGGGTACCCTGGAGGAGGATAAGAAAGCAAATTGGAAGGAGTACGTTCCATCTCTCGTATACTATTACAATTGTATTCCGCACGAGACCACAAAGTATTCCCCGTATGAGCTTCTTTTTGGTAGAAAGCCGAAACTGCCTATTGATGTTGTATTTGAACAAGCAAATGAATCGGCCGATAGTTCTCCCAGTGAGTTCCTTGAAAATCTTCAGCTGCGTATATCCACAGCGCATCAGACGGCCCTTAAGCATGCTGATGATGCCAGGATGAAGATGAAGGAACATTTTGACAGAAAGGCTAAGTTCGTTCAACTTTCCGTTGGCGACCATGTATTAGTCAAACGACTCGCTTTTGAGGGAAAACACAAAATCAGCGATCGTTTCGAACCTGGACATTACATTATTACTGAACAGCCCCGGCCTGACATCCCTGTATTTAAAGTGCGCTCTGCACTAGATGATCGTGTGAGAACTCTCCACAGGAACCATTTATTGCTGGTGGACCACCAGAGTGAAACTCCTGAGGAATTAGAGGAACACGATACGGTTTACACTGTCCATCCTGTTGAGAATGAGACTTTCAAAGGTTACGTCACATTAGACATTGACACGTCTTCGAATGATGAGGATTACTTCGCTGTATTAGCTGGTAGTAATGGGGACGCCCAGAACTCATGTATCGATGACGGTGTAGTTGGTGAAGCAGAGGTAGAACCGTCAGAGGAGATAGTGGTAGCTGATGATATTCAACTTCTGGACCAGAATGTTGATTCTGACCCATTATCTTTTCATGACGTTGGTAACGCCGAAGCCGCTGTTCAGGAAATAGAAACGCCAGAAGAATCCCATGAAGAACCGCAGATGATTAACAACCCAGTCTCCGATACCCCTGTCCCGGTACCTAGGCGATCGGCGCGTAGTCGGAAGCCACCTGAGAAATTTGGAGATTTTGTCATGTACCGGATGGCAGAACCGAAGCCACCAGACGTTCGAGTCCAAGCATTGGATCGTTTGGTAAAGTCTGGAGTGCTTCAAGAAGTTGACAGTGAGACTGCGCTCCGACTCATCAATGCGGTCATGAGTGGTTCATGAACATTTTTTTTTTTTAACGTTTATTTCAGTCCATTTTACAATTTTACTTTCATTGCATTTTTTTTCATGTTTTAGTTCATCATCTCATTTTGTGCATATTTAATGCAATCATTAATTCATGTTTCATGTACATTTTCACATTCATTTCATCCTTTCATTATTTTGCCTTTGATGATTTTGACCTGTGTGGTCACAGTCATTTGTAATGGGGGGAAAGAAGAAATAATTTTTGTGTTAGACCAAAAGTTTGGTGTGGCTTTGTAACAGTTTTATGATTTTTTTTTCGTAATATACCAAACGGTCTATTATTGGCAGTAGTATGTTTGGCTGCAATTATTCCTTGGTAATGCACTGTACATTCAGTGTATTACGCTGCGTTGTGCATATCGTCTGTATACTATGGTAGTATGTGGATGTAGTAGTAGCTTGAGCTGGTTTAGCTTAGTTAAATGTAGTTGTAGTTAGGGATAGTTTAGGCAGGGCTGGTAATTTTGTCTTGCTAATTAGATGTACATTATTTTTTTTTAACGACAAATGACGAGACGCCATTTCGACAGACCGGGAGCTTGTAACCGGGTCATTTTTTATACGAAATATGGTACGCCGCCGATATGCCAGACTAAAAAATCCAGTCTAATGAGTAATTTTCTGTCACGTGACCAAGCACTGAAAACCGCACTTGTTCGTCGACTTTCGAACTGGAAACATCGAAATTTCATTTATCAAGTGAGTCTTTCCTTTGTCTTGGTTGTAGGTTTTCGCGCCATTAGTTGGTGATTGATATTTCTGGAATGATTCGTGTCTTCGCGTATTGTTGCATTGCTATTCGGGTTTTGTCATTAGTTTTCGCGCGTCGCGTTTTCGCAGCAATTGTCCCATTTATTTCGCGCGAAAGACTTCGGAATTATTTCTAACTCTGTTTAACCACTGACATTTTCTTACAGAACTAACATCACGATGACCGTAAAGAGAGAGCCATGTGGGAATGAGAGAGCCATGCTTTCAGTTATATTAATTGGTAAGTTTGTGTGAAGCTCTGTGTTGTTCTGTTCTGTACCGTACTTTAGAATCTTTAAAAATGCATTCTTTTGACTAGGTAATAATTCTACTTGTTCTGAGTCCTTCTGTCATAAACTGGTTAAATAATGGCGACCGATTGATCTTGTTTCAAACGAAGTCAAGATCAATAGATTTACATTATAAGTGTATCTTCATTTCAAAGATCTGGAGGAGTAGCACAAGGTGTATATATATTTTGTATTTTTGTATTGTTTCGTTTCAGATGCATAGATCTATGTAGTACTGGTACTAGTACTTAGGTTGGATACTTTGTATCCATTCCACAGCCTACGTCCGTCTGACTTGTTAACGAGATCACCATGAGTTAAACATCAGAAACTACAGTGTTGTTGGTCTTTGTTTGTCCACCAATCTCAAGTGATACCCACGAGACCATCTGGTCACACAATGTTTTGCAACAACCCTCACCTGAGCAGCCTTTGTTTATCTTGACCTTCCATTCAAAACCAAAGGTTATACTCATCCAGCAGGCCGATTTGAAATGAAACTTTTGGTCAGGTATGACAAAAAATGATTTATTGATCTATACCCTACAGTGTTTTACCGAGTGATTCGATATGATACACAAAAAGTTTTAAACAAAGCTTCAAGTTACTTGTAACGTTACCGAACTTTCCGCTGTTTTCAAAGAGCAACGCTCTCTGATGTAAATAGCGAAAAATCAAAATATCAAAGAGCGTATTTACATCAGAGAAGACTCAGATTATTTTACAGCATGCTTGTATCCCCTCTAGTTGAGACAAAGAGGGCTGCTTGCAAAAACTGGGGGTACAAGATTCAGTTTGGGGGTAAAAAAAACCATTTGGAGGTTTTTGGACACCCTGATATTGAAGACAGTCTAAAGTTTTTAATGGTATAACCAGGGGTAAAAGTTTTCAGGCATATGCCTGAAGTTCAGGTTTTTGAGTATTCCAAAATGCCCCATTTTCTTGATTTTTACTATATAAATACAGACTTTTCCAGGTTTTCAGGTTTTTCAAAATTTTCAACTTTTACCCCATTTCTTCTCAATATTTGTCATGCTAAATTACATAAATAGTTCCATAATTTCAGGGTGCCCATTCACATACTACAGTATGTAATTCACATAGAAATACATCAATTCACATACACACAAATGACACACAGATTTATAGGCCAGAATGTGCAAGTTTGTATAGAATAATGGATGAGGCTGAGCATAGAAACATAATGGTCATTACGTGATTGTTTGGACTGTAAGGGTATCAGGTTTGCATGCCTGATTATCTGTAGCAGGGTTTTCCCGGACGCAGGATATTGCGTCCTAGACTCTTAAAATTGGGTTCAGGACTCTTAA
Source organism: Fragum sueziense (assembly GCA_963680895.1). Classification (NCBI taxonomy): domain Eukaryota; kingdom Metazoa; phylum Mollusca; class Bivalvia; order Cardiida; family Cardiidae; genus Fragum; species Fragum sueziense. The sequence continues at coordinate 8,491,345 of OY804595.1, read as the reverse complement.
AAATATATTATGTGCGTCCCATGGGACTCCCAAATAAAAGTACAAGTACTAGCTTACTTGAAGTGCTTTGATCGTCTAGTTTACCGAAACTACACCTGCTTACATACATGTAGGAATTTTTAAGCAGACATTATGTGCATGACATCAAACACAATCTTGACAGACGCTTGCATAAGGTTTCATTTTTATTACTCACAATAAGAAATACTCCTATAGGCGGGGGGGGGGGGTAGAAGGGATTTGTACCCAAATTGTTTTGTACTTTTCTGTGACTTTTCCTAATTTTTACCAGATTTGATAAAATCAATACTACTTCCAGATGGGAGAAAGTGTTATACGAAAATCCAAACATATTCCTGTTTTCTGGGTAACTTTGGAACTCTGAATCATCAAATTCCAGTCCTAAGTGTTCTTTGTAAAATTACATTTATAAATCAAATTTGATTTTGATATTATTCAGAATGATTCCACCATTTTGGTCAATACAAACCCTATGACAGGCTGGATGCCTAAATTTTGTTAAACATACAAAGCCAAATACTAATAATGGGTCTGAGTTTGCTGCAGTCTTTTTAAATATGGTCAATATTTGGTGATCATATTTAACTGATTTTCTAAGAAAGGACTCTTGAAATTAACACAAGGACTCTCAAAAATCATAGCTGAAGGTCCCAAGGACTCCTTCTTTACAAGATCCAGGGTAAACCCTGTGTAGTAAATCCAATAATTTTAAAAGTGGTCACAATCATTTATTTTATCCATTGAAGAAGCTGTGTGGCTTATCAATCAACAGGTAATTCTGGGGTCGTAAACATTGACAGCCTTGAAACTCCAATTAATTATGTCTGTGTACCATATCAAAAGAATTTAAAAGATTCTTCAGTGATTCAATTGGCTCCTGCCTCCAGTTATTTATCTGATATGTAATGTTTTAAGTAGTTTCAGCCATTGAAGTCAGAAGGACTTGAAAACTGCTTTTAAATGTAAAGAAACTAATTTCTTCAATTTTATAATTACTTACAAGAATTGGAGGGGCTAACAATAAAACTTGCACTTACGTTAATACCAGTAATAGTTAAGATTTATTGAATGATGTACCTGTTACCCATTACCACACATTGACGCCTTCTGACTCCCCAAATGAGAAAGGCTTTGGAAAACATTGTGAAAAATGAAGAAATTGCTTGTGACAAGCAATTTCTTCATTTCCCACAATGTTTTCTACCACAACAGAACAACAAATACTAAATTTTAATTCACTTTAAATTGACGTCTGCAACATCTTTGAATTTGGATCAATTTAATTTTTTGTCGTTTGGTAAAGGGTTAATTCTGAAAGCAAAGCTGTTTTAGCAAGGTAGCAGTCTTTCCTATGTTCAAGATAATTTAGATTAGGATTTTTTCTAAAATTTTCTTACTTCATTCAGTCAATAAATCATTCAAGTTGTCCACAGTTGCTTGGTCAGGGCCAATTAGAGCCCTTTGATGCAGGAACAACATGTCAGTCTCATTTAAAAATAAAATCTTAGACACAAAATACCTAAATGAAAAGACAGAATTATAAATATAATGTGACACAACAACAACTTGAGACCTTTAATTTTCATTAATTGGTTATTCAAAATGGGCCTTTTAGCTTATGGAAGGATTATTGTTGGTTACATCTTTTCCATAATTATTCTTCTGATACAAATATTTAGATAGGACTAGCGCATATTTTGTCAGTGCTAGCAGCATCTAGGTGCAACAACAGCTGAGCAACACTGTCGTGTAACCAAAAAAGTTAATGTTGAGCCCTGTGCAATATTTTATAGAGCTCTACAAACATGTAACTGACAGCACAACAGATAAGAGTGGGAGAAGACATTCTGAATGTTAGGTAAAAGCCAAACCATGATATCTGTTGTGGGTATTCATTGGAATCATCTCGATGAGATGATTTCAATGAGTAGCCACAACAGATATGGTTTGATGAACAAGAAAAGAAATATTGCATTTTGAAAAGCCATCACTCCCTCTTATCTGTAGCTCTGAATTGATCTTGGTTTATGGCTACAAGCCAGACCCTCTTGCTTCTTAATAGATTTAGACTGTAAACATTTTGAATGAATTACTAGTATGCAATATTGAATATCAACACACCTTACCATGAGCAAATCCAATAACAATACATTGGGTCTCCCCCCCATTGGCCCTTTCTCTGACCACAAATGTGACCTATCTTGTGTGACCTGTTGTGTGTCATCTTTAAGAAGTTCTGTTTGTAGAACAAACAGGTAACAGTTTCAAACAGTAGAGGTCAACCAGATGACCAAACACACAGCAGACATATTTGTTTCTTTCAAAAGAAATTTATATTGATTAAGTAGACAGTAAACAATACCAAAGTCATAGCTGCAGATAAGAGGGGGTAAACTAAAAGACTTTCTAAAGGGCTATGTTCAGGAATAGCTAAAAACAGCTATGAGGTTTTATAACATTTTGAAAATGTTTTCAGAATATATCTCAATGACGACAACATTTTTTAGCGAGCCGGGACTTTATGTCCGGGGAGCTAATGTCACAGCCCTAGTGTCGGCGTCGCGTCCCGTCCTGTCTTCACTTGAAAAATTTTAACCTGGCCTATATCTCAGGCACTATTAGAGATACAGCCTTGAAATTCATACATAGATACATCTCAACAAGACCTTTCATTTGAGACCATGACCTTTGACCTAGTGACCTTGACCTTGGAGTTTGACCTACTTCTGAAAAAACTTTAACCTGGCCTATATCTCAGGCACTATTAGAGATACAGCCTTGATATTTCATACATAGATACATCTTGACGAGACCTTTCATTTGAGACCGTGACCTTTGACCTAGATGCCTTGACCTTGGAGTTTGACCTATTTTTGAAAAACTTTAACCTGGCCTATATATCTCAGGCACTATTAGAGATACAGCCTTGATATTTCGTACATAGATACATCTCGACAAGACTTTTCATTTGGGACGATTACCCTTGACCTTGTGACCTTGACCTTGGAGTTTGACCTACTTTTAAAAAACTTTAACCTGGCCAATATATCATGCACTATTGATGATAGAGCCTTGATATTTCACACATGGATACCTCATACAATGACCTTGACCTTGAGACTATGACCTTTGACCCAGTGATCTTGACCTTTGACCTTTGACTTCTCTTTTTGTGACAAGCTCTTGTATAGGCGAGCTATGTTGTCCGCGGACAACTCTTGTTTAAAACATGTTCTTCCTCGGTATCAACCACATTGCAATTGCTTTCATAATCTCTTTTATTATTCAAGAAAATGCAACAAATACCTGTGAACATTGCCCTTTGTTGTTTCAACTCCAAGCCCTATGTTTTGGGTAATCTTTTGAATCATTTTGATGAGATTATTCCAATTAGTACCCACAATATTAGGTTTTGTTGTGTATAATAATTGAACTAATGATTAAAAGTAATAATAATTTTGATGTGAAGTTGTTTCATTTTGTGTTTTACAGGCAAGTTTGGTGTCAGGATTGATACAAGCTTACGGCCTACAGAGACACATGAGGTAATAATTGACTAAACAAGTGGCAGACATCATTTTCAAGATGATAGAATTTTTAACCCATTACCAAACGACAAACTTTTGGGGTATTCCAATTAGAAAGAAGTTGCAGACGACATTTCAATGTGATGAAATTTCGAGATTTTATAGCTTTTTGGATAGAAAACATTGTGGGAAATGAAGAAATTGCTTGTCACAAGCAATTTGTTCATTTTCCACAATGTTTTCTAAAGCCATTATATTGTGGGGAGTCAAAAGGAGTCACTGTATGGTAATGTGTAAAGACATTATAACTTTCAGCCTGGTAGAAAACATTGTGGGAAACAAAGAAATTGCTTGTCAAGTTTTTATTTACTACAGGTTTTTTTGAAGCCTTATCCTATTACCACACAATGAATCTTTTGACACCTTACATGAAAATGGCTTTGGAGAACATTGTGAAAAATGAAGAAATTGCTTGTGACAAGCAATTTCTTCATTTCCAACAATGTTTTATCCCAGTAAGACTGAAAATTTGAAATTTTCGTTCACTTTATTTTCCCGTCTGCAACATCTTTGAATTTAGATCAGTCTACATTTTTGTCATTTGGTAAAGGCTTAAAGGCTTTATCATGTATGGGTGATCAGAAGGTGTCATTATGTGGGAATAGGTTGAATTTGTTTGAGGGGCAATGATATTCAGTTATAATCCTTTCTCAAATAGCAGAAAAGTGGGCGTGCAGCTGGAGGCTCGGTAAGGGTGTTGTGGTAGTACTGGTTTGAGAAACAACAGGAATCCATGGGTAGGTGCTCCAGCCGCCGAGATATGACCCTGGTAGTTGAAAACGGCGTAAAACTCCAAATAAACTCAAACTCAAATAGCAGAAATTTAAACAGATTTAATTAAGCTACTACAGAACAAAGTACATGTAGATGGTTATGAGGAAGGCTTTGTGTACCAAAAAACTTGAACATAAAATATTTCGGAAAAAGCGAAAAATGCTGTTTATAAGCTCAGTTATTCTATTCCGAATGATTAGGGTATTACCATTGCCAAGCTGCAATGTTTCAGGTTGGCTTAACCAATTTTTATACGCCGCCGCAGGCGGATGTATATTGGCGTCATCTTCTCCGTCTGTCCATCTGTCCGTCCGTCTGTCCGTCTGTCCGTCTGTCCACTTTTCTTGTCAACGCAACTCCTCCTAAGTTTCTGGCTGGATCTTCTTGAAACTTGGTCAATGATATCACCTTAATTGGTAGATGTGCATGAAGGAAGGATTTTATGGTTCGTCGATTTTTGCCTGAGTTATGCCCCTTAAAAACTTAGTCTCAGGGGCTCATTGAAATTGCAGCCTTGTCAATGCAAGTCCTCCTAAGTTTCTGGCTGGATCTTAATGAAACTTGGTCAATGTTATAACCTCAATTGGCAGATGTGCATGAAGGAAGGATTTTATGGTTCATTGATTTTTGCCTGAGTTATGCCCCTTAAAAACTTAGTCTCTGGGGCTTATTGAAATTGCAGCCTTGTCAACGCAAGTCCTCCTAAGTTTCTGGCTGGATCTTAATGAAACTTGGTCAATGTTATCACCTCAATTGGTACATGTGCATGAAGGAAGGATTTTATGGTTCGTCGATTTTTGCCTGAGTTATGCCTCTTAAAACTTAGTCTCTGGGGCTTATTGAAATTGCAGGCTTGTCAACGCAACTCCTCCTAAGTTCCTGGCTAGATCTTTATGAAACTTGGTCAATGTTATAACCTCAATTGGTAGATGTGCATGAAGGAAGGATTTTATGGTTCATTGATTTTTGCCAGAGTTATGCCCCCTTCAATCTTAGTCTCTGGGGCTTATTGAAATTGCAGCCTTGTCAACGCAACTCCTCCTAAGTTTACGGCTGGATCTTGATGTCAATTGGTCAATGTTATCACCTCAATTAGTAGATGTGCATGTAGGAAGGATTTTATGGTTCATTGATTTTTTCCAGAGTTATGCCCCCTTAAAACTTAGTCTCTGGGGCTGATTGAAATTGCAGCCTTGTCAACGCAACTCCTCCTAAGATTCTGACTGGATCCTAATGAAACTTGGTGGATGTTATTACCTTAATTGGTAGATGTGCATGAAGTAAGGATTTTATGGTTCATTGATTTTTGCCAGAGTTATGCCCCCTTCAATCTTAGTCTCTGGGGCTTAATCGGAAAATTAAATTAGACTTACCTAAGTCGACATTTGATTATGATTTTGTTTATCCAACACTGCCAAGGGATTATAGGAGTGAGCAAGTGGTCTGGTCACGTGGTCAGCCTCAGTCTTTAGAGCAGCGAAGTGGGGGATGCATGGAAGAAACGGCCCTAGGGTGGGAGAAACTGGGTGGGCCTATAATCCCTTGGCAGTGTTGGATAAACAAAATCATAATCAAATGTCGACTTAGGTAAGTCTAATTTAATTTTCCGATTTTGTTTATCCAAACTGCCAACAGGGATTATCGGAGTATTCAGAGTCCATGCATCCCCAGCAACCGGAACAGTCCAATGTGATCCATGATAGAACGCATAACTATTTACAGAATATTTACAGGATCTATGTACACTAAGTTCAGCACTTTCACAAAAGCACTAGTTTAGTTCCGATAGCACAGCATTGCTGAAGCTACTGTCGTTTGTCACAGGCCTCTTATAATGCTTGCGAAAAGTGCAGTCTGACGTCCAACCGGCAGTTTTGATGATAGTGTCTACAGGCACTTTTAGTGCAGCTGCACTAGTTGCTGCAGATCTTGTTGAATGTGGTTTGAAATCACATAAACTTATACCACTATTACGAAGCACTTCCCTTATCCAGTTCGATACAGTAGATCGACTGGCTGGTTTATAAGGTTTCATTGAAGACAGAAAAAGCACCGAATGTTTGCGATAAAAGCCAGTGCGCTTAAGATAGCTTTTTAAACAGGTAACAACACATAAATTCATATTATTAAACACTTCTATGTACAGTTCACTTAGGTGAGATGATGGCCTTGATTGTTTAAGTAGGTCTCCAATGCGTAATTTAACGAATGAATCATCAATTTCAATGTTTCTTACGTCCAAAAACAATAATGTTTGACACCTCTGTCCAGTTGACAAAAGTAATAACATTGCCAGTTTTTGCGATAATTGTCGAATGGGACAATTGTTATTATCTATATCGGCAAGATATTTTAGCACTGGTGAAACTTTCCAAGTAACATTATAACAAGGAAGTGATGGTTTTTTATGAAAAGTACCTTTCATAAACCTTTTTACTAGAATATGATTTCCGATATCCTTGTTATTTAACACGCCAACTACACTGGAAATTACCGACTTGGCAGTATTAATTCCACTATAACCAAGCCCATTTGAAAGAAGTTGAGAGAGGAATTGCACCACATTAACTACATTGGGATCAAACTTATTAATTTTTTCCCTGTCACAAAACAAAAACCACTTTTTGATAGCTGATCCATATTGCTTTTTCGTACTCTGTCGCCAGGAGGAAAGGATGACACCGGCAGCGTGTCGTGAAATTCCTTGACTAATGAGGACCTCCCTGATATCCTGAAAACACCCAGCTTCATCTTTTTCAGAGGATGTTGTTGTTGCTTCAAATGTTGGGGCATTGTGAGACATGATGTTGGTTTCGGTAGAAGATATGGTTGTTTGCAGGTCAACTTCAGAAGTGATGGGAACCAAGGCTGAGTGTGAAAGATTGGTGCTACCAGGGTTGCTGTTGCTTGATCTTGTTGTATTTTCTGTAGTACCATTCCCAATAAGCTAAAGGGTGGAAATAAATAACAATTAATATCTGTCCAAGTTAATGAAAAAGCATTCACAGCTAAGGCTTTCGGATCTGGTGTGAATGAGGAAGCGTTTTGTTATAACTAGAAGCAAACAAATCCACTGCAGCTGGGTCATAAATTGATTGAATTTTATTGAAAACCGTGTCACACAATGTCCATTCCATATCACTGTTTAAGTTCCTTGACAATTTATCAGCTGCAATATTCTCCCTACCAGGTATATGAAATACGCTAAGCCAGATGTTTCTTTTTATACACCATATCCAAATCTCTTTAGTCTGTGTATTCAAGCATTTTTTGCGACCCCCCCATCTTGTTTAGATATTTAATGGCAATTTTATTGTCCAAGAACAAACGCACATGAACATTATCCATATTTCCACAAAACCGCTGAAGTGCCAGAAAAGCTGCTTTCATTTCAAGGATATTGATATGAATGTCTGCCTCTTCTTCACACCACAAACCTTGAACTGTTTCACCCGAGGTTTTATTTATAGCCCCCCCATCCTGACTTAGAACTGTCTGATTCAATGACTAAATTTGGATTCAAAAGAGTAATGGGCTTGAAACATGAATGTAAATTGTCTATCCACCACTGTAAACAGGTTTTACTTTCATTGGATAAAGTCATAACAGCACTGAAATTTCCTTTGTTTGTCTTCAGAGCATCATCTTTGTCTATTTCTAATGGTTTGTAGAATAGAGGAGCATAACGTACACCTGGTTCACTGGCAACCATTTTACCTACAAGTTTGGCAATATCATGTATGATTTACAATCTCTTGTGTTGGAATAAAAATTGACTTGTCAGGATGCACAGTTAGTCCTAGATGATCTACAAGCTTAACAGTTGCAGAAATGTTTTCTTTGCAAGATATTATGTTGTCACTCTTTAACAGACTATCATCTATGTAAGAGACATTACTATGACCTAATTTACGTAAAGAGGAAAATACAGGTTTCATGATTTTTGTGTATACTCTCGGCGCAGACGATAATCCATTTGGAAGAGATGTGAAAGCCAGATATCTCCCCTCCCAATAGAATGAAAGCCAACCTTGACTGTCACGACTGACAGGCACACTGTAATAAGCGTCTTTCAAATCAATGGAAGCAAAATAGCAATTAGGCGTAATTAAGTTCAATGCTGCCTTTAATATCTCCATCTTAAAATGATGCTTTTCTACACTTTCATTTAATTTCTTAAGATTCAAAATTAGACGATAGCTGCCATCCTTCTTTGGTCGAAGAAAAATTGGAGACACGAATTTTACCTCACATTCTGGAATTTCCCTAATTACACCTTTATGCTGTAGTTTGATTAGTTCCTCACCAATGATGATAGACTCTTTTTCATTGTACAATATTTGTGATCTGTGTATAGAAGCATATGGGGGAAAGTTAAATTCTATGTCATATCCATTTTGTATAATATTCAAAATCCATTTGTCTGAAGTTACATCAAACCACCGATGATAAAATTGAGAAATTTTTCCCGAAACAAAGTTCTTTGGAGTGTTAGAGATTTTTAAGAAAGGCACAGTACTTACATGTAAAACATTATCATTATCGTCATCAGTTATTGTGATTGTTTGCGGCCCGACCCTTGATTCTTCTGTCTCTTGTAGTTCGGGTGGGCCCTCTTGTCTAAAAAAGCCTTCTGGCGTGAATCACTTGATCGATGTTCGAACCTAGGTTTCTTGGCAGATGTTGTTTTGTAAGGGTGAGGCCTAGATTTGGTTTTATGGCCAGCTATGTCTTTCATGAGTTTATTAGCTTCATTCAATTCACGCATTTGTTTGTGTAAATCATCACCAAACAGATGTTCAGTCACCGGAATAGACGATTGACACAATTTTCTGTACTCTTTTGAGACAGCAGGTTTCAGGAATTTCCTACGGGTTAGAGACATTTCTTTGTGTCCATGAACCAGCATTTGAAAAGAATCGCATGCCAGGTCAAAAATTTCACTTTTGCTGTCATCCTCCAGACATTTGTTCATTATTTGGATGACTGGAAGCATGGCTTTTGTGGTAATGCGCTGATTTTTAAGGAGCATTTTGTCATTGATCCGATATGGCTCTGATAAATTCTCAGAGTTCCATAATTCAGGGTTTATCATTGGCACACGAACCATTTCACAATTTTTTGGAGTCAGATATTTGTCCATAAGTTCCTTAGAAGAGGAAGGTGATTGTGAGGAATTTATTCCTGCATTAATTGTTTCCGCAAGATTAGAATTTACATTGTCAGAAAATTCAACCTTTGACTCAAATCCTTTGGACATTTTTTGCAGTTTATCAAAGTTGCTGCAAGTCGGCGCTGATTTACTGACAGACTCACTAGACTTGAGAGCTTTGAAAGCTTGTCCCATGTCATTGTCATTTTTCGAATCGTTATCACTGTCCGAGAGATCGTCGCCGGAAGAAACGTCCGAATACACCGTTTCAGAATCACTAACACAAGTTACTGACCTTTTATTCTGAGTTTTCGGCGTTGTTTGAGATCGCGAACTTGTTTGACCGCTGATGTGTTCTTCCAAACTTTTGATGGATTGCTGTAGTTGAGCAATCTGTGGCATCGGGTCGGCCGGATACCCGTAAAACCCGCTGTAATACGGGTTTGGTGCCGTGAAGTTAGCCGCTGGCGACCATGACAGTTGTTGTTGTTGCCCAAATCTCGCGAGATTGGGCGAGTTATTTTGCGGAACTTGTTGCCCCGAAAACGAGGCTCTTTGTCCATTACCGAAAAACTGCAATGGCGGTCTCACAATCGTGGTCGGGGCCACTTGAGATATGGGAAAATTTTGATTTTCCTCTCCCACGCCTGTTTGACTTGAACTGTTAACGGCCAATGTTTCAGACCCAGTTCTGGAGTCATTTTGGCTGACGCCCCCGCAGGTCCAAGCGTTACCGGAATTTTCGGCCGATTCCGTAGCCAAATCCATTGCTTTCCAAAGTCCTTTGTCCCCTCGGGGTATAAGGCTTATAACACAAGAAAGCAATGTCCAAAAACACAATAATTTATTCCACAATACACACTAAATTAACACTACAATATGATACAAAATTCGTCATGAAAGTTTTTATTTAAAACGAGATTTTTAATTAAAACGCTGCACAACAAAGACTATGGCTTATCAGTAAATCCAGGAAACACGCTCTGAGGCTGACCACGTGACCAGACCACTTGCTCATTCCGATAATCCCTGTTGGCAGTTTGGATAAACAAAATGATATTTCAGCCTCGTGAACGCAATTCCTTCCAGGTTTTTCACTGGATATTTATAAAAACCTTTTTGTGAACACAATTTTTAAGTGTGTCAATGTCATTTTTTTGTCTCAAGTTTTATAAGTGGCGGCGTATATTGTGACCATGGCACTCTTGTTACCTTGTTTGTAAAGAATCTTTTACATTAGATTTGTGTTTTCTTTAAAGTAAGAAAATTACTAGCATTTAAGTTTGAGGAAGTCGCCAAAAGCATGTGACAACATTTATTTATTTTAAATTGAAATTCTTGGTTAAAATTTTGTGTAAAAATTAAGAAGTCTTATTACTCTGATACTTTGCACATATGTATGGTTTGAGACAATGATATCATCCTCCTAGGAAAGATTAATAACCTTCCATTTATTTCATGGGCCAACCTAAAATATTGTGTTTTGGAAAGGTCTGAGTGTCTTGTAACCATTTGAGCCTGGATCTGGAAAAACTTCCCTTATAGCATTTTCAAAAATTGAGTTTCAAGATCAGCCTGTTGTCAAATGCAGCCCAATATGCATCCATGCTGCACTCTGTAAGTTACTACAGGTCTCGAAGAAGCTATTAGAGAACAACATGGGTCCTGATCAGACTGTGCATATGCACAGGCTGATCTGGATCTATGTTGGGCTCAAAAGCCTTAAGGGACGTTTTTCCAGATCCTGGCTCATTTGTATTTGTTAGTGTGGAAGCCCCAAAGCCAGCAACGTTTTCAGAGTTATCGATGTTCCACAGCACCGATTACCTCGAGTTTTTACAGAAGATAAGCGCACAGGAAGATGAAGACAAATACAATGATGAGGCTTTATACTACGGACTTAGTAAGTTATTGTGTATAATTTAACCTTTTCCCAAGTAAGACCTGGTTTTGACCTCCCCATTAGAAAAGGCCTATACAATGAACAAAATAAAATGTTGCATTTTGAAAGGTCATTATTAACTTTTATCTGTAGCTTTGGGTTTCAGCATATCCAACTGTGTACAGACTATCTGTCCAAAAACTAGGGCAGAAACAGGTTCATTTTGTTGTCATTGGTGTTCTGACTGTCTAGATGTTTTTAATTATTGATATTTAAAGTTTGAAACAAAAATCTTTGTTTGGATAATAAATTTGTACACAGGCTGGTCCATTACCTCCGGTCACTCTGGTTCTCGTTTCTGCCCTACCAAAGACATTATTTTCTGTTATTTAAGTTCAGAGCTACCGATTACAGGGAGTAATGGCTTTTCAAAATGAAATATTTCACTAAATATTCACGAAACCCTTTGTTGTGATTATTAATTAAAATTATCTCAGGCCTGTAGGAAGCAATTTCATATTGGGGTGGCTAAAGCCCCAGTGTCTAAATAGGCAGGTAGGGGGTGGGGTGGTGGTGCTAACCTGGATTTTCCCTAATTTTTCAGTTTAAAATAAGGAAAATTCAGCAATTTCTTCTAACTATGGGGAGGGGGGCTAAGAGGGGGGCTGAGTCCCCCCCCCCCTGTTTCTACCAGCCTGTATTTTGTGGAGACGGTTCAAATGAGTACCCATAACGGTTTGGATGTCAAATGAAAAAAAATTGAATGTTATTACTGGACCGCTCTTATCTGTTATTTTATCTCAAAAAGTTATGTACTAGAGTCATAATTTTGTAAGGGCTAAAACAAGAAAGAGACAGAACATGAGACAGAACATGAGACAGGACATGATCATTAGTATCATTAACATCCCCCCATTCTATTTGAGGTGGTATATAGGAGTCAGCATGTCAGTTTGTGAGCAGGTCCTTTGGGTGGTCTATAGCTTTTTTTATCAACTCCTTTACTAATAAACTAAAAAAACAATTATGCAAACTTTACATGTGAACTCATTTCCAAGTGGATATGTGCATATATAAGTTACAGTCCAATGATTATTCACAGATTTTTGTCCTCTGAATTTTTCTTAATTTATTTTTTCTTCAATTTTGCTTAATTTCTCAGCAACTGATTGATAGCTTGTAATCAAAATGACAGGTAGACAAAGTCAATTGGCATTTATCAAATATGTGCATATCAAATTTTGGTTAAAATTTTGTGGAAAATTGGCATGCTTTTTTAGCTCACCTGAGCACGAAAGTGCTCAAGGTGAGCTATTGTGATACTGCTGTGTCCGTCGTGTGTTGTGTGTCATCCATCAAATTTTGCCTTGTGTGCCCTCTAGAGGCCACTGTTTATGTCCAATCAACCTCAAATTTGGTCAGAATGATTATCTTATATATGAAATCTTGGACAATTTCATAATTGGGTCATCTTTGGTCAAAAACTAGGTCAGTTGTCAAATTCAAGAAGAACCTTGTGTGCACTCTAGAGGCCATATTTTTGCCAAATCGGCTTGAAAATTGGTCAGAATAATTATCTTGATAAAATCTCAGACAATCGAAAAATTGGGTCACCTTGGGTCCTAAAATAGGTCACAGGGTCAAGTCTTAGAAAAACCTTGTGTGCACTCTAGAAGCCTCATTTTTTGCCCAATCAAACTGAAAAATAATAAATTTTCTTGATAAAGTCTCGGATATGTTTGAAATTTGGTCATCTGGGGTCATAAAATAGGTCATTAGGTCAAGTCTTTAAGAAACAGATGTGGACTATACAGGCCACAAATCTTAGAAAAATTGTGTTTGTTGTAGAGGCTCAGCTACATCATATACAGATAGCTATTATCTCAGGTGAGCGCTTTAGGGCCAATGGCCCTCTTGTTACAAGATGTAAGTGGAAGGACATTCACATTGACATGTATATTTACTACAGGCTATGACTGTCCCGCCCAGTTTGGAGTGTTTGAGTACACATCTCTAGTTTGTGGAGCAACATTACAGGCAGCTCAGTGTCTAAAGGATGGATCATGTAATGTGGCTATTAACTGGTTCGGAGGATGGCATCATGGTAAAATGTAAGATTTAGCTGGGATAACCTGAAAAATCACCTTATGGAAATAAATGCATTCAGGCTCAGTGACACTTATTTACGCCTCTCATAAAAAATGCTTGGGAAAACTTTGTGGAAAATGAAGAAATTGTTTGTTGCAAGCAATTTCTTAATTTTCCGCAATGTTTTCAAACCCAAAATGGAAAGATTTTTTTAATTTCTTCGAGTTGAAATTGTCGTCTGCAATACTTTTCATATTTGAACAGTCCAAAAATTTTGTGGCCTGGTAATGGGCTAAAGACCTCAATGAACCCAGATAAGCTTGTAAACCAATGGAATATGGTCTGCTCCCAAAAAGCTGGGTCATAAAGAAGCCCTGAGAGAATAGCATTGAACAGGCTATGCATATTATGCAATATGCACAGTTTCTTCTTCACCCATGTTGGTCTTGAAGCACTCTTCTTCCAGATCATAAGTGGTTTAATGTTATCTCTTTGTATGTTACATTTAACCCTTTCCCAAACAAGACCTTGTTTTGACGACCCTGATAGAAAAGGCTTGGGAAAACATAGAGACAAAAGAAGAAACTGCTGATAACCAGCAGTTTCTCCTTTTGTCTCAATATTTTCTAAATCATATTTTACACAAAGTCTATCTTTAATAACATCCATTTTATCTTTAATAACATCCATTTTGGTAGTTTTTGAAGTGGATCACCCTAAAATTTTGCTGTTTGGAAAAGGGTTAAACAATTTAAATGTACATATAGTTCTATCAAAATCTGTCAAGGATATGATTTGTGAGAACAACTATACTTGACAATTGGAACCACTAATGTCATCTGACCTCAGGCTTTGATATGATAAAAACTGTATTACTTTCCCAAATGGCAACATTTTGGGTTGGTCCAAATTGAAAGCAGTAACTGTTGCTGGCGACAAATTTCTGTTGAAAAAGATTAAATTTGTGTACAACATAACACAGAAAACATTGAGACAAAAGAAGAAACTGCTGGTTATCAGCAGTTTCTTCTTTTGTCTCAATGTTTTCCCAAGTCTATTCAATTAGGAATGTCAAAATCAGGTATTGTTTGGGAAGGGTTAAAAGAAATGTGACCCCATGCATGCACACTTCAATGCACCTTGCACACCGCCAACTTTTGTTGTACTGAAACCCATTTATATGATTATAATACGAAAAATGAGAATTTTTGAAATGCAATGTCTTAGTATATGTAGTTGACCTATGCTGGACCCTACAATCTTAAAATTTAGGGTTCAGTGAATTCCTGCCTGATCATTTTTCATGATATGTGTTATAGCTTAACCCTTTCCCAAACAAGACTGTGTTTTGACGTCACTAATGTAAAAAACTTGAGAAAACATTGAGGCAAAAGAATAAAATGATGATAATTAGCATTTTCTCCTTTTGCCTCAATATTTTCTATGCTATATAGTATGTAAATCCTGACTTTATTAACATATATCTTGTTTTTTGCAGCTGCTTTCAAATTGGACCACCAATTTAAAGTTCAGGGACTTTCTGCCTGATCATTTTTCATGTGATGTGTTATAGCTTAAAGCTGCATGGTAACAGATGGTCTAATTGCAAAAAACGATTTTTTTTTAAAAAATATGCAAAACTTTTGTGTTGGGCACCTCAGAATGGTTAATGATATGTGATTCAGACAGAGATTGAGCCGAAATTATAAGAGAGATAGCAGAATTTAGGGAGAATCCAAACCCAAATTCAACTCCATTACAGATGCGGTTGAATTTATTAGCTCCACTGGCCTTTCAGGCCAGCGGGCTATTGTCATGGCGGTGTGTCCGTCGTGCGTGCGTCCGTCCGTGCGTGCGTCCGTAAACTTTTTCTTTAAAAATCTTCTTCTCAAAAACTACTGGATAGATTTCAACCAAACTTCACAGGAATGATCCTTGGGTGAACCTCTCTCAGATTCCTTCAAAGAATATGGATTGAATCGGTATAACCTGAGTTATCTGCCCTTGAATGTCAAAAATAGCAGGTTTTGACTAGTTTTCTTCTAAAATCTACAAATATTGAGCAATCAAGACAAAACTTTGACAGAATGATGCTGACTACAAGATCTTGCCTTGGTAAAATTTAGTTATGTGCCCTTGAAATTGACAAAATTGCCATTTTCAGCTGTATTTTGACTTTGTTTTCACTCTAGCAAATACAAATATTGACTAAACAAGACAAAACTTTGACAGAATAATACTGACTATAAGATCTTGCCTTGGTAAAATTTTCAGCTTGATCTGAATTTTTTAGCATGAGTTACGTGCCCTTGAAATTGCCAAAAATTGCCATTTTCAGCTCTATTTTGCTGGTTTTGACTTTATTTTTACTCTAAAATCTACAAATATTAACCAATCAAGACAAAACTTGGACAGAATATATATAAGCATTATATGCTGCCTGGGTGTAATTTTCAGCTTGATCGGAATCTTACATCATGAGTTATGTGCCCTTGAATTTGACAAAATTGCCATTTTCGACTTTGTTTTCACTCTAACAACCACAAATGTTAACCAATCAAGATGATTCTTGGAAAGAATCTTGTTGACAACAAGGTCTTGCTTATGTGTAATTTTCAACATTATCACACTGTTACAATGTGAGTTATGTGCCCTTGAAATTGACAAAATTTCAGTTTTTCAACACTTTTTCCACTCTTGAAGCCACAAATATTGACTAATATAGACAAAATTTGAACAGAATGATAGTGACCATAACACCTTGCATATGTTTAATTTTCGATTTGATTTTAAATATACATACTGAATTATTTGTCTTTGAATTTGGCAAAATCACAGTTTTCAATTTTATTATCGCTCTAACATCCCTAAAATATTAGTCAATCATTTACTTTCTTTTTGCATTGACCACATGATTGCTGCTTTTGACTTTGTTTTTGCTGTAAGAACCATAAGTATTGAAAAATATAGTCAAAACTTGGATTTGACATTAAAAGAAATTCAGTCCCGTGGAGCGACTCAAGACCTTTAGGTCTTTCTAGTTAGCTCCACTGGCCGAAGGCCAGCGGGGCTTATGTCATGGCCCTGTGTCCGTCGTCCGTCCGTGCGTGCGTCCGTGCGTAAACTTTTTCTTTAAACATCTTCTTCTCCAAAACTACTGGACCAATTTCAACCAAACTTCACATGAATCATCCTTGCATGATTCTCTACCAAATTCCTTCAAAAGAATAAAATCTATGCAGAACTTGAATTTTAATTAATTTAATTGAATTAAATTTTCGAAAAATCTTTAAAAATTCTTCTTCTCCAAAACTATTGGACCAATTTCAACCAAACTACACAGAAATCATCCATGCATGAATCTCTACCAAATTCCTTCAAAAGAATTAAATCTATGCAGAACTTGAATTTTAATTAATTTAATTGATTTAAATTTTTGAAAAATCTTTAAAAATTCTTTTTCTCCAAAACTACAGAACCAATTTCAACCAAAATTCACACAAATCATCTTTGCATAAATCTCTACCAAATTCCTTCAAAAGAATAAAATCTATGCAGAACTTGAATTTTAATTAATTTAATTGAATTAAATTTTCGAAAAATCTTTAAAATTTCTTCTTCTCCAAAACTACTGGACCAATTTCAACCAAACTTCGCAGAAATCTTACTTGCATGAATCTCTACTAAATTCTTTCAAAAGAATAAAATCCGCGCAGAACTTGAATTTTAAATAATTTAATTGATTTAAATTTTCGAAAAATCTTTAAAAAATTTCGTCTCCAAAACAACTGAACCAATTTCAACCAAACTTTACAGAAATGTTCCTTGCATTAATCTCTTCTTAATTCCTTCAAAAAAATATAATTCTATTTAAAACTTGAATTTTAATTAATTTAATTAAATCAAATTTTCGAAAAATCTTTAAAAATTATTCTTCTCCAAAACTACAGGATCAATTTCAACCAAATTTTACAGAAATTATTCCTTGCATTAATCTCTTCTTAATTCCTTGAAAAAATAAATTCCATGTAGAACTTAAATTTTGATTAATTAAATTAGATTAAATTTTCGAAAAATCTTCTTTTCCAAAACTACTGGACCAATTTTAACCAAACTTCACACGAATTTTCCTTGCATTTATCTCCTCTAAAGTCCTTAAAAAAATAATTTCTGTGAAGAACTTCAATTTTAATAAATTTAATTAAATTGAATTTTCCAAAAATTGTTAAACAATCTTCTTCTCCAAAACTACAACACCAATTTCAACCGAACTTCACAGGAATCTTCCTTGCATGAATCTCTTCCAAATTCCTTCAGGATCGGATGAAAAGCATGGCCGTTGTGGGCTAGGATTTTTTTTCGCTATATGAAACAGTGTAATTTTAAGAAAATTTTAAAAAACATTTCTGCCCCTTAATCACTTATTGGATTTCATTCTGGTGTAGCATGAATCTTCTTTGAATAGACCTCTATTGTATTCCTTGAAGAAGTTAGTAGTCTAAATGTCTAAAAGCCAGTGGAGCGATACAGGGCCATCTTGGCCCTCTTGTTTTTTAACTGTCACACATGCGCATACAGCGCTGACCAAGATTCAAACGAGATTCATACTTGAATTTCAATATGACGTAATCATGTATGTTGTGACGTCATTTAAGAAAGTCACATGTCCTACTGTTTTTGACCTACTTTCGACGTCGCTTCATGAATTTGGTATCAAATTGCGAAAAAAGGAGTGGTTGCTTCAAAAGTTTGTCGTAATCATTTAATCAGGTCATATAAAGCTTAAAAAGTGTACATTTTGTTTGTTTTTTTACCAATTTTGGGTCCAAATTTGGGAAATAGCAGCTTTAGATATAATTTGTCTAAATAACTTTACTTTCAGGGACAGTGCCTCTGGTTTCTGTTATACTAATGACATTGTCCTGGGTATTCTGAGTTTAAAGAAGAAGTTTAGCCGGGTCCTCTATGTTGATCTGGATCTACATCATGGAGATGGTATGAAGCATTTGTGACCCATCATGCTAAAAGGGACCTTATAGGAAGTGTGAAAAATATTGACCCTAGTCAGTCGCGCAGTCCGCGCGGCCAGACTATGGCCAATTCTTTTCATTTTTATGCTCCCCGAAAAAATTTCGGGGGAGCATATAGTCGCCATGCTGTCCGTCCGTCCGTTCGGCTGTCCGTCCGTCCGTCCGTCCGTCCGTGTGTCCGTCCGTCCGTCCGTCCACAGCCAGATCTCAGCAACCGTTGGACCAAATTCAATGAAACTTCACATGTGAATTCCCTGGGATAATACCTAGGAACCTTTTTCTCCGTTTCTTAATTTGAGGCTGCGTCATGGAAAAAGGGGCCTTAGTGTAAAAATTAGTTTTTCTCTAATTTCTCTTCATCTAATGGGCAGAATTTAATGAAATTTTGTACTTATGTAATAAATAGGATGTTCTAGACCATATTTTATAAATAATGTGTGTACAAAAAGGCTGTCGTGGGAAAAGGGGGCTTAATGTATGATAGTTTTTATTTTGTGACAAACACTTATTCGGGGAGCATAATCCGTCTGTGACGGCTCTTGTTTGTGATTTTATGAATCTGGAATGCGTTCCCTATCTTACTTTATGTTAATTTTTGGCATACAGTATCTGGTTGACCTGTGCAGAGTTTGACAAGTTTGGCAAAATTTGGATTTTTTGACTTCTGATAAGGTCCATTTTAGTGTGACGGGTCACATTTTTAGCTCCACTGGCCTTCAGGCCAGCGGGCTATTGTCATGGCGCTGTGTCCGTCGTGCGTGCGTCCGTCCGTGCGTCCGTCCGTCCGTCCGGTCGTCAACTTTTTCTTTAAAAATCTTCTCCTCAGAAACTACTCAATGGATTTCAATCAAACTTCACAGGAATGATCTTTGGGTGGTCCTCTCTCAGATTCCTTCAATTGATTCTGATTGAATCAGAAAATCTGGAGTTATCTGCCCTTGAATTTAAAAAATGGCTGTTCTGGCTTTTTTTCACTCTAGCAACTACAAATATTGACCAATCAAGACAAAACTTGGACAGAATGATGGTGACTATAAGATCTTGCCTAGGTGCAACTTTCAGCTTGATCTGACAATTACATCATGAGTTATGTGCCCTTGAAATTGACAAAATTGCCATTTTCAACTTTATTTTGACTTTGTTTTCACTCTAGCAACTACAAATATTGACTAATCAAGACAAAACTTGGACAGATTAATGGTGACTGTAAGATCTTGCCTGGGTGCAACTTTCAGCTTGATATGAAAATTGCATCATGAGTTATGTGCCCTTGAAATTGACAAAATTGCCATTTTCGGCTTTATTTTTACTTTGTTTTCACTCTAGCAACTACAAATATTGACCAATCAAGACAAAACTTGGACAGAATGATGGTTACTATAAGATCTTGCCTGGGTGCAACTTTCAGCTTGATTTGAAAATTGCATCATGAGTTATGTGCCCTTGAAATTGACAAAATTACCATTTTTGACCTTATTTTTACTCAAACGACTATAAATATCCAACAATCAACAGGAAACTTTGTTATAATCTTAATTGTCCATAAAATCTTGCATGGATGTAATTGTCAGCTTCATTAGAATCGTAAATCATGATTTATCTGCCCTTGAATTTGACAAATTGTAGTTTTCAACTTTATTTTCATTCTCTTTTCAACCACAAATAATGATCAATCAGGTCAAAACCTAAAACAAAATGTAAGTGAGGCAAAGATCTTATTTTAGTGTGATTCTTAGCTTTAGAGTAATATAACATTCCCAGTTATATGCCTTTGAATTTGACAAAATTGCCAATTATGACTTCATTATCAAACTAGATCAGTCAAATTCACTCTAATCAAAACAAATCTTGGTAACCATTAAATCTTATATGAAGGTATTTTCAGCTTTCTAGTTACTTTGTTATTGCTCTAAGACCCAAAAGTATTGAAAAATCTTGTAAAAACTTGGATTTGAAATTACAAGAAAATCAGGGCTTTCTGGTTATTTTATAAATAGGGTATTTCCCCAAATCTATTTTTAGAACAATGAAATCTATTTTTAGAAATATGAACTATTTTGGAGTAATCAATGATAGTTTAGATCTGTTTGGTCGAAGGAAAAATGATCATTGCCAGTATCATCCTGATCTGGAATTTTCTCTTGTTTCCTTTTACCCTTTCTCAAATGGCAAACAGGGTTTTACTCTCTTTGCTCAAAGAACCACATGTTTTGTACAATCTAGTTTTACTTTCTTTTTGCTCTTAGAAACACAACTATTGAACAATCTAATCAAAACTTGGATTGAATATTTAAAGAAATTCAGGCCTGTGGAGCGACTCAAGACCTTCAGGTCTTCTAGTTATATACTCCAGGGAATCATGTCACACATTTACAATAGTTTCTGTTAATTCTGTTAACTTGATATATGACTAATTTGAAGAAGTTTTTGAGACATAGAAGGACTTTAGGTGGATCTGCTGAATGCAAAGTATCTTTTAAAAATCAGTTGTTAAAAAAGTTATTGATGAACCAAAAACTTTTTAACAGCTGATTTTAAAAGATCCACCAAATCCAGCCAATTCCTAGTGTTTCCTTTTAACCCTTTCCCAAACAAGACCTGGTTTTGATGTCCCTAATAGAAAAGGCTTGGGAAAATATTGAGACAAAAGAAGAAACTGCTGTTATCCAGCAGTTTTTAGCTCCACTGGCCGAAGGCCAGCGGGGCTTATGTCATGGCCCTGTGTCCGTCGTCCGTCCGTCCGTCCGTGCGTCCGTCTGTCCGTGCGTGCGTGCGTGCGTAAACTTTTTCTTTAAACATCTTCTTCTCCAAAACTACTGGACCAATTTCAACCAAACTTCACACAAATCATCTTTGCATAAATCTCTACCAAATTCCTTCAAAAGAATAAAATCTATGCAGAACTTGAATTTTAATTAATTTAATTGAATTGAATTTTCGAAAAATCTTTTAAAAATTCTTCTTCTCCAAAACTACTGGACCAATTTCAACAAAACTTCACAGAAATCTTCCTTGTATGAATCTCTACCAAATTCCTTCAAAAGAATAAAATCCGTGCAGAACTTGAATTTTAATTAATTTAATTGATTTGAATTTTCGAAAAATCTTTAAAAATTCTTCTCCTCCAAAACTACTGGAACAATTTCAACCAAACTTCACATGAATCATCCTTGCATGAATCTCTACCAAATTCCTTCAAAAGAATAAAATCTATGCAGAACTTGAATTTTAATTAATTTAATTGAATTGAATTTTCGAAAAATCTTTTAAAAATTCTTCTTCTCCAAAACTACTGGACCAATTTCAACAAAACTTCACAGAAATCTTCCTTGTATGAATCTCTACCAAATTCCTTCAAAAGAATAAAATCCGTGCTGAACTTGAATTTTAATTAATTTAATTGATTTGAATTTTCGAAAAATCTTTAAAAATTCTTCTCCTCCAAAACTACTGGAACAATTTCAACCAAACTTCACATGAATCATCCTTGCATGAATCTCTACCAAATTCCTTCAAAAGAATAAAATCTATGCAGAACTTGAATTTTTAATTAATTTAATTGAATTAAATTTTTGAAAAATCTTTAAAATTTCTTCTTCTCCAAAACTACTGGACCAATTTCAACCAAACTTCACAGAAATCTTCCTTGCATGAATCTCTGCTAAATTCCTTCAAAAGAATAAAATATGCGCAGAACTTGAATTTTATATAATTTAATTGATTAAAAGTTTCGAAAAATCTTTAAAAAAAAATCTTCTCCAAAACAACTGGACCAATTTCAACCAAACTTTACAAAAATGTTCCTTGCATGAATCTCTACCAAATTCCTTCAAAAGAATAAAATCTGCGCATAACTTGAACTTGAATTTTAATTAATTTAATTAAATTAAATTTTTGAAAAATCTTTAAAAATTCTTCTTCTCCAAAACAACTGGACCAATTTCAACCAAACTTTACAGAAATGTTCCTTGCATTAACCTCTTCTTAATTCCTTCAAAAAAATAAATTCTATGTAGAACTCAAATTTTAATTAATTTAATTAAATTAGATTTTTGAAAAATCTTCTTTTCCAAAACTACTGGACCAATTTTAACCAAACTTCACACGAATCTTCCTTGCATTAATTTTATCTCCTCTAAATTCCTTAAAAAAATA
Organism: Fragum sueziense; assembly: GCA_963680895.1. Taxonomy (NCBI): domain Eukaryota; kingdom Metazoa; phylum Mollusca; class Bivalvia; order Cardiida; family Cardiidae; genus Fragum; species Fragum sueziense. The sequence goes on along the minus strand of OY804595.1, from coordinate 8,468,656 downwards.
ATTTCCGTGAAGAACTTTAATTTAAATAAATTTAATTAAATTGAATTTTCCAAAAATTGTTAAACAATCTTCTTCTCCAAAACTACAGGACCAATTTCAACCAAACTTCACAGGAATCTTTTTTGCATGAATCTCTTCAAATTTCCTTCACGATCGGATGAAAAGCTTGGCCGTTGTGGGCTAGGCTTTTTTTTCGCTATATGAAACAGTGTAATTTTAAGAAAATTTTAAAAACATTTCTGCTCCTTAATCTCTTATTGGATTTCATTCTGGTTTAGCGATAGACCTCTATTGTATTCCTCGAAGAAGTTCGTAGTCTAAATGTCTAAAAGCCAGTGGAGCGATACAGGGCCATCTTGGCCCTCTTGTTCCTTTTGTCTCAATATTTTCTATGCCATAATTTAATCCTTTCCCAACCGACAAAATTTTAGGGTCATGCAATTTGAAAGCTGCTGCAGACGACAAAAATGATGACAATAAAGGCATGATTTGTGAAAAATATGGCACAGAAAACATTGAGGCAAAAGGAGAAACTGCTGGTTTATCAGCAGTTTCTTCTTTTAATTCTTTTGGGGACGTCAAAACCAGGTCTTGTTTGGGAAAGGGTTAAACAAATTCTATAATTAATAACATCCATTTTGTCATTTGTGGTAGTTTTTGAAGTGGATCACCCTGAAATTTTGCCATTTGGGAAAGGGTTAAGACATTTGACAAACTTTTGACTAGGAGCACCTGCAATAAAAGACTAAAGTAAGATTTAATGAACTACATTTTGTACTGTGTTATCAAAAATGAATACCCCTTCTTGCCAGTTGCTCTGAATGTATAACCAATATCAAATGAATATGCCTATAAAGCAGGTTTGGTTGTGACCTGTCATGCTAAAAACCTATCTGGGAAATGTGAAAAGTATCAAGCCTTGTCAGCCTGGACTGTCTGTGCATTCGGACTATGGTGGATACTTTTCCGTCTAGGATAATTTTCTGAATCTAAAATGTTATTCCTATATCACTATACATGTATGTCCATATTCCAAATATGTCATCTTGTTGACCTTTGCTGAGAGTGATCCATTTCTTATTAATAACTTTTGTATCATGGTGGTCCATTTTAGCATTACAGTTAAAATTTGTCTTTACCCTTTCCCAAACAACAAAATTTTTATAGTGGTTTAATTTGAAAGCTGCTGCAGATGACAAAATAGATGATGATAAAGATATAATTTGTGTAGAATATAGCCCAGAAAATATTGAGGCAAAAGGAGAAACTACTGTTTATCAGCAGTTTCTTCTTTTGCCTCAATGTTTTCCCAAGCCTTTCTTATCAGGGATGTCAAAATCAGGTCTTGTTTGGGAAAGGGTAAACCAGTTTTATTTATTCTTTCCTATTTCCAACCATTCAGGAGTAGAAGATGCTTTCTGCACAACAAACAAAGTCATGACTGTTTCAGTACATAAAAACGCTGTTGGTTTCTTCCCAGGTAACATTGTTTTAACTCATTTGCACATACTGACAGGGCTAATGTGGTGCAGTGGTAATGCGCTGGACTTGAAACACAGGGGTGGCTGGTTCGATCTCATGCTTCTCCAGTCTTTCGGATGATACTTTAAACGGAGGTCCTGTCTCCATATGACATTAGCTGTTGAGTGGGACGTAAAACTCCATACAATCCAATCCACATTATGACACTAATGCCCCATAAGTTAAAGGCTTTGGAAAACTTTGTGGAAAATGAAGAAATTGCTTGTGACAAACAATTTCTTCATTTACCACAATGTTTTCTACTGAGACCAAATAATTTCTTTCACTTTATAATGTCGTCTACACCATCTTTGAATTTGAATCAGTCAAAAATGTTGTCATCTGGTAGTTGGTAAATATCTCAATGATTAGTGTAGACTTGTTGTAGGTACCTATAATTTATCAAGTTTACTTGAACCATATATGTCAACAAAACCTAGGTTTTGATCTAAGCATTTACATCTTATCACTGTTTTGCTTCGCTGTCTCAACTTTAAATACCAGAATTGGGTCTTGTTTTGGAAAGATTTAAAAATGTGTTAAGGCACCAAGAGTTTTTAGCTAAGAATTGTGGAGCAGGAATTATCTTGGTAGGAAGAAATAGACAGGGTACCAATAACCACACTGTAAATAATAAAAAATAAATGTTGAATGCAGGGTTTAACTCTCATTAACCCATTACCACATACTGATGCTTTTTGACATCTCTCAAGCTTGGGAAATCATTGTGGAAAATGAATGTAACAAGCCATAAACATTTTTGGGTTCTGCTTCAATGTTTTTTCAAAGCCTTTTCTATCAGGGATGTCAAAATAAAATCATCAGTTCTGTTGGAATTGGTTAATCATTTTCCAAACAAGATCTGATTTTGACATCCCTGTTGGAAATTGGAATAGCCTTGGGAAAACATTGAGACAAAGGAAGAAAATGCTGGTAATCTGCATTTTTTTCTCTTGCATCAATAGTTCCTGAGCTTTATTAAACACATATCTTATACTTATCAGTATTGATGATAATAATCAGGGCTACAGATAAAATATGTTGGGATGAAAACATTCTAACTTTATTTCAATTCCAAGCCCTATGTTGTGGGTACTTATTTTAATCGTCTTGACGAGATGATACAAATGAGTACCCACAATATAGGGTTTGATGAACAATAACAGAATTATTAAAAATTAAAAGTTAAAATGTCCGATGATTGGCAAAATTAAAGTCTTGTGCCGAAAGAACACCTTACTATTAACCAAATATCAAAGTTTCTACAATTTTCCAACATTAGAAGTGTTTTTATTTCGTCTTTTAAATTGGATATTTTGGTCTTTTCCGATCTTTGCCGAAGAAAATACGCTAAACTTCCGACTTGAAATTATGACGTCATACTGGCCACTGAATGACGTCATGGCGGGAAAAACGGACAGTCATGGGTCATTTCCCGGAAAGTCTGAAATTTCTGAAAAAGTTAAATGTCCGACTTTTCTGTCATAAAGCGACTTCCCCAATTGATACTCAAAACACGGAATTCGTCCTCAGTAAATGTTAGAAAAAATGTTAAAACAGTCAAAGAATAGGTGGTAAGTGAATTAAGGAATGTGCCAAAGAACGGTTTAAGTTTGTCTGTATTACTCTTACGATCGAGAAATGGATAAGAACTGAGACTTCACTATATGACAGAAAAGTCGAACACATTATCTTTGTCAGACACCTCATGCTCTAGATTGGGGGCGGAGTCAAGCCATTGATGACGTCAATCCGTGGCAATTTTACGGAAATTGCCGATCTTTATTTTCTCGAAAATCAATTTTTCAACGATGTAAAGAAAAGAAAATAAAACTTTTAAAACAACCGAGTTTGGCGGATCTTTTATAAAACACGTTAATTTAATGATTTTCTTCCAATATACGGTGCAATAAACTGCCAAGCTTGGTAGCCTTTAACACCCCCTCTTATCTGGAGCTCTGTACAGATATTGTATGTTACAATATTTTGCCAGGTACTGGTACTGTATCAGATGTGGGGTATGGCAAGGGGAAATATTACAGTGTCAATATACCACTCAAAGATGGCATAAAGGATCAAGAGTTCTCTGCCTTGGTTTGCAGGTGTGTATTCTTTATATCTATAACCAGAGTTTTCCCTAGCGCAAAAAAATGTGCATTTTCAGTCAGTTTTAACTGAAACATTATCAGCTGGGACATGAAGAAACAATGTTACAATAGCCATGACCCCCTTATTTGATGACCAGGGGAGCATAATGACCCCTCTGTAGAATAAGCCGAGGGAAAACTCTGCATAACCTTTCTGCAAGTGATTTAATCACCCACCAATTGTTGGGTAATTGTAAACCTACATTAGAGAGCAGCTGGAGGCTTGGAAAGGATATTGTAGTACTGATGAGAGAAGCTACAGGAATCCATGGTTAGGCAGTTGAAAGAGGTGTTGACCCTTTCCCAAACGATACAATTTTAGGGTTGTCTTATTTGAAAGCTGCTACAGACAACAATATGGATGTAAATTAAGGTTGGATTTGTGTACAATTTAGCTCAGAAAATATTGAGACAAAAGGAAAAACTGCTGGTTATCAGCAGTTTCTTCTTTTGTCTCAATGTTTTCCCAATCCTTTTCTTATAAGGACATCAAAACCAGGTCTTGTTTGGGAAAGGGTTAAACCCCATTCAATCAACCAAGTGATGAAGATGTTTGTATTGGGCATTGAACTCTTTTTCATACAGTGACACATTTTGATGCTCGGAAGTGTCAAAGCTTAGGAAATTATTATTGAATTAATGAAACTACTTAAGCGACAATATGAATGTGGATATTAACATAGTTTATGCATTGCATTTATATACAATTTTAATATTGGAAGAAAAGGAGAAAATGCTTGTTACCTCTTTGTTATACTAAATCTCTTTGTTATACAAAGTTTTCATTTTTATGCCCCCGTATCGAGAGATCGGGGGCATATTGTTTTACTCGTGTCCGTCCGTCTGTCCGTCTGTCTGTCCGTCTGTCTGTCCGAAAACTTAACATTTGCCTTTTCTCGAAAAGTATTTGACATACAAAGCTCAAATTAGGTATGCAACTTCCTTTCAATGATATCTATCTGTTCCATGCAATTTGACCTTCCTCAAGGTCATCCATTAACCCTTATCAACCATTTACTCTACGAAAACTTAACATTTTACTTCGAAAACTTAACATTTGCCTTTTCTCCAAAAGTATTTGACATACAAAGCTCAAATTTGGTATGAAACTTCCTTTCAATGATATCTATCTGTTCCATGCAATTTGACCTTCCTCAAGGTCATCCGTTAACCCTTATCAACCCTTTACTCAAACTTAACATTTTACAAAAATGGCCATTTCGGGGGCATTTGTGTTTCACAAACACATCTTGTTTTAATTTTATTTTTTTTTACTATGTTTTGTTTTGGTAAGATTTGTCTACATGTATATGATGTAGTATAGATCTTGATCATACTGTGTATGTGCGCAGTCTGATCCAGATCTATGACATATTGTCCTGAGTGGCGTTTACAGCCTATTTCCAGACCATGATCTTACATGCTGAAATATGTCCTTGTTACTGTATACATGTATTTTCCGCTAATTTGTTTTAACGTATATGACGTTGTGCGCTTTTTAACGTTACGTTTTCCGGCGCGTGACGTCATATCCGTTCTTAAATCATTCTCCCTGAAGAAGCATATAAGGGCGAAACGTTGGAAATGAATTAAAGAAAAAACTGTTAATATAATCGTGTTTGTGGCGTTTTTTTTCTAATCTTATTGAAAGGAAGGAAATACTAGTTACCAGCATCAGCATTTTCCATCTTATTTAAGAGAATTTTCAAACTGACTATTGGTATACTATTGTCATCTGCCATTCATTTGAACTTAGAAAGACCAGAAATGTTGGGAAAGAGTTTATCATGTAGAAAAAAATATGCATAAATTTTTATTACACTTTTAGAGGGAACTTCAGATAGATAACTTTGAAGAATTAGTAATGAATGCTCTGCTGTTTTTAAGTTCTAAGAAAATTACAAAAACCTTATTTTACAAATAATGTAAAAATGGACAAAGCTTAATTTAACCCTCCAAAAATTGAAAAAGCTGAACTTTTTCAATTTTTAGCGAGCCAGGACTGTAAGTCCGGGGAGCTAATGTCACAGCCCTAGTATCGCGTCTTCATTTGAAAAAAAACTTTAACCTGGTCTATATCTCAGGCACTATTTGGGATACAGCCTTGATATTTCACACATGCATACCTACTGCCACAATCTTTTATTTGAGACCATGACCTTTGACCTAGTGACCTTGACCTTGGAGTTTGACCTACTTTAAAAAAAAACTTTAACCTGGCCAATATCTCATGCACTATTGATGATAGAGCCTTGATATTTCACACATGGATACCTCCTGCCAAGACCTTTCATTTGGAACCATGGCCTTTGACCTAGTGACCTTGACCTTGGAGTTTGACCTACTTTTAAAAAACTTTAACCTGGCCTATATCTCATGCACTATTACAGATAGTGCCTTGATATTTCACATATGGATACCTCATGCCATGATCTTGACCTTGAGAGCATGGCCTTTGACCTAGTGACTTGGACCTTTGACCTTGGACTCTTTTTTTTGCGACAAGCTCTCGTATAGGCGAGCTACGTTGTCTGCGGACAACTCTTGTTATAGGCTAAAGTAGTCAAAATTAATGTTGATAAAGATAGGAATTCTGTACAATGTAGTGAGGGAAATAGTAAGGCAAAGTAAGTTATCAGCATTTTTATGCTGCCGTATTGAAAGATCGCTGGCATATTGATTTAATTTTTTCTGTCTGTCTGTCAAAAAATTTAATATTGGCCATTTCAGGGGAATTTGTGTTGCACAAACACATCTTGTCTTCTTTTGCCTCATTGTTTTTCCAAAGTATTTGTCTTGTTTTGAAAAGGGTTAAATTCTCCTAGCCATTTATTACAGAGTGTTATTAAAGGTGCGTGAGAAGTTTGATCCAGAAGTTGTTGTATGTCAGTGTGGCGCAGACGGACTCGCAGGTGACCCGATGGAGTCCTTCAACCTTACACACAGAGCTCTGATAAAATGTGTTCATACTTTATTATTCTGGAAGCTACCTTTGCTGTTACTTGGTGGTGGTAAGTGGTTAGTCAGCATTATCCAATTAAACCATTACCAAACGACAAAATTTTCAGCTTGTTCAAATTCAAAGATGTTGCAGACGACAACTAAAAACGAATGAAAATGTACATTTTTTAATCATTTTGTATGGAAAATATTGTGGAAAATGATGAAATTGCTTGTCACAAGCAATTTCCTCATTTTCCACAATAGACCCCATGGAGTCACACAGAGCTCTGATTAAATACACCCAAATACACTTCCAATTTGTTACTAAAAATAGTAACACTTTTTGATGCCAGATCGAGGCTCTGACCCAAATGTGAGTAAAGCATCCAACGTACAATGGAAATGAACGGAGGAAAGAAGAAGTTTAAGAGGAATCACACACCGTTTAGTGATGATTCCTCTGTGAATCTCGACGGGATATCATTGACTGACTTCCATTTATGGCCTTTATCTGCTTTTAAGTCATTTTTGACCCTCCGAAAAAGTAGTATCCTCGGATCTTTCGAGGACCTAGCCGCAAGGTTAAACTGTCATATTCACGTTACAAACCCCCTTCCCCAACAAAAAAGTACGAAACATGCCATTTTCAGTGTGAAGATGGTTATGTCAGTGCCGAAAGGTTTATGAAGAAAGATAATTGAGGTAGATCAATTTGATAATAAAAACATAGCTGTTAAAGCCCATTTCCCAAACGACAAATTATTCAGACTTTTCAAGTTTGACAGCGGCTTAACCCTTTCCTAAACGGCACCTGATTCAATTTGGAAGCTCTTGCAGATAACAGAATGGGTATAATGAAAGTAGGTTTTTTTTAAGTGCAAGGGCGGATCTAGAGTGGGGGGGTGGGGTCGGGATGTCCGCACTCCCCTCCCCCGGAATCAGCCATAAATTGAATGTTGACTATATAATTAAAGTGTCAATATATAATTTAACACATTTAAGTCATCATTTGGGCGTGGACCCCCCCCCCCCCCCCGGCAATTTGGCTTGGACCCCCATGAAAAATATAGTAATATAGTAACGAAAACCTTGAGGCAAAAGGAGAAAATGCTGATTAAAAGTAATTCATTATTTTGCCCCTTGAAATGATTTTTGAAAAAATCTCTGTAAGACAGTCAAAGACGGATCTAAAAGGGGGTCGGGGGTTCGGACCCCGCCTTGAATAGGTCGAAAATCGAATTTTGACTACACAGCGTTAGTATGGTATCTAACATTACAAAATTCACAAATTTAAAGACATCTTTTGGGCTAGACCTCACCCCCACCCCTTGAAAAAAATCCTGGATCCGCCCTTGACAGTCAAAACATTAACATTTCTTGTTTGGTAAAAGTTTAAAACATTTTTCTTTTCATTTCTTTTTTTTAATTTAACGCCTCTCAACAATATTTCAGCAATAAGTTAATTTATAATTGCCCACGCTCCGCGGCTGGGAATCCATCCTGTGACCTGTCCATTATTGGCTCTAATCTAGAGCACAAACACATGCAAAATATTACCGCTCACACTTGGACAGTACTAAGGAGCTCACTTGCTCCTGCAAAATTCTTTTTATATGGTTTTCAAAAGCAGTAGCTCATCCTGAACTTGCATGGTGGTAATGGGCGATGAAGACAGGGTACGAATGATTACAAGCCAAAAAATCTCTTTTTTTCAATCAAAGTTGCAAAAATATTCCTGTAACTGAAAACTCTAATAATTAACGCAAATGACTGTATAAAATATTCTTAATACTTAGGTAGAATAAATGAAAATTGCTCGCGCGAAAATAACGACTCGCACAATGAATTATATAGTAAAAAGACCACGTGACCTTTTGTTTGCTCACTTCATGCGCAGGTCACGGTTAAAAATTTGGAACTGTATCAGGGTGTAATGTGTTCATACTTTATTATCCTGGAAATTACCTTTGCTCTTACTTGGTGGTTGTAAGTTGTTATTCAGTATTATCCAATTAAACCATTTAATTACCAAACGACAAAATTTTCAGCTTGTTCAAATTTAAAGATGTTGCAGATGACAATTTTAAGTCACAAGCAATTTCTTTATTTTGCACAATGTTTCCCAAAGCATTTATCTTGGAGGATGTCAAAAAGCGTCAATGTGTGGGAAGGGTTAAGGTCTACACCTTGGCAATCACACACACAACCACTCATCCAAATAATTGATAATCACCCGTGCTCGCAAGTTAATTCAAACAAACTGATTTTAGTACTTAACAGCTGCACTTGATTATTAATCCTCTATCAAACAGGACCTGGTTTTGACTTTGACATCCCTAAAAGAATTGGCTTGAGACATTGAGACAAAAGAGACCTCAATGTTTTCTGTTCTATAATATGCACAAATTATATTTGAAGTGACAACTTTTGGTTGTGTGCAGGAAGTTTAAAATTGGACCACCCTAAGATTATGCTGTTTGGTAAAGAATTAAGGTGGTAATAAGGCCAATAATGGTTTATTGGGGTTTTACGCCGTTTTCAACTACTAAGGTCATATTGCAGCAGCTGTAGCACCTTACCATGAATTCCTGACGTTTCTCATACCACAACACCCTTACCGAGCCTCCAGCTGCTCCCCCACATAGGTTCATGATATCAAACCATTGATGGGTGACATTTTTGTCAGTAAGGGTATTTGCCGCAGCTGTGTATCGAACCAGCAACCTCTTGAAGCAGATGCGCTACCAACTGTGCCATGGCAATAAGGCCAATGAATATTTGTATCAGATTTTTATGCCCCCGTATCGAGAGATCGGGGGCATATTGTTTTACTCATGTCTGTCTGTCCGTCTCTGTCTGTCCGTCTGTCTGTCCGTCCGTCTGTCTGTCAGTCCGAAACTTAACATTGTCATTTTCTCGACAACTATTATGCATACAAAGCTCAAATTTGGTATGTAAAGTTCTTTCAGTGATATCTATCTGATCCATGCAATTTGACCTTCCTCAAGGTCACCGTTTAACCCTTATCCACCCTTAACATGCAACTTAACGCGCCACTTAACGCAACAACTTAACGTTAGCCTTTTCTCCAAAAGTATTCCACATACAAAGCTCAAATTTGGTATGTAAACTTCATTCAATGATATCTATCTGCTCCATTTAATTTGACCTTCCTCAAGGTCACCGTTTAACCCTTATCCACCCTTAACATGCAACTTAACGCGCCACTTAACGCAACAACTTAACGTTGGCCTTTTCTCCAAAAGTATTCCACATACAAAGCTCAAATTTGGTATGTAAACTTCATTCAATGATATCTATCTGCTCCATTTAATTTGACCTTCCTCAAGGTCACCGTTTAACCCTTATCCACCCTTAACATGCAACTTAATGCGCCACTTAACGCAACAACTTAACGTTGGCCTTTTCTCCAAAAGTATTCCACATACAAAGCTCAATTTTGGTATGTAAACTTCATTCAATGATATCTATCTGCTCCATTTAATTTGACCTTCCTCAAGGTCACCGTTTAACCCTTATCCACCCTTAACATGCAACTTAACGCGCCACTTAACGCAACAACTTAACGTTGGCCTTTTCTCCAAAAGTATTCCACATACAAAGCTCAAATTTGGTATGTAAACTTCATTCAATAATATCTATCTGCTCCATTTAATTTGACCTTCCTCAAGGTCACCGTTTAACCCTTATCCACCCTTAACATGCAACTTAACGCAACAACTTAACGTTGGCCTTTTCTCCAAATGTATTCCACATACAAAGCTCAAATTTGGTATGTAAACTTCATTCAATGATATCTATCTGCTCCATTTAATGTGACCTTCCTCAAGGTCACCGTTTAACCCTTATCCACCCTTAACATGCAACTTAACGCGCCACTTAACGCAACAACTTAACGTTGGCCTTTTCTCCAAAAGTATTCCACATACAAAGCTCAAATTTGGTATGTAAACTTCATTCAATGATATCTATTTGCTCCATGCAATTTGACCTTCCTCAAGGTCACCGTTTAACCCTTATCCACCCTTAACATGCAACTTAACGCGCCACTGAACGCAACAACTTAACGTTGGCCTTTTCTCCAAAAGTATTCCACATACAAAGCTCAAATTTGGTATGTAAACTTCATTCAATGATATCTATCTGCTCCATTTAATTTGACCTTCCTCAAGGTCACCGTTTAACCCTTATCCGCCCTTAACATGTAACTTAACGCGCCACTTAACGCAACAACTTAACGTTAGCCTTTTCTCCAAAAGTATTCCACATACAAAGCCTAAATGTGGTATGTAGAGTTCTTTCAGTGATATCTATCTGATCCTCGCAATTTGACTTTCCTCAAGTTCACCGTTTAACCCTTATCCACCCTTAACATGTAACTTAACGCGCCACTTAACGCAACAACTTAACGTTAGCCTTTTCTCCAAAAGTATTCCACATACAAAGCTCAAATTTGGTATGTAAAGTTCTTTCAGTGATATCTATCTGATCCTTGCAATTTGACTTTCCTCAAGGTCACGGTTTAACCCTTATCCACTCTTAACATGTAACTTAACACGCCACTTAACGCAACAACTTAACGTTAGCCTTTTCTCCAAAAGTATTCCACATACAAAGCTCAAATTTGGTTTGTAAAATTCTTTTAGTGATATCTATCTGCTCCATGCAATTTGACCTTCCTCAAGGTCACCGTTTAACCCTTATCCACCCTTAACATGTAACTTAACGAGCCACTTAATGCAACAACTTAACGTTGGCCTTTTCTCCAAAAGTATTCCACATACTAAGCTCAAATTTGGTATGTAAACTTCTTTCAATGATATCTATCTGCTCCATGCAATTTGACCTTCCTCAAGGTCATCGTTTAATCCTTATTAACCCTTACCATGCAACTAAATGCGGCAACTTAACATTGGCCATTTCTCCAAAAGTATTCAACATACAAAGCTGAAATTTGGTATGTAGCCTTCTTTCAATGATATTAGGTAAGAGGGTCAAGGTCATACATGTAGGTCAAGGTCATATATCAATTAAGGTCATAATTATAGAAAAATAGCCATTTCGGGGGCATTTGTGTTTCACAAACACATCTCGTTTCATTTGTTAAGGTAGTAACAGCCACCGGTCAGATAATGGGATCTGTTACTGTAATTAAGTGGTATTTCCCTAACTTTTCTCCACCCTAGATTAAATGATGATGTCACAAGTCACGTTGTATGATATAGGTCAGAAAAGTTTTAGGCAAAAGGAAGGAATGATGTTTAAAAAGCAGTATTTTCTTTTGCTTGTATGTTTTTTAAGGCTCTCTTAGGGACATTGGGTAATCCCATTCCCTCACAGTGACGCCTTTTCATGCCTGTAAGGTATTGGCTTGGTAAAACATTGTGGAAAATGAAGAAATTGCTTGTGACAAGCAATTTCTTCATTTCCCATAATGTTTTCGACCCATAAACATCAACAAATTTTAGATTTTATTCACTTTAATTTGTCATCTTTTGATTTTTGACAAGTCCATAAATTTGCAATTTGATAATGGGTTAAACCGGGGTTAATTTGTTATTTCCAGGTGGGTATAATCATCCAAACACAGCTAGATGTTGGACATACTTGACCAGTATTGTACTTGGAAAAACACTCAACAATGACATTCCTGATCATGAAGTAAGGTTCTCTTCTATTCTGTATTATTCTGTATTACTGAATATATTCCTTTTCCTAATGACACAATATTTGATGGTTACAACATTAAATAAGCTACAGATAATGAATTGTCTTGAATTGATATGGATTTTGTACATTGTAGCATAAAAGACGTTGAAAGGAAAGGAATTAATTTCATTAAAATAATTGATGGTGTTGTAAATCTTTGAGGGAGAACAAGAAATAAAATCCTTTTTAATTTAGAGAACTTGTGAACAGTATTTTTATGCTCCCCGAAAAAGTCGTCACGCTGTTCTTCTGTCCTTCCGTCTGTCCACAACCAGATCTCAGCAACCCTTGGACCAAATTCTATGAAACTTCACATGTCAACTCCTGAGGATAATAATAAATCTCAATTTAAGACTGTGTCATGGAAAAAGGGGCCTAAATACAGAAATAAGTTTTCCTTTAAATTCTCTTTATCTGATTAGGCAGATTTAATGAAAATTTTTACTTGGGTGATTAATGAGATGTTCTAGACCATATTCTACAAATGATATGTGTTAAAAAATCTGTCATGGGAAAAGGGGGCTTAATGTATGATAGTTTATTTTTTGTGACAAGCATTACCTGTCTATGACGACTCTTGTTTTGTTTTATTTTTTTCCGAGGTTTTCTGTGACCTGTCATGCTATATTTTCCAAATTTCTTTTCACAAACAGTCACAAATGGTTTGTTGTCTTTCAGAGCTACTTAAATAAGAGGGGATATTATATCTTCAATGTTAAATGAAAATCATTACAGTTGTTTTGGTTTATGAAAACAACTGTAATGACATGTTCAAAATTAAATGAGAATTGTTACAGTTGTTTTGGTTTATCAAAACAACTAAGGATTCTAATTTAATTTTGAACATTTTATAATAGCTTTTCTAAAGCCTAAATGTCAGTCATTATTCACCAAATCTCAGGATTCAGATTTAATATCACAGATTTGAATGCTTTTTCCCTCTCTAAATCAATCACTCTGCCATTATTTACAGTATTTATTGAAGTATGGTCCAGACTATACAATGGAGCTAACTGCAGGCAATATGAAGGATTGTAACAGTACAGAATAAACTCAAAACATACCCTAGTTAATACTTTATCTGTCACTCTGCCATTATTTACAGTATTTATTGAAGTATGGTCCAGACTATACAATGGAGCTAACTGCTGGCAATATGAAGGACTCTAACAGTACAGAATTAACTCATAACATACCCTAGTTAATACTTTATCTGTCACTCTGCCATTATTTACAGTATTTATTGAAGTATGGTCCAGACTATACAATGGAGCTAACTGCTGGCAATACATGTATGAAGGATTGTAACAGTACAGAATTAACTCATAACATACCCTAGTTAATACTTTATCTGTCACTCTGCCATTATTTACAGTATTTATTGAAGTATGGTCCAGACTATACAATGGAGCTAACTGCTGGCAATATGAAGGATTGTAACAGTACAGAATAAACTCATAACATACCCTAGTTAATACTGTATCTGTCACTCTGCCATTATTTACAGTATTTATTGAAGTATGGTCCAGACTACACAATGGAGCTAACTGCTGGCAATATGAAGGATTGTAACAGTACAGAATAAACTCAAAACATACCCTAGTTAATACTGTATCTGTCACTCTGCCATTATTTACAGTATTTATTGAAGTATGGTCCAGACTACACAATGGAGCTAACTGCTGGCAATATGAAGGATTGTAACAGTACAGAATAAACTCATAACATACCCTAGTTAATACTTTATCTGTCACTCTGCCATTATTTACAGTATTTATTGAAGTATGGGCCAGACTATACAATGGAGCTAACTGCTGGCAATACATGTATGAAGGATTGTAACAGTACAGAATAAACTCATAACATACCCTAGTTAATACTTTATTTGTCACTCTGCCATTATTTACAGTATTTATTGAAGTATGGTCCAGACTATACAATGGAGCTAACTGCTGGCAATATGAAGGATTGTAACAGTACAGAATAAACTCAAAACATACCCTAGTTAATACTTTATCTGTCACTCTGCCATTATTTACAGTATTTATTGAAGTATGGTCCAGACTATACAATGGAGCTAACTGCTGGCAATATGAAGGATTGTAACAGTACAGAATAAACTCAAAACATACCCTAGTTAATACTTTATCTGTCACTCTGCCATTATTTACAGTATTTATTGAAGTATGGACCAGACTATACAATGGAGCTAACTGCTGGCAATATGAAGGATTGTAACAGTACAGAATAAACTCATAACATACCCTAGTTAATACTGTATCTGTCACTCTGCCATTATTTACAGTATTTATTGAAGTATGGGCCAGACTATACAATGGAGCTAACTGCTGGCAATATGAAGGATTGTAACAGTACAGAATAAACTCATAACATACCCTAGTTAATACTTTATCTGTCACTCTGCCATTATTTACAGTATTTATTGAAGTATGGACCAGACTATACAATGGAGCTAACTGCTGGCAATATGAAGGATTGTAACAGTACAGAATATCTGCAGATGGTCTACTCACATATATTGTGTAAGTATAATTAGATCTTTCCAGAGTTCTCCACAGAATAATTTGAAGCTCTAGTGGCATTTTATATAAGAATCATAAGCCTTGAAACGCATAATGTTTATACAAGTAATCGTGAATAAAAACATAATGGGAAAAGAAGAAATTGCTCATTGGAGCAATTTCTTTTTTTTCCATAATGGTTTTACACACAATTATGACAATTGTAATTTCAGAATTGCATTATATATCAGCTTTTGACATGAAATAACTCAAAATGCCTCTAATTTGTTATCATTTTGAAGAAATTAAGCTGTAAGGGTACTTTTGAATCTGTAGGGGCATTACACTAATTTGCATGAAGCTGTAGTGGGGCCAATACAGCTTATTGGGCTGGGGAGAACACTGCTCCCCGCCTAGAACATGATCCCTTTATTAAATGTTCAACCCTTTCCCAAACAGCAAAATTTGAAGGTAGTTCAACTTGAAATCTGTTGTAGATTACAAAGTTGGTGATGATAAAGATAAGATTTGTGTATGGTATAGCGCAGAAAATATTGAGGAAAAAGGAGACAATGCTGGTTATCAGCACTTTCTCCTTTTGTTTCAATATTTTCTTCAGTCTATTGTATTAGAGATGTTAAAACATTGTCTTGTTTTGGAATGGGTTTATTGGATGTTGCTTAAAGTGCTTTTTTGATGAATTGTATTAACTCATAATTTGGTGTTCCAGCTTTTGAAAGCTCAACTTCTGATAACTATAGAAAAAGCTGATTTTTAGCATTTTCTCCTTTTGCCTCAATGTTTGCCCAAGCCCTTGCTATGAGTTACATCTAAAGGTGCACTGATTGAGATAGGGTAAGACTTGTAATGATAAAGATCTAAAAAAGGGGTTTCATTCTCTTTTCAGATAATTTAAACCAGATGAAGACTTGAGGACATAAATGATGATTGATGGATTGCTGTGTTCAAAACAGATGTCTTTCAAAACTGTTAACCCAGTCCAAAAATGGCTGAAAAAGATTTGCAGATGTGAAGATAAATGTTGCCAAAGGTTGAACATTTGTTACAAGATATGAAATACAGAGGGAAAAGAAGAAAATGCTGATTTCAGCGTTTTCTTGGTTTGCCTCAATAGTTTCCAAAACTTTTGTTTTAGGCATGTCAAAACCAAGTTTTGGACATAAGTAATATCTTTGCTAACATTTTACGATTTGCAGCAGCCTTCAAATTGGAATGTTTGCCTTTGTTAAAGGTTCAATGAAAGGAATACATAAGCGGACATATTTCATTAATAAAGTTTTAGGATACACATTTATTGTCAGGTTTCATAAAATTGAGCTCTGTTTTAACCCATTCCCACACAGTGAAGCTTTTTGACGCCCTTCAAGATAAAAGCTTGAGAAAATAGTGCAGAATATGAAGAAATTGCTTATCACAAGCAATTTCTTCATTTTCCACAATGTTTTCTAACCCAAAGTGCAAATGTTTTTAAAATTTCACAAACATGAAATTGTCATCTGCAACACCTTTCAAATTGGAACAGTTCAAAAACATTTTGCTGTCTGGTATCAGATTAAATGTTTCTGATCAAAATGCAATGTATGTAAAAGTGATGTATCACATATTCCTTTGTGGATTTGTACAACAATTGCAGAAGAGCTATTGTCATACCCTCAGATGTCGGCGTTGGCGTCAGTATTCCGAAAAACTTTAACCTGGCCCATATCTCATGCCCTGTTAGAGATAAAGCCTTGATATTTCACCTGTTGGTACCTCTTACCAAGATCTTTCATTTTGGACCATGACCTTATGATCTTGACCTTGGAGTTTAACCTACGTTTTGACTGTTTTAAAAAATTTTAACCTGGCCTTAATCTTATGCCCTATTACATATACATGTACTGTATTGATATTATACCTGAGGATACCTCTAACCAAGTCCTTTAATTTGAGACCATGACCTTTGACCTTGACCTTGGAGTTTGACCTACTTTTAAAAAACTTTAACATGACAAACTTTAACATTGCCTATATCTTATGCCCTATTACACATACAGCCTTGATATTTCACACATGGACAACTCCTACCCATACCGTTCACATGACCGTTCACCATGACCTTAGACCTTGTGACATTGACCTTGGTGTTTGACCTCCTTTTAAAAAACGTAAACCTGGCCTATATCTAATGTTCTTTTACTCATGCAGCCTTGATATTTCACACATGGACACCTCCTACCAACACCGTTCACTTTTGACCATGACCTTGGACCTCGTGACATTGACCTTGGAGTTTGACCTACTTTTAAAAAACTTTAACCTGGCATATATATCATATCCTTTTACACATACAGCCTTGATATGGCACACACGGACACCTACTCACAGTTAACTTTTGACTGTGACCTTGACGTTTGACCTTTTTTTTTTTTTTTTTTTAAACTTTAACCTCGTCTTCTTTTTTTTTTTTTTTTTTTTTTTTTTTTTTTTTTTTTTTTTTTTTTAAACTTAAACCTCGTCTTCCTCTCATGTCCTTTTACACATACAGCCTTCATATTTCATACATGGACACCTCCTACCAACGCTGCTCACATTTGACCATGACTTTGTGACCATGACCATGGAGTTTGACCTACTTTTCAAAACCTTTAAGTTGGCTGTTTTCTTATACACATTGATACCTCCTGCCAAGGATTTTCATTTTGGACCATGACCTTTTACCTTGACCTAGGAAATTACTCTTCTTTGTTACAAGGTCTCGTTAGGCAAGCTTTATTGTCTGCGGCAAATTCTTGTAAACAACTTTAACCTGGCCTATGTCTCATGTGCTATTACACAATCAGTCTTGATATTTCACACATGGACACCTCCTACCTAATGCTTTCACATTTGACCATGACCTTAGACCTTGTGATCTTGACCTTGGAGGTTGACCTACTTTTAAAAAACTTAAGTCTGGCCTATATGACATGTCCTTTTACACATATAGCCGTGATATTTAACAACATGGACGTCTCCAACCAAGACATTTCACTTTTGACCATGACCTCAGACCTTGACCTTGGAGATTTTAAAAAAATGTTAACCTGGCCTATATCTCATGTCCTATTGCACACACTACTTTTCAGAACCTTTAACTTGGGCATTGTTTTTAACACATTGATACCTCCTACCAAGGATTATCATTTTGAAACTTGACCTTTTACCTTGACCTAGGAAATGACGTTCTTGTTTTGGCGAGCTTTATTGTCCGCGGACAATTCTTGTTCCAACCAGTTTCTATAATAAAATAGCTAAGATCTCAGATCTTGGCTATTTTATTATAGAAACTGGTTCTTATGTGTTCTTAAGAGCGAGATATCTTGATATTTTGAGATAAAGCACTCTTTAGGGTGAGATCTCTAAGCCGCTCAATGGGAGGCACCATTGCTTTATGCTTTTGTTTAACCCCTTGATAAATTCTGTAGAAACAATGTAAGAGAGAATTGACAGAGTCGTTCCGAATGCATTATAGTTTATAAACCGCGATGTAATGAGTGCTTCATATGTTATATGACATCATGATGACCTCATTTGTATGGAGCATTTGGAACACCTCGGGCAGAATCTATCTATCTATACTGCCTTACTCCCCTTTTGGCTATTACTGGTAGGTGTCTCGGTTGCAAAAATGCTTTATCAAAAACATCTTCATGAATCCTAAAAAAATCGCTCTAAAGAACACGCCTCTTGAAAAATGGCCTTTATTGCATTTGAGACCAAAGTGGATTTGGGACGGTCTATTTCTAAATACAACTTCTGATCAAGATTTGTGGTTCCGTCTTGAAGTTGCAATAGGTTATTAAGAAACTATAAAGCAGCATGGGTATTGATCACACTGCGTATGCACATGCTTTTCTGGATCCATGTTGGTCTGAAATGCTAGAAAGATCTTGCACCTGTAAGATTTTAATCAACGCGTGAAAAGTTGTATTTAAAAATAAGAAAGCCACAAAGCAATATCGAACCCTCAAACTACTGTAATTTTGCATGTGATGGTTCGAATCCCTTGTTTAAAAGGGTAAAGTCTGTGAACTTGTTCCATAATCACGGTGGATAATCACGTGACTCAGATTTTTAGAAAATCAATAATTTTGTTAAAACTTAACTTAATTGAATTCGGTGTAAAGCAGAGAATGTAGGAAAATGCTAGGAATAATCTTGACGTGGTGGATGTTTTTTTTTAAAGTCATCCAATAAAAAAGTTATTAAAGATAAAAAAAAAATTGGTTGATCTTCAATAACTTTTTTTAATCAGCTGACTTTAAATAAATTCACCGCGCCCATCTAATGCGTGACGTCTGTCCTCTTCCGAATTCAAATTGGTCTCGTATTGACAAAATTATTGAAGATTTTCTCAAATTATTGTGTCACGTAATTATCCACCATGATACTATCGTTACTGTTCTGTAGTAAGTGTTGAGGCTGGTGAACCCAGTTAGAACTATATTTGATTCTCGTTATCTCTTAACCTTTCCCAAATAAGACCTGGTTTTGACACGCCTGAAAGAATTGGCATGGGGAAAACGTAGAGAGTAAAGAAGAAAATGCTGATAATCGGCATATTTTCCTTTTGTCTCAATATTTTCCTTAACTATATTATAGACATGTCCCACCTAATTCTAGAGCAATTGCAGCGAATTTATACCGAACATCAAGGGCGAAATTCGCAATATTCGTTACCAATTTATTCGGTGAACTTTGGTTTTGTTTTCAACGACTTTTTACCGACCTTGCAACGAACTTGTAGCGACTGTGTCGAACAGCCAACGATGTTTCTCCGAAATATACCTCAATTCGTTAACAAACTTCAACGAACCCCTACCGTTTAAGTTACCATTATAATAAATCTGTCCCGCCTAACCGAATTTTACACCGAATGCATACCGAACTTAATTCGGCATATTCGTTAAAGGTTCGTACCTGTAACGGTTTATGTTCGGTATGTTATTGGTGCTTTTCGTCGACATTCGGCGATATTCGCAGACGCCCAAAAAAGTTTTTTTTAGCATCATCGAATCAAAATTTCGGAATGATTTTGGTAATGATTCGCAGATGGATCGGTAGGCGCGCGTCTGACATTCGCTGCTTTCGTTTCGGTAATAATTCGCCGACAAATACCTGTTCGGTATGTTCGTCATGATCGCACCGACTAGCGTTTGCACTCCGATGAAGGTGCGTTTATATACTGATATGACCGAAAAGGCAAACGAACCGCTACCGAAACACACCGATCCTCACGATGCCATTTCGAATATGACGTTCTATTCGTAACTCTAACGGTAGGGGTTCGTTGATGTTGGGGAACGTATTGGAGTATATTTCGGAGAAACATAGTTGGCTGTTCGACACATTCGCTGCAAGTTCGTTGCGTGTTCGGTGCATGGTCGGTACAAAATCGTTGAAAACCAAAGTTCACCGAATAAAATGAGAACGGACACTGCGAATTTCGCCCTTGACATTCGGTATAAATTAGCTACGAGTGTTCTGTTAGGTGGGACAGGCCTATAACGTCATATTTGGAATGGCATCGTGAATATGTCGAATTAAGTTCGGTACGCATTCGGTGTAATTTTGGGTTAGGTGGGACTAGTCTGTCATACAAAAAACCTATTTTTCGTAGCTTTCAAATTGGACCTCCTTAGAATTGTGTTGTTTGGGGAAATGGCTAAGTAGAATTGCTGCTCCGATCGCTTCGATCTATTTTCTCGATTTACACTTAGATTTATACTTAGAGACGGATTTTGATGAGATAAAGTGTGCCTTACGCGCCTTAGACTGGTACCCATTCGTGTAAATAACTGAATCTAAATCCGTAGTAGATTTCAGGTGGAACCAGACTATACACGCCTTTGAGGGCAAAATTCCTGGTACTATCTCGCTTCTCTCGAAACACCATGGCTTTTTCAAAGATTCAAACGCAAGTATTTTCTGTCAGATTTCCGTTTTGAACAAGCCGCGGTATTTGATGTTGAGTGAGATAGAACCGGGAATGGGCCCGTCAAATGCCCATACGGGTTATATCATCTCGTCGAAGTATGAAAATGCGAAATAAATGAAATGAGGGAAATTGCATTGAAAGTTAAGTATTTGCAAACCTGTGTTTACCTCATTCATTGACGCCATGAAAATGTCTAGTGATGGTCCGATTTGAAAGTTGCTGTAAAAAAGTAAAAAAGTAGTTATTTTTAATAAAAGTGAGGATTTGTGTACATTTTTGCCAAAAGAAAATTAGGTAAGGGGAGAATATTCGATTTTTTTTTTTTTTAAAATGTCTTTATTTTGGGATGAATACAATTGTATATAACGCTTTTTTAGAAATATTAACTTATTGAATCAGGGGTTTCTGAGATGACACTTAAAGTTCAGTAATAGATAATTGTGATTTGAAGATGTTATAGCTGACAGTCGAATACACAAAACTGACATTTCAATACACATACTATTGTAATTAATTCAAGGAAATGAATATTAAAATTGACAGATTTTTTATTTAATTGGCCTGAAGGTCTAGAAATTAACCGCTAACCCTTTCTAAAACGGTAAAAAATGGAATGTTTTTCAATTTTAAAGCTGGTACAGCCCACAAATTGGATGTTGATAAAGATAGGACTTGTGTATTTTTTTTTTTTTTTTTTTTCAGAGAAAAAAATAGACAAAAGAAGAAAATGCTGGGGATTAGCTTTTTCATCACTTAATTCAATGTTTCCCAAACATATTCAGTAGCCTGAGGTGAATCAAAAGGCGTCACTAATTTGACAAGTGTTAATTACGTGCTAGTTTCCTAAGTTTTATCTGAAGCACATGCTTTATTAGTTACGGATGTGACAATTTGGTTTTGTCACTTTACAACAATATTTACGGATTTCTCGAAATGCTCAACAACTTTGTACTTTAATTGTACCGCAGTATCATAGGATTATTGTTTCATTCATTTTCTCATTGTAAGTACAAATATTTAAACCATTTCCACACAGTCAGTGACTGCTTTATGACGCCCCAGAAGATAAAGGCTTTGGAAAACATCGTGAAAAATAAAGAAATTGCTTGTCACAAGCAATTTCTTCATTTTCCACGGTTTTTCTACCCTAAAAGACCAAACGATGTAGGCCTAAAAATTTATTTACTTGAAAGTGTCGTCTGAAATATTACTTGGGACCATGCATTCTAAACTTTTTGCAGTCTGGTAATAGGTTAAACTTTGTTATATCAGAACCCGTAGGAAGCAGATGGGAGGGGGTAGTGGGTTCAAAAATAAAATAATAGTAACGAATATCAAATTGCAATATTTTGGAAGAAGGGTAGGGTTGGATAGATCAATTGTGCTACAAAGTTACTGATTCACTGTGAAAATCAAGTATCCTTTTCGTACCTCCCGCCAAATATTGCTAAAAGTAGAAAATTAATAGGTGACTAAGACCCCCATGTTACAACGCGTTTTGTAATAAACCTGCAAAATGTAATAAGTATTACAAAACGCGTTGCGATGACATGAAATGTAATAAAATTCTGTACAACGCGTTATGTAATAAAGTCGCAATATGTAATAACTTTTTTCACCGACCCAAAGTTCGTTCAAAACTTGATGCCGTTAATTGAGTGGGAAGGAAGAAGGCATGAAAATGGCGATTTCGACATTATTTTCTAGGCAAATATTAGAAGATCATAGTGAATAAACGAAATTTTGATATCGACAAATGCCACATTTTTATCACATTTCTAACTGTATATTGATTCCAATAAGTAACATTTTTTCATTATAATGCTAGAAATTGATTACGGAAAATTTGAAAAATGTTTATTACAAAACGCGTTGTGATGCCATGAAATGTAATAAAAATTATGTACAACGCGTTTTGTAATAAAGTTGCAATATGTAATAACTTTTTTTCACCGACGAAAATTTCGTTCTAAACTTGATGCCGTTGATTGAGTGAGAATGTTGAAAGCAAGAAAAGGGCGATTTCAACATAATTTTCTATTCACATGTTCTAAGATCATAGTGAAAATATAAAATTTTGATATCAAAAACTGGCTCCTTTTATAAATTTCTAACTGTATATTGATTCAAATAAGTTATTTCTTATCATTATAATGCAAGAAATTGATAATGAAAAAGTTGAAAAAAGTTTATTACAAAACGCGTTGCGATGACATGAAATGTAAGAAAGGCAAGAAAAGGGTCGATTTCAACATAATTTTCTATGCACATGAGCCAGTTTTTTTTATATCAATATTTCATATTTTCACTATGATCTTAGAACATGTGCATAGAAAATTATGTTGAAATCGCCCTTTTCTTGCCTTCAACATTCTCAATCGATCAACGGCATCAAGGTTGGAAGGAAAATTTCGTCGGTGAAAAAAGTTATTACATAATGCAACTTTATTACAAAACGCGTTGTACAGAATTTTATTACATTTCATGTCATCGCAACGCGTTTTGTAATACGTATTACATTTTGCAGGTTTATTACAAAACGCGTTGTAACACCCCCACCCCTCACCTTGCCCCTCCTGTTCCCAAGGGGCTGTTATTCCGCCGTGTAAATTGCAGATTGTGACGGTGCGTTTCAGTGGTTTAAAGCAGAGAAGGTGGGAATATATCAGAGTTTTGCTATAAAAACCTTTGGTTTACTATTTAAAATCAGTAGATAAACATGGCTATTTTGATTTTCGCGGATTTTAATCTACCATCGAATTCGTTACGTTTTCCCCCTTCTCTGTTCTCGGCTATAAAAGTCAACAAAAATTATCAAATAATACAATTACTTCTATTCTTTTTTTTACACGTTAACATGTAATAATTATGTAATTGCCTTTTTTCAGATACACAAAATGACAAATGCATGACTGTGCTTTAAAATAGCGTTTGGTTTGACTGTTCAACGTTGGACATGATTTTGAAACTGAACTACAGATGTAAGTTTAACCGCCCCCACCACAAAAAATAAACAAATGAATAAATAAAATAGAAAATAAATAAAGATAGGACCTATCTACATTGAATTTACATTGATCTGAAATAATTGTCGATCTCAATAACAGTGAATGGCAATGAATTTTGAACTAGAAATAGACTGGGTTACACGTTATATTTTGATAAACCGTCGGTGTTGTTACAATATCTCGTAACTACGGCTTGATTCAAGCCGTAGTTACGAGATTTTATAAATAACAGCATCCACGAAATGCAGTTTGTTTGTCCGAAATTACGTCACTCTTACATGGAGAAAATCGTTCCCTATTGTATTTATCTAATTCGTGATCATAAGTAAACAATACGCTTCGTATTTCATTTCACTGAAAACACATTTAAAAAGGTTAATTCGAGTGTAGATCTAGATAAGGAGGCACTTATGGCATAGTAAATATGCATGAATCCACACCAATCCTTGTCCAAGTTAAGTCTGATCAAGATCCATGCATATTACACTATTACATGTCATAGGATGCATGTAATGATATTCAAGGTAAATAAAATGGATCCTGGTTATATTCTAGCACACTCAAGCTGGTTTGGATCCCCAAAGGTTGCATATGCCACGAGTGACTGTGTGTAGGCTATACGCAGACTGATCTGGATCCACGTTGATCTCGAATACCACTTTGGATATCTTTCTATGTCCCAGCGTATTAATATTTTGTCAACTGGGCGTATAGGCCCTATATCTGGATAATATTCATGACAATATTCATACTTGATCGTATATCTCTGTTAGTCAATAAGGATAATACTGATTCTGATGTGATCAATGTTGATCAAGATCAGCCTGCATGTATATGCAGGCTGATCTTTATCCACGTTGATCACATATAGGGTAATTCCACATAATGCTCCTATTCGCATTCTAGCCAATTAAATTTCTACATTCAGGTCGACGTTTTAAAGATCGAGTATTGCTGTTATATATTGTGATAGTACTGTTTGTACTTGTCCGACTTTCCCTGCCTGTAAATGAAGATACCGGGCTATATCAACCGGCCGGTGTTGGCCAGTTAGACCCACCATACATCTCTAATACAACATCACCATTCACTAGTGATGTCACTGGTAACGTCATCTCATCGGGGAATACCAACAGCACGAACTTGGAGCATTTCAATCCACAAGGTTTGTTTTACCATGCCGATTTAAAATCTTTTTGGCTTTATCGTAGTTACAAAAACACGGAGGATAAAGAAGACATATTGATTACCAACATTTTTTCGTTTTCCTCTATGTTAAATTGAAATAAGCTACGTATTTAATTATTATTATTATTATTATTATTATTATTATTATTATTATTATTATTATTATTATTATTATTTTACATCAACCACGCTAGGAAAAATAAGGCATTTCTCAATTTTGTAAACATGTTTCATAATATCGTAATGCGATTAAAACCAGAAGTTTCTCAATTAGGCCTAAGCGACAGGTAGGCCTATATTATGGGCTATAGATCTACTTTTCCCAGCATGTGCGAATCTTTGTAGATCTGACCAATCTTTCATCTAATACCACGGTCGATAACCAAAGTGACCTTGGGGAAACGTTCACACCGAAAAATCGTCCGGTTCAAGTATGTTTTGCTTAATTTCTCAGCTTTTACTCTACGAGATAAAGTGTATGCCTACCGTTCGCCCTTCTGAGCGGGTATTTCCCGGTTCTAACTCACTCTGCACTGAAATTTTCAAACATTCATAGTGAATGCCTTCGCTTCACTCGGGACCATACATTTGTTCTTTTTGACCTAACAATATATTTACTTTGGAAAACGTTGTGGAAAATGAAGACATTGCTTGTGACAAGCAATGTCTTCATTTCCCACAATATGTATTTTCTAGCTAATAAGAAAAAAACATAATTCCATTGAAATTGTTGTCTACAACATCTTTGAATTTGGACCGATCTACATGTTGTCGTCTGGTAGTTGGTTATTTTCTTATTGCAGATAAAAATTGTGGATGCAACTTTTGTGGATCCTTCGAAGATAATCTCAACAAACTAAGGTCGCTAAATTTTAACCGTTCGGCTGAGTGGGTGAGACGATTAGGATTCGACAAGGCACCGGCGGATCGGATTGCACAATATCCAGTGATGGTTACAGGTGCAAATGATAAATTCTACAAGGTCGTTCAGGGGCTGATAAAAAGTGTTCACAAAGTTCTGCTGCCAAAGTATCCGCAGCTGAAGTTGATTGTTTATGACTTGGGATTCACCGAGCGACAATATAATACGGTAGGCCTAAATACGTATTTGCATTTTGGGTAAGAAAACATTGTGGATAATGAGGAAATTGTTTTTCACAAGCAGTGTATTCATTTTCCATAATGATGTCCTGAGTGTCTTGGTGGGCGTCAAAAAGCACCAGTGTATTGGAATAATTGGAATGGGTTAAAACTAAGCCATTTCCCAAGCAAGACCAGATTCATGAGATTTTCAGGTCCCGACTAGAAGAACACATGGGACAATATTGAAGCAAAAGAAGAAAATTCTGATAATCAGCATTTTCTCCCTGTGCTACATGTTCTGTGCTATATTGTACACAATGTTCTCTTTACCAGCACCCATTTAGTCATCTAAACCGCCTTTCATATTGGATCATTCCGCTCTATTTTTGCCTTTAAGGAAATGGTTAAACCATTCCTCTTGATATACATATTTAAAGTTACGCACAATATCATGGCGAGAAATCGCCTGTCACCGATTCGAAAAGGTTTGAAACAGAGATGAGGGCAACTAAACATTATTTTGTTTTTAAATATGGATTCATGTATAATCATAGAGCACAGACATGAGAAGCAAATTCTGTTCATCATTTTTTTCTTTGGCAACACTTTTTAACAATTGAATCAAGCCGTAGTTGCAAGATTTCATAACAACACCGACGATTTTCAAAACAAAATGGTAAACTCAGTCTAATTTTAGCACAGAATTCATTGCTATTTGATATCATTTTTTTAATTCTTGTTTTAAAGATGAAGAGGTACTGTCGCTGTGAGGTCCGAAAAATGCCATTCGACGAACTACCCAAACATGTCGGCACTTTATCGAATTTCGCCTTCAAACCTATCATTATAAATGTGAGTAATGCAATTGATCATTACATAATTATAATACTACAATTTCGCATTTGTAAAATGAACAATAAAAGTAAGAAAAGAAAAACAATCTAAATCCAGAATTTTACCATTTTACTGAAAAGTTTCGAACCAAGTAGACTATAGTCAGTCTGAGTAAAAATTGTCGTCGGTGTTAATGCAAAACCTCGTAACTCCAGCTTTAACCAAGCTGGAATTACGAAGATTTTGCAATAACACCGACGTTATGTTGCCTGGGGAGACAAATTTCGTATCGCACTATGATGATAGGAGTTATCTTTCTTGGACACAAATTCATACTATTTCTACATTTCTTTCATACTTTCATCATTACAGCTTCAACGATACCCCCCCCCCCCCCCTCCCCCCCAAAAAATAGAACTAGCTTATAAGACGTCCATTATAATTTAAGACTTTGGAGTAAAATAAAATGCTGATAGCCAGTATTTTCTCTTTTCTTTTCAATGTTTTCTTTGCTATCTAGTATACACGAGTGATATCCGTATGAGCACTTTTTTTGTTGCATGTAGTAGCTTTCAAATTGGAAAAGTCTAAATGTAAGTCGTTTGTGAAATTGTTAAATGTTGCATTCATATGCACAATCGAGTTACACAATTGTCACTGGTGGTGAACTCGGACAAAGCGAGGAACATTTTTCATGAACACAAGGTACAGACACTTCATTGCACATCTGGATTTTTGTAAACAATACACGTGGCATTTTGTTTTACTTCTCTTTCCGTCTTTTTTTAAAGGATGCACTCAAATGGAAGTTACTAAGGTATGTAGATATGATTTATAATACGCACGAAAATATCAGTTTTATCGATCATTATTTTCAAATGGTATAAACGGATTGCAAGTGCACAAAGCGCATATTGAGATCATATGGGTTGATCTTAATCGCCCGAACGAAATGGTACGATATCACTGTTTATGTTTATCTATTTGCATTGCAAGTAAACAAAAAAGACATATAAATGTACAGGGTTCTCCGCAGAATATTTTGAAGCCGTAGTGGCATTGGTAAACCTTGCAACACATTGTGTTCATGCAAATAATTGTGAATAATAACATAATGGGAAAAGAAGAATTTGCTCAAATTGAGCAACTTCTTCTTTTCCCATAATGTTTTTATACAGGATTAGTACTTTTTAGTTTAAAAGAATGCCCCATTTATCAGTTTTTGACATGAAATACCTCTAAATGTCCCTCTTTGGTCACCATTTTGAAGAAATTAAGCTGTGGGGTACTTTTGAAGCTGTAGTGGCATTACTCTGATTTCCATGAAGCTGTAGTGGGGCCGATACAGCTTATTGGGCTGGGGAGAACACTGATGTACAAATAAAGGCTGTAAATGGTAGTTTTCTGTGTCATGTCATTGAAAATCATTGTGCGGTTTCTTCGTGACAACGTTACAGCATGTTTGCGATGTTATCTTTTCCAGCTACGGTATTTTATGAGAACATGTTTGATAAATTAATCGATTGCACTGGACTTAACGACACATTTAAACAATTATTCGGTAATATCGCACTGATTTGAGCATCTAACCATAGATTTCCGGCATCAAATTCGAGCACCAGGTACTTGTTTCAATACATATCAATATATACTGCCTAACTCCCCTTTCAGATATATTACTGACAGGTGATGACAATTAGATGACATCATCATCATCATCATCATCATCATCATCATCATCATCATCATCATCATCATCATCATCATCATCATCATCATCATTTTTATCGTTACCTTGGAGTTTCACCGGTAAGATTTTCGTTATGCCTTCTTAAATTTGGTACAGGTCGTGAATAAACTATTAAATGATAACAAGATGGATCTTGATCAGACAGTGCGCATGCAAAGTCTGATCTGGATCCATGTTGGTCGCAAAAGACTAAATGAACGTTTCAAGATCTATACTGTATATAATGTTTGTCATTACCATTATCACCATTTATTCTAAGGAGGATCCACTGTTTCACACATCCCAGGCCCGTACGAACAGGGGGACTCTGGAGCCAATCCCCCCCCCTCATAGTTGGCAAAAATGCCGAATTATCATCATTTCACATTTAAAACTTATGGCAAATCTAATTTAGCCCCCCCCCCCCCAATATTAGACACTGGCCCAGACAGGGCCCATATGGAATTGCTTTCTACGGGCATGCATTCTAAAATATACTAACGGTTAAAAGTAACTGTGTGCATTTCCTTTTTAATTAACACCTTGACTGCTTCGTCGGTGTAAATCTAAAACGTCACAAACTTTATTGAAGCTGTAGTTACAGGATTTTATAACAACACCTACGATTTATCCATATTTAACCGAAAACCCATTCTATTGTTAGGACAAAAGGCATTGCAATTCGAACAGCCATTGAAAATGTTCACGGTATCATAAATAAACCGTACAAGTCCCCTTCAAAAAACGTTAACTACGATTTTCACATCGCAAAAAAACTTCTACTCCAAGAATTGTAATACCAACTTCAGAATCAGTCAGAGAAATAAGATAACAAAACTTACAATAGCCTCTAAGTGTCTCACCGATTCGTCCATATTGTTTTTGGCGGATAAACACGTGCAAATCGTTGTGTACATGCTCAAACTAGTAAAACTGTTTTTTTAAACGCGCATTTAAACATGAAGTATCTGTACCTTGTGTTCATGAAAAATGTTCCTCGCTTTGTCCGAGTTCACCACCAGTGACTGTTCTATTTTTCGATGCTGGAGTTCACGAGGTTTTTGTTGAAATGCATTGAAACGTAATCGGTATTTTTTTTCTTTTTTACAGTATATTTTCCACGAGTTCGGACACGTCTGGTGGTTGGACAGTAGTGTACGGTTTATATCCAACGATCTAGAGAGGCCCATGGACTATCTTGAGCAGCACGGGTCCCTATTCTTTACTTATGGACCTTCTTTAAACGTTGCTCTTCATTCTCATAAAGACACATTTAAATATTTCGCCGAGGATCCTTGTCCGTATATGAATTATGGTGAAATAGAAGCTGGCAATGTTGCTTTTGTCAACAGTGAATCCGCTAAAGTTATATTAAATCGCTGGGTATCATGTGCTTTGGATAATAAGTGTTTAGCGCCTAGTGGTTCAAAGACATTATGTTCGCGTATTTTAAAGATGCGTTTTGAATATGTGGGTGATTGTCATAGGTATGATCAGTCAGTATTGAGCATAATTCTCCGACGTTTATATCATGAACAAAATGACTATCCTTTGGTGAACGATCCGATAAGGATAATAGAGGTGAAAAGGGGTAACAAAGTTAAGTATTTTCCTGACTAGCATCATATTAAAATTGACACTCGCTATGTCCTTATCGGTTAAGTCGAATTACTGCATAAGCAGAAAGTGAAGTGAACACCCAGGCCCTCGTCAATGGAAATCAAAAGATGTTTAAAATTGACACAAATAAAAACTTTGAACAATTATAGGAAAGGAAAGGGAAAGGTTCTTATCGAGAAATGTATTTCCCTTTTCTAATATGTAAAGTTAAACTATTCTCTTAAAGGGACATTTCATCCTCATTTTGATTTTTTAAAGTATGTCTTGATGCCAAGATTGATTTTTCTAATGGGTATAAATGGTATCAGTTTTTTGAAGTTGTTGATGATAGGCGATAAACACGCCTTCAAAGTTGAGACAGAAACGACAAATTCTATATGTACATCTGAACTGTTGTGGACAACAATTTGTTTAATCTTAACACAAAAATATATATTTCTCGTAAACGGCGCAATATTTTGGCTTGAAATTTTCAGAATTTTCATAAGAAAATATGCTCTTTATAATAAAAATGAAAGTGAAATTTATGAGAAAAAATTCTGAAATGTCACTTTAACTAATGAGAATGCCTATCAAAACAGATTAATTGTCATTTCTGTAGAAATTGAACAGAAATCGGATGAGCCGAACTCCTGAAGTCTCGATATAATATGGCATTAATTAATGAGTATGAAAATGCAATGACTTTTTGCCATTCTATTTTCTATGAAGTCTGGTCTAACACTCCAGAAAGGACTGCTTAGTTTCGCGCATCACTTAATATCCTATTTTGGCAAATTACTGGGCGCAGAACTCTGAAATTCTGTAAGCAAACAGTAGCAAGCAGAAAATTGCAAATAAAACTATATATTTACTACCAAATCTAGTTAAATTTTCGACTCAAATTTATTGGAAAAAAGAAAAAAAAATGTTTGGTCATGCTATTTATTCTGTTATCGGTTGAGTCGAACTTCAGATATCTCGAGGTAGCACGAGACCCTTTCAAGTAGTTGAATATTTTCTAGATCTAGTCCATTTATCTTTTTTTTTTTTTCAACTAAAAACTATCGTTTCAACTTTGCCTTTTACAAATTGTTTGTATTTAATTGTTTTTGCATAACTGTATTTTATTAATTATTTATTTATTTATAATGTATCTCTATTTGAATAAATACAATTAAACTAAAACAAAACTGGTTTCATTCTTACTAAAGATACATACTCGTATAATATTCATAGCCACGTGTTTGTGCGTCAACATTAATCCTTTCCCAAACAATCACGTGTGACTGGGCCTTAACCCATTAACAAACATTAAATCTTTTTGACTTCCTAAAATATAAAAGCTTTAAAACATTTTGGAAATTGAAGAAATTGCTTGTGATAAGCAATTTCTTCATTTCCCACAATGTTTTCTACACCTATAGGCAACAAAATGTTTAAAGTGTCCGATGATTGGCAAAATTAAAGTCTTGTGCCGAAAGATCACCTTACTATTAACCAAATATCAAAGTTTCTACAATTTTCCAACATTAGAAGTTTTTTTTTTTTTATTTCGTGTTTTAAATTGGATATTTTGGTCTTTTCCGATCTTTGCCGAAGAAAATATGCTAAACTTCCGACTTGAAATTATGACGTCATACTGGCCACTGAATGACGTCATGGCGGGAAAAACGGGCAGTCATGGGTCATTTCCCGGAAAGTCTGAAATTTCTGAAAAAGTTAAATGTCCGACTTTTCTGTCATAAAGCGACTTCCCCAATCGATACTCAAAACACGGAATTCGTCCTCAGTAAATGTTAGAAAAAAATGTTAAAACAGTCAAAGAATAGGTCGTAAGTGAATTAAGGAATGTGCCAAAGAACTGTTTAAGCTTGTCTGTATTACTCTTACGATCGAGAAATGGATAAAAACTGAGACTTCGCTATATGACAGAAAAGTCGAACACATTATCTTTGTCAGACACCTCATGCTCTAGATTGGAGGCGGAGTCAAGCCATTGATGACGTCAATCCGTGGCAATTTTACGGAAATTGTCGATCTTTATTTTCTCGAAAATCAGTTTTTCAACGATGTAAAGAATAGCAAATAAAACTTTTAAAACAACCGAGTTTGGCGGATCTTTTAAAAAACACGTTAATTTAATGATTTTCTTCCAATATACGGTGCAATAAACTGCCAAGCTTGGTAGCCTTTAATACCGTCACCTGAAATTGTAGTTTGCAACATCTTTGAATTTGGAACTGTCTAAATTTTTGCCGTTTGGTTAGCGCATTTTTCTAGAACTCAAACGTGGTATATTGACCCGTATAGTTCAACCTAGCAATGTAATAATGTATGAACCTACAACTCACAGGGGAAATCCAAAATATCGACATTTGATCTTTTCAATATTGTATTGGAAACTGGTCGAATGTTTAAAAAGTTGTGCTACACATACGCATGTAACTCTTTCCCAAACGGTCAAATTTTAGACAAGTCCAATTAGAGAGTATACGATATATGCTAAAAAAGGTCGTTTTAATTGTATGTATACTTTTATCAGTATGTTTGTCCGAAGCTGCGTCACTGTTTGTTTAATAAAGTCGATCTCTTTTCGAAAGCCTTTAAAAAGTTTATCCCGAAAGTTTTATACGCAACAGCATACAGTTTTTTTTATTTTCTGTTTTTTTTTTTTTTTTTTTTTTTTTTTTTTTTTTTTTTTTTTTTTTTTTTTTTCGTTTCATACCATTCATTATACCAACTACAATTCATCGGTGTAAATGCAAAGCCTCGTACGTCATTTTTTCGATTTTCAAAGTAGAATCTTGTATGCCCATTTTAGAAAATTATTGCAGGTTTTGAAAAAATTCAATTGCTGAACCCATATTCAAATAGAAATCTAATCATTGTTTAGGATAGGGTTAATTCGCCGTGAACATGAAAGAGTTCTACCTATACGGTGGGACAAAAGATCTATTTATAGACTAGATCTACTGTAAAATCTATATTGATCAGTGTATTGCCGATCAAACGTGTGACATACTTTATTTTATATGCTTATAACATGTTTTAAAATGAATTGATTTTTAAACATTATCAGCATGATTATACATGAAAAGGTGACAGAGTAATGTTTTTACACATCGGCTGACGGCCGAATCAAGTTCTTTAAATATTCAACGAAATGACTTAAGAAAATCAAAGAAAACGAAAACGGACATGTTTTGGAAACGGGAATGTTAATAACCTGGCGATCGAAGAATTTATCGAAAATTGAAGGTAAGAGAAATTGCTTTTCGATCATATTTCTTTTATTTCGGTACATCACGAATTTTTCTCTAAAATTAGCACACTTTTTGAGGTCTACAACTATCGAACATTTTGGAAAACATTGTGCTCGAAGGAGTAAACGCCGAGTCGTAGAATCAATTACGTTACGCTAGATATTTTCAATGGTATTGCATACAAACTGATTTAATTTTGTTACATTTAGAATCTATATGTTCAATAAAACTCGAAGTTGGACTAGCTAACTTTTGCCACTTGTGCAGGCATGTAAATGTTTTCAGCAGTTTCTCCTTTGTCTCAATATTTTCAATGCAATATTTAATACAAATTCTACCCTTAATAACTTCCATTTTGTCATTTGTGGCAGTTTTTTAAGTGGATCACCCTGAAATTTTGCCGTTTGAGAAAGGGTTAAAAACTCCGGTGCCACCGATGAAGCTGAAGTTGCACGAAATGTATGATCACGGTGGATAATCACGTGATACAATATTTTCAGAAAATCTTCAATTATTTTGTTAATATGCGACCGATTTGAATTCGGTTTGAAGCAGAGAATGTGGACAAGCGTCATGCATTAGATGGACGTGGTTGATTTTTGAAAAATCAACTGATAAAAAAGTTATTGAAGATAAACCAAAGTTTTGGTTTATCTTCAATAACTTTTTTATCAGTTGATTTTTCAAAAATCCAACACATCCAGCTTATTCCTAGCATTTTCTCACATTCTCTGCTTCAAACCGAATTCAAATTGGTCCATCATTAAAAAAGATATTGAAGATTATCGGAAATTCTGAGTCACGTGATTATACACCGTGATGATGTCTAATGATAGATTTATAAAATCCAGAATGTTACAAGTGTCCCATATTTGCTTCTTTTAGACTTAACCATATCTAACATTTTTCAGAATTGATGATATAACTTTTATTTTTTCACCAGAAACTTTGTCGAATTGTGTATTTTTACTAGATATATTTTGATAACGTTTCAGACCAGAAGGTGCGTCACTGAAACACGGCACAGACAGACGGACAGGAGATTAACAACATGGGAAACATTAAACACAATCATATTCTGCTGATTTCTATCATCTTTGCTGCCCATGCATTCAGTAAGTTTGATATTCAATATTCAATTTCCCACAAAACAATATCCTGTTTAGACGTCCCTAATGTACTTGTTTTTGGCATTCCTTCAGGTAGTCTATCCCTTATGGGATTAGCGCGACGTCGGAATTATCCGAGCGACACCGAAAACTTTCGGCGGTGGAACTTTCCACCGCCGAATGTTTACGACCGCGCCCGAATAAGTTCGGATACGTAACGATTACGCTCGAAAAAATCCGCTGTTTCATGATTCTCAAAATGGCCACTTTACGGGTGTTCTACCTTAATTTGGAAAAATCATTAAGAAAACATCCAATAGAAGAAATGCTTTTGTTTCAGCATTTTCTATAACACAAATTATGTCTTTATGAACATCTATTTTCTCTACGGGGAATCAAGTGACACATTTTTGGTATGTTCCCATAATTATGTTAATACATGATTTGAAAAGAGTTTGTACCAGAGAAGACGGAAAAACAGCAGGGATAACTGGAATAACTGGACGTGGTATTTTTTTAAGAATACATAGACCCAATAAAAATGTTGTTAGTGAACAAGTTTGTTTGCAGGTCTTATTTGTTCGCTTGCCAAATATTTTTTATCAGATGTTGTTTAAAATATTCAACACATTAACCAATTCAAATGTTTCCAACTTTTATTTTTCAGTTATATCAAGTCAAGCCTGCAGCACGACGTTTCCTGTGGCTTCCATGTGTGTTCCTGGTACAGTATTCGGACAAAATGTAACTCTGGACGTCTCTACGGGCGCTGAGGGCGGATACTTTAACTGTACATGTAGTCTAGCGGCCAATGACAGCGGCATCACGATGATATTTGATACATATCCCTCGTCTATAGACTGTAGTTCTACACTGAATGTTGTGTTTCAAGATAAGAGTGTGCAGGTTCGATGTGGGGCACCAGGCAGTCCACTGAACACGCGGGGAACCAGCGCTAGTATAGTGTATACGGCGGATGACGGCAGTAACAGCGTCAACTCTTCATACTGCCTCACCTTCTACGGAGGTTAGTGATTCTGAAATTGCAAATATTGAAATGGTTGTCTAATTCGAGATGCTAATAACCAGCTGTAACCAGCCCGTTTCTCTTTTACGCCTAATGTCTAAGCGTTTTCTATGCAAAGTCATGCAGCTTTTCCAAGTTACGAATCTACTATATAGTTGATTTGCGTTGTTTTCGGAAATATTTATTTATGTATCTGTTCCTAAAGATTTTTTTTACTGTTTTCCAGATGACCCAGGGACTATTTTATCTTTAACATGCCATGAACCTCCATCCACTGTGACCTCTACCTCTGCTATTACATCTACACCACATGCTACATCTTCATCAAATATATCAACAACAACAACTGTGTTACCTCAAAGCTCTAACTCTACAGACTCACCAAGTACAGGTACTTCGGTATCGCATACAGCTTCATCCACACTGCTTCACGACAGTAGTACACCAATAACAATAACCCAACATGCTACATCAACTAATACATCAAACACTTCAACAGAAACTACAGTATTATTTGCTTCTACCACCGCTTCTACTAAGTCATTTTCTAATCAAACCACATGGTCGTCATCTACAGCTACGACAATAAGTTCCAGTACGTCATTTGTGGGTAACGAAAACGGTTCAGATACTACAGATTCTACAACTACCAAAGCTCATACAACCTCATCACTGTCTGCCGACACGAACACCACCAGTGTGGTAACAATCTCGCAAACCACACTAGCAAACACGACAGTCTCACCATCCGTAACGCCCACTTCACAACCAACTTGGAACGGGACTACACCACTCAGCTCTACCGTCACTAACTTTCCCAACGCTACCACCACACAAGGCTTGTCGGCAACAACAAACAATTCTACATTCCTAACCACTCTATCTGCTAATAATGCAACAACAACGACGACGACTGAACTGTCATCAACCCAGCAGCCCACATTTTCAGGTAGCACCACCGTCACTCCATCAGGCCAGACGACAATCACGCCGTTCTCGAACAGCAGTACACATGACAATCAAACAACGCTACAAAGTACAACGACGTCAAAACCACCAACCATAACAATTGGCGTAAATATAACCACAACGACACCTTACACAGATAACAAAACAATAGGAAGTACCATTGTACCAACAACTACACCAACATCTACAACATCGACCTCATCTGCAACTGTTGATAGTACTATACAGACTACCCCAAATGTTACACACTCAAACGTAACAGTCACAACAACAATGCTAGCATCAACAACCACTGTACCATTTGCAAATACGTCTGCAAATACAACAATTTCGGAATCTGCACCAACAACAACCACGACCGATGCAACTACAAGTTCCAAGTCAACTGCGATTACAATCATGAGTACAACTGAATCAAAAGGAAACATAACCACACCTAGTGTCAATGGAACGATAACATCAACTGAGGCGGCTGGAAACAACTCCACAACAACAGTTTATACGAACATAGCTACAACCGGATCACAAGGTACCGCTGTAACTACTGAGATTCACGGAAACATAACAACAGCAGCAACAACAACTGAGATGGTAGGGAACGTTACTTCTATTTCAGTGACTAGTAACATTACTACAACAGAGTCCTCTGTAAACATTACTACTACTATGACACAAGAAAACGTTACCTTAACTACGACACCAGTGAATACTACTACCACTGATGTTAAAAACAGAACAACAACGGCAGCAACAATAACCACAACCGATATACCTGGAAATATGACCACGACTGAAACATCCGGAAATGTATCGACAACCGAATTATTTGGTGGAAATGACACTACAACAGAAACACTATCTCCCGATAATTCTACATCGACGGGTGACTATAATGGTACAACTGTTATTGACACAAACTCAACAGTTGCAAATGTTACGACCTCACAACCAGACAATGTTACCAGCCCAGACTTTTATGAGAACTACGACATTGGAAACTATGAGCCAGAGCAAAATAACGCAGGTAGGAAACATTCATTTTAGACGCTTATTTTATCTGCTTCTGCTCATCATCCGCGCTTTTGTTGCTGAAACAAACCTATATAAGGTTGACAATACTTTTCATGTAGAGCGCTTCATTTGTTGTTTTAATGTTTGTGCAAAGATTTAGATCTATATTAAGAGAATTGAAAAAAATAAGGCAGTTGCGTTTTTATACTTCAATATTCTCTCCCATTACACAGAGCAACATTATTGTGTATAACATCGTTTCGATGGGAAAGGTAACCGTTATCTGTTTTCATTGTTCTACTTCCAAACCGTCCAATTGACTACATTAAAAAGTAAGGACCTACAATGGCGTCATATAAATGTAGCCTTCACCCGAATCGTTTTTATGAGAATTGCGTCCCCCCTTTTTTTTTAATGAAAAAATGAATGAAAATCTCTTAGTCATTCCTCCTAAATTATACGAAATACTGTTTGTAAAATTATTTATAATGTGAAAGTTATTCGCAAGATTTAATATCAAAAGTGTGGTAGATCTAGTAGCCTTTGTGTTACCCTTTACCTAGATTGTGGAATGTATTGGATTGTTCCTTGTCTTGGTCGGAGGTTTCTCCATTTGTTTAAAGCTTTGAAAAATGTGGTATGTTTTTTTTTTATTTTTCCCATGATGCACGTATATTTTTCTCAATATTTCAGTAGTGATCATTGTACCTCTAGTATGTGTGTTACTGCTGGCTATCATAGGAGCATTCACCTTCATCGTATGTAAACGGTAAGTGTGATATTGCAGTTAGCCCTTTACCAAACAAGACCTGGTTTTGACGACCCAAATGGAAATGTCTTGGGAAAACATTGAAACAAAAGAAGAAACTGCTGATAACCAGCAGTTTCTCCTTTTGTCTCAATATTTTCTGTGCAATATTTTACACAGATTAGATCTTTGATAACATCTATTTTGTCATTCTTTAAAGATTTTGATGTGGATCACCCTAAATTTTGTCGTTTGGGTCTTTGGGAAAGGGTTAACAAACTGTCCATATACAACTATACCCGACTAAGCTAAACAACCTTGAAATGATTAGATATCATTTTTTCGCAACTGCCCTTACCAAAATATTAGCCCTGCCGCAAACAGTTGCGGCAACTTCGCTGCAAATTTGCGGCGAATTCGCTACAAATATTTGCCGCAAATTTGCGGCCACTTCGTTTTTCGTATGCAAATTAGCTTTCTCGCAAACTATTTGCCGCGAAGTTGCTGCAAACTGTTGCTGCAAAGTTGCAGCGAACTGTTGCTGCAAAGTTGCCGCAAACTGGTCCAAATTCTTCTCGCAAACTTCCCGCAACTATTTGCCGCAAAGTTGCGGCCACTTCGTTTTTCGTATGCAAATTAGCTTTCTCGCAAACTATTTGCCGCAAAGTTGCTGCAAACTGTTGCTGCAAAGTTGCAGCGAACTGTTGCTGCAAAGTTGCTGCAAACTCGTCCAAATTCTTCTCGCGAACTTCCCGCAACTATTTGCCGCAAAGTTGCGGCCACTTCGTTTTTCGTATGCAAATTAGTTTTCTCGCAAACTATTTGCCGCAAAGTTGCAGCAAACCGTTGCTGCAACTTTCCAGCAAACTGGTTTGTTTATATTTCTTCCAATCTTCCTGCAAACAAGAAAGCTATTTGATTGGATGCAGAGTAAAATAGGTCACCTTTCATTCAACCAAATACTTCCTCACTAAAACCGGAAGAGGCTTTAAATGAAAGTAAGGCCTTGGAAAGCTATTGATTACATTTGGTGATAGTGATCAGTTTCACATTTTCTTAAGAAACCTCGCTTTACCCTATCCCAAACAAGACCTGGTTTTGACGTCCCTACTAAATAAGGCTGGGGAAAACATTGAGGCAAAAGAAGTAAATACTGATAATCAGCATTTTCTCCTTTTGCCTTAGTATTTTCTAAGCTATATACACAAATCCTTTCTTTTTCTATTTTGTTGTATGCCGCAACTTTCTAATTAATTAAATACCAATTCATTACAATCTTATCCGAAACTTTTAATTTCTTAAATTAACAGAAGTTGATGTAGATAACAGTTTTTAAAGAAGGCATATTTCTCGGATAAAAGTTATCTTTCTCAGCTCATTTTCACAAGCAAAACAAATAACATTCCTCACCAGGAAGAACAAGATTCTCAATAAACACTTTTAAGGTAGTCCACCCCTAATGAGATACGCGAGACATCGGCATTATTTGGGCTATGTCGAAAACATTTGGCCATGAAACTTTCCATCGCCGAATGTTCACGACCGAGCCTGAATAGCTTCGGATACGTAATGATGCCGCCAAAAAAACCCTGATGTTTTGTGAATCCCAAAATGGCCACATTACGGGTATTCTACCTTAAATCAATATCGGTTGTTGATGCATCAAGTCTATTAGGCTGACATTATTTTGTGTTCATCAAGTCTGTTTATTTGATTTTCGATGCGGCATGTTGTTAATTCTGTGTATCAAATCTTCAATCGATTTGTAGAAACGAATTCTCAGTCTGTTGTCCAAGAATCTTTCGTAGTTTATATTGTGCAGGTCCTTCTTCTCCGAATTCTGTATCTCTTATTTACACTGTAGATTTTTCTAACACTTTGATATTCATTCTATTGGGCAATAATATAGCACATTCACTAAAACACTCCGGCAATACATTGCGGCCCTGTTACACTTTACACTTATAGGGCATTACTACAGCCCATATTTACACCAAGCTGTTTCACAAGTGGACACAGGCGGTCAACTGGTCTCTTCAGTTTTGTTGATTGGTATATAGATCTCGGTCCCCATGTAAGTTTCTTATCTGTGATAGGTCTACATGATCCAACCAATTTTCCGCTTGTTAAGGTCGTACATTTAAATCAATCACCATTATGATGTCCCCAATAGCAAAGTTTTAGTAACAAGCATTTGATTGACCATTAGAAGTAGATGAAGCTAATTTTTTTTGTAACTTCTTACAAAACTTGTCTGTACATGTACATGTGATTAAAGGTAAATATTAGTCCAGACTGTCCATACTTTAGATGTACATTGCTGTTCAACAGTTTAACTTTAAGTATTTTAGAAGAGCTGACGGACAGTTACTTGTCAAAGTTGTTTAAATTTCAACGACGTTTTTCTTATCTTTCATGTCAAAATTGGACTTCTCTGTTGCTGTACGTAGTAGCCAACAGTCTTCATATCTCCAGCATTGTAAGGTTCTGTTTACCCTGGAAATAAACAAAAACAGACTTGTAAGGTTTAAATTGTGAACAAAAACATTTTTCTCATAATGTGGGGCATTTGTAAACATTGATTTAAACAAGAGGACCATGCTGGTCCTATATCGCTCACCTGAACCTAAATGATATGAGCAACACTTTTGTTCAATTCAATTAATATTTATTACTTTAAGACTGAAAAAGAACTTATGGTCAATAGGTTGTGAAAATCTAACTCATCCGAAATCTAAATTATGGTGCCAAACATTGTACAGGGCTCCAGATAAGAGGGGGTGGTGACTTTGCAAACTGCAATAATGCTGTCAGTGATCATCAAACCCTATGTTGTAGGTACTCATTTGTATCGTCTCGTCGAGACGATTCAAATGAGTACCCACAACATAGGATTTGAATTTGAAAAAAAAAAACCAAGAGATGTTTGTAAAACATATATGCCCCCTCAAGGGCCTACATTTGATGTAGGTCAAAGTCCAAGGTCAAGTTAACAAGGTCCAAGGTCATGGTCAAATATGAAAGGTCTTGGTAGGAGGTGTCTATGTGTGAAATATCAAGGCTGTATATGTAAAAGTAAAATGAAACATAGGCCAGGTTAAAGTTTTTAAAAGTAGCCCAAATGCCAAGGTCAAGTTTATGGTCAAATGTGAAAGGTCTTGGTTGGAGGTGTCCTTGTGTGAAATATCAAGGCTGTAGGTGTAAAAGGACATGATATATATGCCTGATTTCAGTCTTTTTAAAAGTAGGTCAAAGTCCAAGGTCAAGGTTGCAATATTCAAGGCCATGGTCAAATGTGGTAGGTCTTGGTAGGAGGTGTCTATGTGTGAAATATAAAGGATGTAGATGTGATAGGACATAAGATAAAGGCTAGGTTAAAGATTTCTAAAAGTATGTAATAATCAAAAGTCAAGGTCACACAGGCCAAGGTCATGGTCAAATGTGAAAGGTCTTGGTAGGAGGTGTCCATGTGTAAAATATCGAGACTGTATAGGTAACAGGACATGAGAAATATGCCTAGTTTAAGTTTTTTAAAAGACAAACTCCAAGGTCAAGGTCATGGTCAAAAGTGAAATGTCTTGGGTGGAAATGATGATGTGTGAAATATCAAGGCTGTATGTGTAAAATGACATGAAATATAGGCCAGGTTAATGTATTGTAAAAGTAGGTCAAACACCAAGGTCAAGGTCACAAGGTTCAAGGTCATGGTCAAATGTGAAAGGTCTTGGTCGTAAGTGTCCATGTGTCAAATATCAAGGCTGTATGTGTAAAAGGACATGAAAAATATAGGCCCAGTTTAATTTTTTTTAAAAGTAGGTCAAACTCCAAGGTCAAGGTCACAAGGTCCATGGTCATGGTCAAATGTGAAAGATCTTGGTAGGATGTGTCCATGAGTGAAATATCAAAGCTGTATGTGTAATAGCACATGAGATATAGGCCAAGTTAATTTTTTTTAAAAGTAGGTCAAACTCCAAGGTCAAGGTCAAAGGTCATGGTCAAAAGTGAAATGTCTTGGCTGGAAGTGACCTTGTGTGAAATATCAAGGCTGTATGTGTAAAAGGACATGAAATATAGGCCAGGTTAATGTATTATAAAAGTATGTCAAACACCAAGGTCAAGGTCACAAGGTCCAAGGTCATGGTTAAATGTGAAAGGTCTTCGTCGTAGGTGTTCATGTGTCAAATATCAAGGCTGTATGTGTAAAAGGACATGATATATATCTTCTAGGTTAAAGTTTTTTTTAAATAGGTCAAAGTCCAAGGTCAAGGTCACAAGGTCATGGTTAAATGTGAAAGGTCTTGGTAGGATGTGTCCATGAGTGATATATCAAGGCTGTATGTGTAATAGCACATGAGATATATGCCCAGTTTATTTTTTTAAAAGTAGGTCAAACTCCAAGGTCAGGGTCACAAGGTCCAATGTCATAGTCATATGTGACAGGTCTTGGTCGGAGGTTTCCATGTGTCAAATATCAAGGCTGTATGTGTAAAAGGACATGATACATCGGCCAGGTTAAAGTTTTTAAAAAGTAGGTCAAACAGCAAGGTCAAAGTCCAAGGTCATAGTTAATTGTGAAAGGTCTTGGTAGGAGGTGTCCATGTGTGAAATATCAAGGCTGTATGTGTAATAGGTCATGAGATATAAGCCCAGTTTAATTTTTTTAAAGTAGGTCAAACTCCAAGGTCAAGGTCACAAGGTCCAAGGTCATGGTCAAATGTGAACGATGTTGATAGGATGTATCTATGTGTGAGATATCAAGGCTGTATGTGTAAATAGACATGAGATATAAGCCAGGTTAAGAATTAAGTGTAAAAATCAACAAAGGGCAATAACTCCAAGAATTTGATCGGCAAGGTTATGATTCTTGTGCACTGCACCTCTCCATAATGAAATCTATCCACCTGTAAAGTTTCATGATTCTACCTTACATACTTTTTGAGTTGTGCTCTAGACAAGAATCAAGTTATAAAATCAACAAAGGGCAATAACTCAAAAATTTGATCGGCAGAGTTACGGTTCTTGTGCACTGCACCTCTCCATAATGAGATCTATCCACCTGTAAAGTTTCATGATTCTACCTAACATACTTTTTGAGTTATGCTCCGGACAAGAATCAAGTTTGAAAATCAACAAAGGGCAATAACTCAAAAAATTTGATCGGCAGAGTTACGGTTCTTGTGCACTGCACCTCTCCATAATGAGATCTATCCACCTGTAAAGTTTCATGATTCTACCTTACATACTTTTCGAGTTATGCCCCGGACAAGGTTTGGTCTACGGACAGACCGACTGACGGACCGACCTACCGACACTTGCAAAACAATATACCCCCTTTTTCTTCGAAAGGGGGCATAACAATTACACGACTAGAATATTTATAAAAGACAAGATGCTTGATTGCCATGTGCTTTGGCAAGGGAGACAACTCTTGCACTACATGTACGTTAAACTTGAACAACAAATCTGCGGAATCTTTTGTAAATTGGGCTGTCGCCTATGATCAAAGTGCGCAATATACTTATACAGGCATTGTTGTACATTATATGACATCAACAGAGTTATTTGTTACGTTTGTCGTTTGCAAACAGAATCTCTTTGGGTGCGTTCCATTGGCTGTTCAGAGTGTGCCGAACAGTCCGGTACTCAATGGAATGACACAGAACAATGTCCGGAACAAGTTCTGCTTGTTCCCGGAGAAAAGGTGGTGCAAGCAGAACAGTGACATCACCAGCATAGATCTAGTTACTTTCGATTTCAACTGCGCCGTGTTGAAATAAATTAACATTTCTAATCAAACCATGTAAGAAAAATCAA
The DNA here is from genome assembly GCA_963680895.1 of Fragum sueziense. NCBI lineage: Eukaryota > Metazoa > Mollusca > Bivalvia > Cardiida > Cardiidae > Fragum > Fragum sueziense. The sequence goes on along the minus strand of OY804595.1, from coordinate 8,424,428 downwards.
ATTATTTCAGCAAAAATAAGAAAAATATCAATTTTAAGAGACCATAAATGACAAATAAACGACAAACAGCAGGTGGTCAAGGTTTATTTTTAGATTGGCCTGCAGAGTTTTGTCTGCGTTTTAGACAATCCCCCACGTGTTCTGTTCCGTGAGCATTCCATTCGGCTTGAGTTGGACAGAACAGTTAGAACAGTAAGGGACAGCCCAGTGGAACGCACCCTTAGTTTCAGACGTTCCTTCAAACGCATTTATTTTACATCGATTGGGAAGCAAGTTTCTTCAACTTATTTTAATCCCTCTCGATTGAGCTTCCTGGAAATCCACCAGTACTCGCGCCGAATGTGTGGGCCAATGAGAAGCCTTGAACAACCCCCGCTACCGGGAATTGAACTCGGAACCTCTTAGTCGCTAGGCCGACGCTCTACCCCTCGACTACGGACACCACAAAACTGTTTAAAACTGTTCTAAAAATAGAATTCCTTTGTGTACCAGCGTGGTCTCGATTCAACTGCGAATATCTTCGCCTATAACAAATGTCATGCAGTCAGACTAAATATGCATAAACAACAATGTTTTATACCTCGATTCTCGACCAAGCTGTTGAAAATAACACGTTATTTGATGAATTAAACTGACTTCGTTCTTCTTTTTAAAATCGTTCGTTGAAATCTGTTTAAAAATATTCGTTTGCGCATGCTCAGTTTAGACTGGATTTATTCATTTAGTAGACTAGATGCACAACCCCACAGTCTGGGAGAAAAACGATTTGTAGTGTAAGCATGACGCGAAGCTTACAATTATTAAGGCATGAAAAGGGCACGATTCTATTTTTATTTCACAAAACAATACAATAAAAACAGATATTACAAATAAATGAATATATACCTCCCCCCCCCCCCAAAAAAAAAAAAAAAAAAAAAAAAAATAGATAAAAAAATAAAAAAAAATGGGGATATTCAGTTTATTCAAGGCATTATTTTGACTAATTAGAATTAAAAGCTACAGAAAAAAGACAGTGAAGAGGACTTCCAAAACCAACTTTAATGTGTGATTTGAATTAACCCTTTCTCAAACAAGACCCAATATTGACATAGGGTATATATATTTAAGAGTGAAATGCTGATAAACAGCATTATCATCTGACCATAACAAAGTAATTATTTTCTGTGATATGGCATACAAAAATCATATTCTTATTAATATTCTATTTCTCCCCTGCACTAGCAGTAGAAACGACGGTGGGGGGGGGGGGCGGCTAGAATGGGCTAAGCCCCTCCCCAAAGTTGCCCAAAAAATGCCGAAAGTTTCTTTTTAAATACACTGAAAATTTAGGATAAATCTAATTTTACCCCTCCGATATCTAGTCACTGGCTCTGACAGGGGCCAGATTCTCCTTCCTTATGAAAATCGCTTCCTATGGACTTGACAGGCCCGTAGGAACAGGGGGGGGGGGCTAAGCCCCCAATGTTGGCCAAAAATGCCGAATTTTCCTTATTTCACACTGAAAATTCAGGGAAAATCCAAATCAGCCCGCCTACGAATATTCAAACACTTTGGCTTTAGCCCACCACCCAATATTAAATTGCTTCCTACGGGCCTGGGGCCTGTGTAACATTATGCCATTTGGGAAGGGTACAAAGGCTTTGCACAAATATATGCATGCATGTTTGTGTAAAAAATGTGCACACATGTACATGCAACATGTACATGTGTGCACATTATGATGTACACTGATTAAAGGGACATTTCATCCTCATTTTGATTTTTTAAAGTATGTCTTGATGCCAAGATTGATTTTTCTAATGGGTATAAATGGTATCAGTTTTTTGAAGTTGTTGATGATAGGCGATAAACACGCCTTCAAAGTTGAGACAGAAACGACAAATTCTATATACATCTGAACTGTTGTGGACAACAATTTGTTTAATTTTAACACAAACATATATATTTCTCGTAAACGGCGCAATATTTTGGCTTGAAATTTTCAGAATTTTCGTAAGAAAATATGCTCTTTATAATAAAAATGAAAGTGAAATTTATGAGAAAAAATTCTGAAATGTCACTTTAAAAAACAGTTAAATGACTGAGCTTATATGACTCTGTAGATGAGTTATTTGGCAACTAAAATAATTATTGGATAAATTCAGAAATTGGAAACCGATTTGATTTATTGGGGTTTTATGCCGTTTTCAACTTCTATGGTCATATCGCGGTGGCTGGAGCACCTAACCGTGGGTTCCTGGTATTTCTCGCACCAGTACAACCACAAAATCCAAACCGAGCCTCCAGCTGCTCTCTCACATAAATGATTCACACCCATTGGTGAGAGACAAATGACTTTGGTCAAATGTCAGAATGGATACTGGCCGAGCCGGAGTTCGAACTCGCGACACCTGAGTTGACAGACTACGACGTAACCGACTGAGCTATTAGGGCTTGGCAAATTGGAAACCGAACTCTTAGTACCTTAATTATCTAGTTTGCTCTGTCGTATCATGAATTTGTTAGATTATCATCCATTCTAAATAACAAACTTGTCAACGTGAAATTTAAGCATGGACATTCTACACTTATATTTGGCAGTGTACACATACCCCGGACTAAATGAAGATAATTTATAGATATACACTGAAAACAAAATGAAGTCAGTCTTTATGTATTGGTTCAGAATTTTGAGTCTATCCATGTTTCAATATGTATATCGTCATAGTAAATGCAAAACCTCGTATCTCATTTTTGGAAAATTTTAAAGGGGAGGGAAAAAGTGTAATAACTTTTCCCAAACTGAAATGTTTTACTTGAAATTTGGACTTATTGTTCGTAATTAAAGTATCATTGATACTGATCGGTAAAATTATCTCAAAACCTGCGAGAATTGTCTAAATTGACACACGAGTTTGTACTTTGAAAATCGCAAGAATCGACGCACGAGGTTTTGCATTTACACCGACGATATGCAAGAATTTTACAGGTAGGCCTATTTAAAGCTCCTTGAATGAGCACTGGACAAGTTTAATTTCCTGCAAATTTCTTGCAAACTGCATGATATTCAATAATGTTCAAGATAGGCTTCTTGCAACGTTCCTGCAAACTACATGTAAAATATTTGATGGATGACTTTCCTGCGAAGTTCCGACAAACTTTCTTATTTCTGGCAAACTTGTCGCAAACTGAAACGTGTTTGCCAGAAGATTGCAGGAAGGTTGCAGCTAGCGGCAAACATCGGCGAAGTTCCGGCAAACCCTTCTAGCGAACTAATTTGTTTGCAGCAAATTCGCGGCGAATTTGCTGCAAATTTGCAGCAAAGTTTTCATTTCTGTAAGGGTGTTTTAACGGATGTGTCGAACTTCGAATACTTTGGTATTATGATTGACGTTCTCACATCTTTGCAAGTCAATTAGGCTATACAACTTTAATGAACAATGTTATGAAATAGACTCCTTAGCTTAAGAAGATGGACGTTCATGATAATCAGCTTAAGATCGAGCTTGTATGAAAAAAAAATCATACATAAAACTTTTGTCCAAATTAGAGCCGAATCAAGACCCCATTCCCCACCCGCCCTATAAACTCATGTGTAACTTTACATGCTTAAACAAAGCATTTTCACATACTAAAATGAATTACGTATATTGTAGATGCATCAGATTAGTAATTATCAATTCCCCTATTTCAGTTTACACAAAGCCAAACACGATGCTCGTAGAAAATCAATTAAAGATGCAGAAAAGGCAGAGATGAAGAAGGATACGAATCTGTTACAAACTGGCTTCCTAGCGTCAAGTGTTGCCGTTAAACAAGAAAACAAGAGAGAAACCGACGCTGAACATGCCGCTAATAGACATGCTGGAGATAAGTACAGTCCTGTGAGAGCGGGTCACACAGAAAATGATAAAGATAAATTGATATCAAACGGTGATAAAAAGAAACCAGATAGGTCTCTTAAGGCTGAAGTACATAACGAATCATTTAACCAGACAATGTCAGATACATTAGGTGCAGACACGTTGGGTAATACACGGGAGTATGAGCCGACTGAGAGAGAACGTGAACTGTTAAACAGTCTAGAACTGTCCTCCATCATGCTCGAGAGTGACCCCAATGATCCCAACCGTTACTTTAAAAAGTTAGATCCTGTAGATTGGTACAGAGTCATCATGAAGAAGAAATCACCTACAGATCCAGAGACATTAAAATACACGAGTTCGTCTTTAATGGGCACTAGCTCAAGTCATAAATCTAGAAAACATAAAAAATACCGAAAAGATGACGATGAAAATGAGAAAAGGAAACATCGCAAAAAGAAAGACCGTTTAGATAGTGTTTATCAAGAAATGACAAGTTCCATGAATATGGGGGATAACATTAAAACAGTCGTATCTAAACCAAAGACAGACGAGGTCGATGGGGCTGATACAAAACCATCAGTACAACCACGTGTGATCGTTAGTAAACCGGTACCCACCGCAGAAACATCCGCTAAACTACATGATAAAGTGGCAAACAATAAACAAGCTAATTCTAGCGTTAGGCAAGACAATACTCATAATTCTAGTAAATCTGGAGCGATACCAAAGGCAACAGAAAGAACAAGTACATGTATTACTAAACCAAATCCGTCCACAATGTCTTCCCAGTCTAGAACCAAACAGCCAATTAAACCAATTAAGAGGCCTGACATTGTTCCTCCATTAAACCTTACAGGTGCCTACAGTGGAGGTAAAGATGATGATACATACACATCTGTTGTTTGAATTGCTTTTTGCATTAGTGAAACTTGAAATAATAATTGTCCCCTTTCAATTATCGTTATAGTCCGAACCCGCAGAACGCTTCCGGTAATCCGAGTCTTCTCTGATGAAATTTCGCTCGTTGATATTTGGATGTCGCTATTTACATCAGGGCACTGTCCCATTCAAAAACAAAAGAAAAGTCCCACACAAGTTATGTCGCTTGAACAAGCGACATAACTTGTGTTGGACTTTTCTTTTCTTTTGCCTCTAAGGACGACTTCCGGTGGCTGTTGTGTGTGTGTGGGGGGGGGTCTTAGTGGAAATAAGCTAATTTATTCTTTCTCCATTTATCCAGGTTCTATGGTATAGAAGGCATATTGGGATTAAGGGGGACAACAGTCTGGGGTAGTCTACCCCTTATGAGATTCACTCGACGTCCGAATTTTTCGTGTTAAGTCGTAAATATTCGTTCAGTATCGGATCTGTACGAACACGTTACGAGTTAGAAAAATCGGCACTTTCTACCACCAAATGTTTACAACGTCACTTGAAAATCCAGACGTCGCGTGAAACTCATAAGGGGTGAACTACTGTAATACCACTATATGCTTTCTGCCCTTTTATTTAATAAGCGTTCATGATGACAATGGTTTTGTGAGGATATTTCAGTGAAACGAGTTTTGGCGTTGACGTTGCCATAATTATTACCTGGATTATTGGATCATTATTAACGTGATTTGTTCTATATCACCATCTATATGCGTGCTGATCTCTCACGTGTCTTGTTGGGTTTCAAAGCTATAACAGAGCCAAAGATGGTTATCAAAGATAGTGTTCAAGCTTCATTGTTTTACTGATATCTCAATGTTTTGTTCAGAGCGATTGGTTATATATATATATATATATATATATATATACGAAAAAGTCCAGAAAACTGGGTCAAGAAATTATAAAAAACAAATAAAACTATTGTCAATTTTAAGATCCTTTTATTTCGCAACCGGTTTCTATTAAATCATCAGGCGAAATGAATTAACGTAGCAACGTCGCGACGTTAGTCACGACGTCAAAGTACACAATAATAATCACAAATTGATGACGTCATGATTTGACGTTAAGTTTTGGCTTAAATATGTCAATGAAGTATTTTTCTTTTGCTAATCTAGCTGAAACATCATTTGAACGGAATTTATAAAACGGAAAAATCGAATATTTTGGTGTTGTTTTCGAACATTCGTCTAAATGTTTACTTAAAGGAATTTGTCTTGTTGATGGGTCTTTAATTTGTTGGTCATGGATGGTTTTTCTAGTTCTTAATTTGTCCCCTGTTTGGCCAATATAAAATTCCTTGCAGCCATTGCAGACCAGAACATATAGTACATTTCTGACTGTACAGTCCATTGATTCTCTTACGTGAAAAGTTTTATCTTTTATTTTCAAATTTGGGCCTTCGATTAAATATTCACAAAGTCCACATTTTGAAGAATTACATTTTAGAATTTTTGGATTAATATTTGTTTCTGTAAATTTAGATTTGATCAATAATTGTTTTAGATTAGGAAGTTGTCTTTTACTTTTTATCAATTTATTATTATTTGTAATTTGGGTCATTGTTTGATTACCTTCAAAAGCTTTCATATTTGTTTTCAGAATTCCAAAGACTTCTTTATTTTTTGGGTTAAAAGTTGACACAAATGGCAATATATTACTTTCGTCTTTAGTTTTATTTTGTAGTAATTCAAGTCTTGGTATATATAATGCCTTTTCAATTCCATTTAGAATTACTTGAATCGGATATTTTCTCTCATATAAAATTTTGGCTAGCTCTTTTAAACGCATTATACGCGTGTCAAAATCAGAAACTATAGTACAAATTCGTCTAGCCAAAGAAAATGGAATGTTAATTTTAGTGTGTTTTGGTGTGTGAATATTTAATCGAAGGCCCAAATTTGAAAATAAAAGATAAAACTTTTCACGTAAGAGAATCAATGGACTGTACAGTCAGAAATGTACTATATGTTCTGGTCTGCAATGGCTGCAAGGAATTTTATATTGGCCAAACAGGGGACAAATTAAGAACTAGAAAAACCATCCATGACCAACAAATTAAAGACCCATCAACAAGACAAATTCCTTTAAGTAAACATTTAGACGAATGTTCGAAAACAACACCAAAATATTCGATTTTTCCGTTTTATAAATTCCGTTCAAATGATGTTTCAGCTAGATTAGCAAAAGAAAAATACTTCATTGACATATTTAAGCCAAAACTTAACGTCAAATCATGACGTCATCAATTTGTGATTATTATTGTGTACTTTGACGTCGTGACTAACGTCGCGACGTTGCTACGTTAATTCATTTCGCCTGATGATTTAATAGAAACCGGTTGCGAAATAAAAGGATCTTAAAATTGACAATAGTTTTATTTGTTTTATATATATATATATATATATATATATATATATATATATATATATATATATATATATATATATATATATATATATATATATATATATATATATATATATATATATATATATATATATATATATATATATATATATATATATATATATATATATATATATATATATATATATATATATATATATATATATATATATATATATATATATATATATATATATATATATATATATATATATATATATATATATATATGAGCTAGGATCTGGAAAACGCCCCTTAACAACTTTGAGCCCAATATAGATCCAGATCAGCCTGTGCATACGCACAGTCTGATCAGGATCCATGTTGTTCTCTAATAGCTTCTTCGTGACATGTAGTAACATGTAGAAAGCAGAGCAGCATGAATGCATATTGGACTGCATTCGACGACACGCTGATCTCGAAACTCAATTTTTAAAAAATGCTATAAGGGACGTTTTTCCAGACCACGGCTCATATTTATGTTGCGGTTGAAGCATAGCTGTGATTAAAGAGTATATTTTGTATTCTCTATCGTTCTCTTTATTTCATCAAAACACCCATCGTATACATCATCTGTCCAATCTCGTTATGTCCAAACCGGTTATTTCATTCTGAAGTCACGTTCTTCTAAATAGTATAACTATTTCTTTAAATATACAAGAAAATATTAAAATAGTTTTTTGTCTTTGGAATACATGTACACGTATAGATCTGGTAGAAAATGAAAGCAAATTACTTCATTATCACTCGTTTCTTCGCATGCATTAGATACATCATTTTCTCCTTTTGTCCCAATATTTCTCAAGCCTGTTTTGTTTTAAATGGATATACCAGAACTAGGGGGAGGATTAAAAGCAGTTGAATAAAATATGTGTCACCAAATTGTTTGAAACATAGATTCGTGTCACACTTATTGGTAAAGATCTAATAGTATCTTTTCACCTCAATTGGTAGATGTGCATGAAGGAAGGATTTTATGGTTCATTGATTTTTGCCAGAGTTATGCCCCCTTAAAACTTAGTCTCTGGGGCTTATTGAAATTGCAGTCTTGTCAACGCAACTCCTCCTAAGTTGATGGCTGGATATTCATGACACTTGGTCAATGTTATCACCTCAATTAGTAGATGTGCATGTAGGAAGGATTTTATGGTTCATTGATTTTTTCCAGAGTTATGCCCCCTTAAAACTTAGTCTCTGGGGCTGATTGAAATTGCAGCCTTGTCAACACAACTTCCAAGCGCGGATCAAGGTATTTTTCCCAGGGGGGGGGGGGGGGGGTTACCGATCTTTAACTTCTTTTTTCGCCAAATTTCAGGGGGCGTCAGGCCCCTGACCACCACTGGATTCATGCAGATACATGTCAAGCTTTGGAAAACATTGAGGCAAAAGAAGAAAATGCTGACAACCCTCATTTTCTTCTTTTGCCTCAATATTTTATGTCTTTAATTGTACAAAATCTTTTCTGTATCACCAGTCATTTTGTCATCTGTAAAATGCTAATTTATCCAGAGCAACCTAAAATTCAGTCGTTTGGGAAAGGGTTAAACTAGTGACACTATATATAGTTGTATGAGTTACAGTGGTGATCTCCCTTACTCTGTAAACTGTTCACTGAATGGCAATGAATTTTGTTAAAAAAATAGACTGGGCTTTTTCTTAAGTTTTGTTAAGCCACCGGTGTTGTTATAAAATCTCGTAACTACGGCTTGATCTAAGCCGTAGTTACGAGATCTTATAACAACACAAACGAAAATATTATTATTTGTCCGAAATAACGTCATGGTTAACTAGATAACGTCTTTCCCTATTTATTTTGTGTATACTTTCAACCCCAATGATTATACTATTTTTCACCCAAACAAGTACGCTTTTTGACCCACCTCTGTATTAAAATATTGGTAAATATTTTTTTAAATGTAAGAAAATGCTGATTACCAGCATGTTCTCGCTTTCCTTAATATTTCTGCTATGTCAAAGAGAATTTCAAGTCAGATTTTGTTTTGTCATCTGCAAGACCTTTGATATGCGGAGATAAGCGCAATAGCTCATATTTAGCAATTTCTCTTCTTTCGTCTTAAAATACTTTGAATAAAAGCATCCAACTACAGTTGACACTCTGTATCCTTTATCTCAACATCGGATGTGTAGAATTTCTGCTTAAGTCGAAGTGAAAAGCTGGTCCCATCCTCACCAATGTATATAAAAAAATCAAACGAAATTATTTCGAAATAATTTTTACCATTGAAATACAGTAGGAAAAGGATAGAAATTGCTCGTTTCGAGCAATTCCTTTCTCTTTCCTATTATATTTCAATAGTGGAAGTACTGAATGAGTAATAGAAATTGTCGAATTTCATTCTAATCGAAAATGAACAAAATCGGATAAGTCGAACTCCGGATATGACGAGACGTTTTGACTGCCCCTCGGGCTTCGACTCAACGAGTGTCGATTGTAATTATATTATGCAGCCATGATGTAAGTAATGTCGTTTTGCTTTACATTAGGAACGTTCTGTAAATGTTTAAAGGCGCGTGATACATATTAATCTTTTTCCGAACGACAAAATATCGTCGCTTTTCATCAAAAACATCGTAACTGCAGCTTGTCTTAAGCTGCAGTTACGAGGTTTTCGATGAAAAGCAGCGACATATATTTGTCTAACATCAAAGTTGTTGCAGATGACTCAATGAATCTTACTGACAGAATTGAAATTCTCTTTTGATATAATCATAGAGGAATGACACCAGCAAGAAAAGGTGGATCACATAGCTGATTAGTGGCAAATGAATTAAGCAAATAGAGCGTTGGATAACAGCAATCACTTTGCCGATATTATTTCAATAGCGTATAGAAAGCTATACAAAAGGCAGATATCTCTCTACAACATAGATTAACTAGATATTTACTTGTGGAACTAGTTCGGCATATTTTAACCCATTACCAAACAGTAAAATTTTGAGCTTGTCTAAATTTGAAGAAGTTGCAGACGGCATTTTCAATTTGATAAAATTTTGAAATTGTATAATGTATGACTTATGAGTTAGAAAAAGTTGTGAGAAATGAAGAAATTGCTAGTCACAAGCAATTTATACATTTCCCCACAATGGTTTCTACAGCCTGTTTCTTGGGGTGTCAAAAACGTCAATGGGTGGTAATGGGTTAATGTTAAATTACATGTATCACTCTTTTATCTCTCTTTCTTTCTGAGATTTATGTGAAATATACATGAACTTCAGTTTCACTCTTGACACATTTGGACTTGTTTTATATTATGTAAAAACACTGTCGCATTTCTTATGAAAACCTTTTAATGTTAAATATAAACAAGTATAGTTAGGAGTCAATCATTTTCTAAGAAAAGTGACAATATGCACTTTTGTTGCCCTGAAGCAAGATGGAAATAGCCACATAAAAATAAAGTGTTCACCATTCTTGCAACAATCAATAATCATTCTATTCATCTTCAATATCATAACTTATTTCTTCCATTGAAAATTTCAAAGGTAGCCTTTTCATTCCAAATGAAATAATAAAGGGCAAAAAGGAAAAAAAATCGACAAAATGCTCATGAATTGAAAAATATGTCTTTTTGTCCATTCTGTCACTAGTTTATCAGCAGTTAGTATATGATTGCAGTCTAAGCTACATCTACCGTACCAACTGCTTTTGTGCTTTTCGCGAAGGTCTTAAAGTGGTATTTAATAAACTGTCATCGAAAAAGCATCTGATGTAGTCGCCTCCAATAAGGCTGTGAATTTATCGTGACAAAAGCAAACATTGCTGATCTCAAGCATTGATCAGCTTATTTTCCTTTGGCACCAACGCTTTCATTGTTATATTGTACATCGTCATATTCAAATTTTGTCAAAACCCCTTTTTGTAGCCTATACAGATACGTTCAACTAGCATCAGTCTGATTTTTGCTGATTTAAAACAAGAGCCCTCATAGACGGATTATGCTCTCCGAATAAGTGCTTGTCACAAAATAATAACTATCGTACATTAAGCCCCCTTTTTCCATGACGGATTTTTTGTACACACATTATTTATAGAATAACATAAGTACAAAATTTCATTAAATTCTTGCATTAGATAAAGAGAAATTATAGAAAAACTAATTTTTACATTAAGGCCCCTTTTTCCGTGACGCAGCCTCAAATTAAGAAACGGAGAAAATGATCCATAGGGATTATCCCTGGGAGTTCACATGTGAAGTTTCATTGAATTTGGTCCAAGGGTTGCTGAGATCTGGTTGTGGACGGACGGACACACGGGCGGAGGGACAGACAGCGTGGCGACTATATGCTCCCCCTAAATTTTTTCGTGGAGCATAAAAATAGATAAGCCCTCTTCAATATGGTGCATCTTAAGTCGTAGTAGAATCCTACAACATGAGCACAGTTTACCAAAAACACCAAGAGTATCTATAAGCCGGAATCTGTACAATGGTCCCATTCTGGGCCTTCGGGAATACCATGATTGCAGGTCATTCTGTGCCTGTGCAGTCTGGTCAGGATCCATGCTGGTCTCTTACAAATACTACATGGCACAAAGAAGATCTAAGATAACGACATGGATCCTGATCAGACTGCGTGTATACGCAGTCTGATCTGGATCCATGTTTGTTATCAAATGCCATCGGGACCCCCTTTTTTAGGTCCCGGCTCATACATTTTTCATATCTCATTACCACAAGGTCTATTTAAAAGGTAGAAAGTTTTTTCGATAAAAGTCGAAAAGCGAACCCACTATATCTCAACTAAAAACGGTATCTTTTAATCTGTTCAATACTCTAGGCGCATGTACAGTTAAATGCATTTTACAAAATTCAATGACTTTTTAATATCTAATAATTATGTATATTGAAAGTATTTGAGAATTAGATTTTCTGACTTGAAGCCAATTTGTGGATTAAGTGAATTTGGGTTTGTTAAAGCGGATAATCGTATACATGGCCTGGTTAAACAAAATGTGGACAATTTATTAAAGATCCTAGTGGGTTGAGTGTTACGCTATCGAGGAATAAACTGGAAATGAATATTGTATAAAAAAGTGAGTATAAATTGTTGATTTATTCATTTATTTTATTTGTTTATTTATTTTTGTGGTGTGAACTAAAACATAGATCTAAATCTTAATAAATTACTGTCATAGGCTCTTTGTAACCAATACCCTTAAAACAAATTATTGTCCATCTTCAAATTCATAGGTGCAAATGACACGACATAATTATATTGATGAAAATTTGTTCAAACCTTTCTTTGAAATAGTAGAAAACATTTAAGATAAATGGAAGTATTACATAATTGAGAATCGGCATACTTAAATTTTACAAAGATACATCAGAAATATATTTGTTCTTCGTAGGAAATAAGGTTTAAAGTGTCATTATCAAGAGTGCTATTTAATAGCATTACGTGTATTAATCTTATTACTAAACAAAGCTTATGTTTAAACATAAGCTCAGAAAAGAGAGTTAAAGAAAACAATAATTGTCTATTACATACCACTCCTTTCCCAAACAGTGAAAATTTAGACTTTGCCCTGTCCATGGTTTCTCGAAATAACTTAAGTATATATGTTGTGCCGATTTTAAGATTATTGCCTAAATTCGAAATTGGGCATGCCTAATTTCGAAATTGGGCACGGAACTTTGCCCAATTTCGAAATTGGCCATCCATTTTCGAAATTATGATTCAGTAAGTTCCGTGTGTCATGCAGAACTATTTCTGTCGATTTTTTTTTTCGACGATTTATTGATAATTGAACCATACAAACGCCTGAAATGTTAATATTATTTACGGTTTACTGCGAAACTGCCATGCAGAACTATTTCTGTCGATTTATTGTCGTGTTTTCCTCAGTGATTTATTGATAATGAATCAAACGACGTCCGAACTGATTATTTCTGCCCATTTGTAAGGTTTACTCTTATTTTTCACACTTCCTACGTACTCGTTGCTGCGGCGGATCAAGGATGTCTGTGATGGGATTCGAATTTACAAATAGAGGTTCGTTTGCCCAGTATTGCAGTGGCGTAGGAGGGTTTACAATATTGGGGGGGGGGGGCAATTTTTAAAGTGAATGGAAAGGTGGGTGTATTATGGGGGCATAGGGGGCCCTTTTCTAAACTATGGGGGGAGCAACCCCCGCCCCCTCTTCCTACGCCTATATATTACACAATTTTGACTGAATTCAATTCGGAATTTCTGCATTGAAATGAAATAATCAGGCTGCAGAGACATTGGCAGATTCAGAGGGGTTCAGGGTTCGGGGAGGGGCGAATCAATCTCCTCTGAAGCCTAATTATTTTGATTTCATGCAAAAATTCAGTCAGAATTGTGTGATAATAGCAATACGGCAACATTTTATCTGAATTTTCTGATAGAATTAGGTCACAGTATAAATGATGTCATCATTACGTTGCGAGGTCGTACTGTAAGTGGAATCATGCGTACTTATTAGAATGATTATAATAGTATAAGATCCATTTCTCGTTCTGTAGTTCTGGTCAGCACGGTGGGAAGGATCCGCTAGATCGGCTGGGTAGGTTGCTCGTTCTGGCCAGCACGGTGGGCAGGATTGGTTTGTTCGGCTGGTTTGGTCGCTAGTTCTGGCCAGCACGGTGGAGGATCGGCTAGTTCGGCTGGGTCGCTTGCTCTTTCTGGCCAGCACTGTGGGAAGGTTTGGTTTGTTTGGCTGGGTTGGTCGCTAGTTCTAGCCAGCACGGTGGGAAGGATTGGTTTGTTTGGCTGGGTCGGCCGCTTGTTCTGGCCAGCATGGTGGGAAGGATCTGCTTGTTCGGATGGGTCGGTCGCTTGTTCTGGCCAGCACGGTGGGAAGTATCGGCTTGTTTGGCTGAGTTGGTCGCTAGTTCTGGCCAGCACATGGGAAGAATCGGTTTGTTTGGCAGGGTCGGTCGCTTGTTCTGGCCAGCATAGTGGGAAGAATCCGCTTGTTCGGCTAGGTCAGTCACTAGTTCTGGCCAGCACGGTGGGAAGGATCTGCTTGTTTGGATGGGTCGGTCGCTTGTTCTGGCCAGCACGGTGGGAAGGATTGGTTTGTTCGGCTGAGTTGGTTGCTAGTTCTGGCCAGCACATGGGAAGAATCGGTTTGTTCGGCTGGGTCGGCCGCTTATTCTGGCCAGCATAGTGGGAAGAATCCGCTTGTTCGGCTAGGTCAGTCGCTAGTTCTGGCCAGCACGGTGGGAAGGATCTGCTTGTTCGGATGGGTCTCTTGCTTATTCTGGCCAGCACGGTGGGAAGGATCGGCTTGTTCGGCTTGGTCAATCGCTTGTTCTGGCCAGCATAGTTGGAAGAATCCGCTTGTTTGGCTAGGTCAGTCGCTAGTTATGGCCAGCACGGTGGGAAGGATCTGCTTGTTTGGATGGGTCGGTCGCTTGTTCTGGCCAGCACGGTGGGAAGGATTGGTTTGTTCGGCTGAGTTGGTTGCTAGTTCTGGCCAGCACATGGGAAGAATCGGTTTGTTCGGCAGGGTCGGTCACTTGCTCTGGCCAGCATAGTGGGAAGAATCCACTTGTTTGGCTAGGTCAGTCTCTAGTTCTGGCCAGCACGGTGGGAAGGATCTGCTTGTTCGGATGGGTCGGTCGCTTATTCTGGCCAGCACGGTGGGACGTATCGGCTTGTTCGGCTGGGTTGGTTGCTAGTTCTGGCCAGCATGGTGGGAAGGATCAGTTTGTTTGGCTGGGTCGGTCGCTTGTTCTGGCCAGCATAGTGGGAAGAATCCGCTTGTTCGGCTAGGTCAGTCGCTAGTTCTGGTCAGCACGGTGGGAAGGATCTGCTTGTTCGGATGGGTCGGTCGCTTATTCTGGCCAGCACGGTGGGAAGGATCGGCTTGTTCGGCTGAGTTGGTCACTAGTTCTAGCCAGCATGGTGGGAAGGATAGGTTTGTTCGGCTGGTTTGGTCGCTTGTTCTGGCCAGCATGATAGGCTCACTATTTTGATTTAGTTATCTTCAAAGTCTAAATGAAATTAGAACATATCAAATTAATTGACATAAGTATGCAGATCTATGGTAGATCACATATATTTAGCAGATGAAAAGCTTCGTAATAAATCTTGTTTGCTTTAAAAGAACCATTTCTAAAATGCCGATATTTAACTTAGTGAAACCATTTTAATTTCGGTGGTTAGAAAGCCCAAAGCAATGGATCTAATTCAGGCTCCGAAAAAATATGGAACTGCAACTTTTTCAATAAATAAATGAAATCGGGTGTAGATATTATTTTTATGGCAATATTATCTATAAATTTGATGTCCTGCTGAACGTGTAAACGAATTGATAAAAGCAGAGACATATAATATAATGTTTATCTATGTCTCTGATAAAAGATAAGGTGTGAATTGCTTAGGGTACGAATCAACTTCCGCGCAAACGGAAGAAGAATGTTCCGTATGTTCTGTTCGGTACGGAACTTTAGCTGTTCCGTACCGAACTTTCATTGGACTAAAAACGGCTTAAAATAATTTTGTAAGTGCTAACTGTGATACTTCCCTAAAAACGGATATTTTGAAGATGAGTTCTGCACAGAAAATGGCCCGATATACCATAAAATAATTATAAATAAGCTATTTCGCCGAGTTTCGAAATTAGGCAAATGAGTTCTGCAGGGTTTTGCCGATTTTCGAAAATAGGCAAAAACGAAAATCGGCACAATATATACTCATGAGTACATGCTCAACTTCAAAGGAATACTCTTCAACGTTGAAGGGTATTCGATTGAAGTTCACGTGGATTTCGTGTGATCTGAGCACGGTGCTCAGATGTGAGTCTGAGAACGTACTTAAGTTTATTCGAAAAACCGGGGTCAGACCCACTTGAAAGAAAAGACAGACGACGAAATTAATGGTAATAAAAGAAAGTATACGTGTGTACATCTATGTATTGTTATAAAAAGAAGAACGGGAAAAAAGGATAAATTGTTGATTTTTTTAGCAAAACTTCTGTTTGTGTGATTTTTTTCCCCATACTTGTTCTACTAAAAACGTCAAAAACCGGGTATTTTGTTCGACAATGTATGCTCCTATCTTTATCTTATCATTGATAACTTCATCTCGATCCTGAAATGGTTATAATAACCATTGTCGTTAATTTGTTTAAGTAATATCTTACAAAAAAGAAAATAAAAACAACATGTGTTTGTAAAACACGAATGCCCCCGAAATGACCAATGTTAAGTTTTCGGACAGACGGACAGGTCTACAGATGGACACGAGTAAAATTATATGACTCCGATTTTTCGATACGGGTGCATAAAAAACAAGATACACTTTGCAGGATCGTGTTCATATTTACTTAATCGCACTTTTTTAGTCCTTGCTCTAAGAAGAATAAACAAACAAAATGTTCAGTCTATAATCATAAAACGAATCACAGCTTTTAAATGCCAATTAGTGTTTAAAATGACTTATTTTTCAATGCGATATAAGGTGTCCTTTATCTTTTATGTCTTCTCTTTTTTCCCTTTTTCTAATTTCCTTCTACTTCTCTTAGGCTACTCGTATACACATTTTTAAATCAAAATATTAGATCTATATAAAGTTTGACCTATTGTCATTGAAAATAGAGAGTACTATTTACAGACAATAAATGTCACCATTCCACTGTGTCACAATAGACTTTGTTATTCTAGGTGATTACACGTAAATAAAAGGTGTAAATCTATAGCCCTATAAATTAATGGTCTTTGAAATTCCATTCACGTACGTTCGACAAAACACAACAATTTCTTTTTCTCTACACAAAAATATATGAGAATATTAGAAAAAAAAACATTTGAGCTTGGATATGGAAAGATTTCTATGTTGTATTTAAGGTAGTTTACACCTAATGAGATTCGCGCGACGTCGGAATTATTCGGACGAAGTCGAAAACATGCGGCGGTGGAACTTTCCACCACTGAAATGTTTACGACCGCGCCCGAATAAGTCCGGATAGGCCTACGTAACGACGACGCTAAAAAATCCGATGTTTTATGAATCTCAAAACGGCCGCATTACGGGTATTCTACCTTAATGCCAACATAGATGAAGACCAGTCTGTGTATACGTAGATCTATCTTATTTGCATAATATAACCCCTTTATTACATGTGTACCTGAAGCATGTGAAGGGCCTCGAAAGTGCAACATGACTTCTGAATTCGATTCTACTGTGGTCGGAAAAATGCCACAATATCCCGATTTGATATCTCAGCTTATTAATCTTCAAATTTCTGTTATGGTAAAAGTAACTGTTTTGCCTTATGAAAATAAAAGGATTTTTTAGCAGTGCCGATCACAGTCGACGCCATAATATGTTTTATTTTTGTAAAAGTAGACGACTTATCGAATTTTCAATTTTTTTGCTCTGAATATTGTCATATGAATGAACCATGTTACACGATCACAAAAAATATCATTAATTAAGGCAATTAAGAAACAACTGGAATTCTGATCCGGCTGTGTACACACACAGTCTAATTAACCCATTCCCAAACAAGACGTGGTTTTGACGTCCCTAAAAGAAAAAGGCTTGGGAAAACATTGAAACAAAAGAAGAAACTGCTGATAAACAGCAGTTTCTCCTTTTGTCTCAATGTTTTCTATGCTATATCATACATGAATTTAATCATTATCAACATCCATTTTGCTGTCTTCAGCAGCTTTTGAATAGGAAAACCATAAAATTCGTCGTTTGGGAAAGGGTTAAGACCCAAGTTGTGCTCCCAGAGCATTACAATGACTAGTATCAAACGGAAGAGATCATTATAGATCTTATCAGTCTGTGTTTGACCATCAAAGGAGATCCATTTCTAGTTCCTGGCTCAAATGCATCTTCGAATTATTACACTATAAATAAATATTGCAGCCATTCAAAATAGAGCAATTTTTATACCTGCATAACACCTGTTATAATTTTTATTTGATATATTTTGAGTACTCAGACGATCTGGTAAAATGGTTTCTATAAAAAGTAATTTTCCGTTATCATGCTTTCATTTTTGACAGTATGTGTTCCCCCCTAAAATAGCAAAATTAATGCTTGTTTCACGACACCAGAAAAAGGACTGTTCACACTCTTTTTCTTGAATAACTGCTTATGGTACATAACAAGGAAATATCAAAAACTTTCGATCATCGCATAGATTTAAATTACATTATTTTTTCTAACATGTACAGTTATTCTTACATTGATACCCGATCTATAGATCGTCTTGGTATCCTAACCAGAGGTGCGT
This sequence comes from Fragum sueziense, assembly GCA_963680895.1. Lineage (NCBI taxonomy): Eukaryota > Metazoa > Mollusca > Bivalvia > Cardiida > Cardiidae > Fragum > Fragum sueziense. The sequence goes on along the minus strand of OY804595.1, from coordinate 8,405,999 downwards.
TCTTTAGAGCGATATTTTTAAAGATTTCTTAAAGTGACATTTCACATTTATTTCATTTTCTAAAAGTATGTCTTGATGCAAAGATTGTTTATTCTAATGCGTAGAAATGCTATCAGTTTTTGGAAGTTGTTATTTATAAGCGAAAACTACGCCTTTAAAGTCGAGACAAAAATGACAAATTCTATATAAATCTGATTTGTTGTCCACAACAATTTGTTTAATTTTAGCACAAAAATATATATTTCTCGTAAACGGTTCAATGAAGAAAAGATGCTCTTTCAGATAGAATAAAAGTAGAAATTTATGTAAAAATAATTGTGAAATGTCACTTTAAGATGTTTTTGATACAGCGTTTTTGAGACCGAGATTTTAAACGAGGTGTTCCGAATGTTCCATACTTCATACAAATGACATCATTATGACGTCATTTGTATGAAGTATGGAGCATTCGGAACTCAGCGGTTTATGAATCATGGAACATTCGGAACAACTAGGTCAATTCTATCCCATATAGATTCCACAGAATTTACCGAGGGGTTCCGAAAGAAGTATAGAGCAATGGCGGCTGTCATTGATCGTCTTAAAAATCTTGCTCAAAAGAGCGCTTTATCCTAAACCATCTTAAGAAATCTCAAGATATCTCAAGAAATCTCGCTCTAAAGAACGCGGCTCAGCTCTCCTCAGTATGAGTCATTTAATCATTTCGTCTTCTTAACACCATTTGAATCCCCGGAAATCATTCAGACAAAGTTTAATTGTTGCAATTGTTGCAATAGAAGAAGAGGACTCCCCATTAACAGAATACAATCGCTCTTCAAACTATTTGGCAGTTTTAGCCTCCACGACGAGAAACCTTATCACTACCCTACACATCTCCTATAGTTCAAAGCAATACTGATAAAAATGTATGTATAGTTGAAGAGATATTTTATCAAATTGATGATTTTCTTTCTTTATCAGTAAGGATGCTGGTACGTGAAGCAAGGCAGAAATTTACACATCACAGCCAGTCCCAAAACAATTAATCCTTTCAAAGTCGCTTATGAAGAAAGATTTAGGTTACAAGGAAAGCCATGGATATTTTCTTGAATTCTGTAAATTTCATGCTATTTCATACTCATTTCTTTTTTACTAAATGACTTGTAATCTATAACTTGTAACCTACAACGACCATTCAATCGGTTCAGACTGTCGACTCATTTTTGGAGTCTTTTTTACTGCCATGTTCCATATCTATATCACAAAATTGCTAGTGTCATATCGTCGGTGGGGAGTCAAAACCTCGTAACTCCAGCTTTTTCAAGCTGTAGTTACGAGGTTTTGACTCCCCACCAACGATATGTCTTACCTATTCAACATAATCGAAAGTTTGTCTTTGTTAAAATAAGATTTTGTGGTTTGAAGGACAAAAAACAGATTATACGCTTTGGTGTTTGACCCAATTATTTATCTTTTTTGTCATATATTTTTTTCATAATTGACAAAACATCGTCGATTTTCTTTAAAACAAAAACGACATAATTATGCGCCTAAACATTCAGTAACGAGTTGTTGCATGAAAGTTTTACGTGGTTTCTCTGCTAAACCGACTTCTGGTTGAGACTTCAAAGAAGACTCCAAATTCAAAGCTATAGACGATAATAATTATATGAAGCGATTAAAATTCTATATTGCTTGTCTGCCTGGGTAGGAAATATTGTGAGAAATTTCGTAATTTTCCAGAATGTTTTCCAAAACCTTAAACTTGAATGGATTCATAAGGCATCATCATGTGGTATGGTAATGGGTTAACGACAGACCAGGCCCTGGTTTCTCAAAAAACTTTAGTACATACTCATGAGTACGTGCTCAACCTCAATGTAATACTCTCCAACTTTGAAGGGTATTCGATTGAAATTTACGTGGATTTCGTGTGATTTGAGTATGGTGCTCAGATTTGAGTCTGAGAACGTACTTAAGTTTTTTTTGAGAAACCAGGGCCTTGACTTTAGAGGCGAATGCAGAAGGTTTATACGAGTACGTCCGTATTGATATGTATCAGCAAACTTTGTTATTCTAATGCGTCCAAATCATCGGTTCGATTTCTTGATTTCCTAGAGACAGGTTTCTTAGTTGGCAGAATAGAATTTCTAGTTTCGATGTGTGTCTGTTGAGTTCGATACCAGGTCTACATGTTCTGTTTGTATCAAAATATGTTGTTTTAAACATGCACCGCAAGTAAATGGGGTTCTATTGTTATTACTTGAGAAACTAATTAACGGAAGTGACCATAATTTACACAACACCCATATACAGTAATGAATAATTCAGTTATGAAGACCAAATTAGTCACGTCCTCATCGGGTCATACACAATGAGCTCACAGGTCACACAGGCACCTAATTAACGCTGAACTGCCGGACAATATGACCTTAACCACTTCCCAAACGCCAAAGTTTTATGGTGGTCCACTTCAAAAACAGCCACAAACGACAAAATAGACGTTATTAAAGAAAACATTTGTGTAAAATATAGCATAGAAAATATTGAGACAAAAGAAGAAACTGCTGGTTATCAGCAGTTTCTTCTTTTGTTTAAATGTTTTTTCTAGGCCCCATGTATTAGAAATGCCAAAACCAGGTCTTGTTTGGGAAAGGGTTAAGGCCTAGTCACAAACTATTCCGCGTCCAAATCGCGTCCAAAATATGCTGTGCGACTTGCCATTTTTGGAGGTGCTCCGGCCCATATAGGGGTCCGTAGTTTGAGCCTTGGCACTATTCAAGACTATTCTATAGAATAGTCTAGGATAGTGCCAAGGCTCAAACTACGGACCCCTATGCTCCGGCCGTGGTGTTGAAGCGGAATCGTGTAAATGATTATGCCTTTATTGAGCATTGAATCATGATCAACCAAGTTATGTTTAGATTGTAAAGGGGCTTGCTTTCGGTTTGGAAATGTAGGTCTATTATATTGTAGACGTTTGTCGGACCGTATTTGGTACAAAAACGAATATGGTACATTTGTACCATATTCGACCGAATATGGTACATTTGTACCATATTCGGACCGAATATGGTACAATTTTCGACCATATTCGGTTGGAATAAGTTTTTCTATGCTCGACAAAACGTATTTGGTGCATACCAAAAAAACTCATAAAATGAAAATGGCATACGTATATGGTACATAAATTATGTATTTCTTAATAAATGAAATAGTCTGCCGATGTGTAAACTTTTTTTCAAACTCAAATGCATTGTATTAACCTAATATTGGAAGTGACAAAAGTATCATCATCATCATCATCATCATACAAGTTTGTACCATATTTGTTCAGGCATTTTACCCCGAAACTGCAGATACGTATATGGTACAATTAGACAGTTGTACCATATTCGGCCGAATATGCTACAAATTTGTACCATATTCGTTTTTGTACCAAATACGGTACGACAGACGTTTATTTAATATTTCAACTTCGAACTGTTTCTACCATTATGTAGTAACGGTTGGGGCACACGCGACACAACATTTTCGTTAAATTTCAATAATTCTGTTTATATGTGAAAGATTTGAATTGGTTAAAAGCAGAGGTTTACAAATGCCAGTGAATTGTTGGATGTGATGGATATTTTAAACAGCACCTGATTAAAAACACAGGCAAGCAAATAGAATTAAGCGACCAAAATTGTGTTTGCTCGTCAAAAACTTTATTATAAGGAGCTGTTTAAAAGATCCACTGCATCAAGAAAATCCGTGGCGTTTTTCGGTTTTGTTTTGTTTTTCTGCCTCAAACCATTTTTTAGAAATCGATCATAATGTAGTAGAGTTATTGAAGATGTTCAGTAATTGTTGTTGCCTTTGTTGTTCTTATTGTGTCATGCTATTCTCCATCGTGGCAGAGGCTTAAATAATTATGTCTTGATAAGACCCGATTACATACATTCACTATTCCTGATCAGTGACAAAGCAAGTCCATAATGGACCAACAAAGAACCAGACGTCATATTACCATATAAAAATCAGAATTGTCGAAGAGCGGATACTTTTATCTAAGTAGACATCCCCTTGTCTTGACATATGAGCGTATATTGTATCTAATAAACATTTATCATCTATACTCATACTTGTTCTATTGAAAAAAAAAATCATAAAGCACGACAACGCCGATTTTTCCCGGTAAATGTTGCGTGTTTTGAAAGACTATACTCTTGAACAATTCGCTGATTACCGCTTAATTGGGTCCAATATTTATATCCGGTAGCCGAAAGCACATTCTTTTATATGTCAACAAAGCTAACAATTGCCGTAATTGGAATACATGGACAAAACAAATTATATCGTAGCTTTTTCTTCGAAAACTCCGTAACTATAGCATATTGAAGCTGTAGTTACGATGGTTTGTACCGAAAGCAGCGATATATTGACCAGAGTAGAGCCGATGTCAATACTTCACGTAATTTTACGATAGGATTTCTAAACTGTACTAAAATAGCACAGCTGGTCTGTTATTGTGTCGATCTGTTTAGATTATGCTGGCCAAATATTTTCATGGTGCATTTTTGAATCATTACTGTCTAATTGTCCGGTTCCATTTGAATAGTCCAAATGGTTCTCAACCCATTACCACACAATGACTCTTTTTGACTTCCTACAAGATAATGGATATGAAAAACATTGTGGGAAATGAAGAAATTGCTTGTAACAAGCAATTTCTTCATTTCCCACATTTTTTTTTCTACCCAGAATGATCAGAGAATGCGAAATTTCATTCAATTCATATTGTCGTCTGCAGCATCTTTGAATTTGGACAAGTCCGAAATTGTGTCGTTTGGTAATGGGTTAATCGTCCGGCACCGAACGAATATGCAAAATAAATCGTCAGATTCCGAATAACCACGACCTTTTATGAATCAACTGTACTAAATTAGACCAACTATTATATTTTTTGTCGATGTGTTTAAATTACTCTTGTCAACTCCTTTTATATTGCATTTTAGTGCAGAATGTTGGCCATATCTTGAACAATAGAACGCCACCGTTTTGAAACACTTGCATCATTTTGTAATAATTTGTAAGACGACGAAAAATTCGCTTTGAAAAAAATGGCTTAGTCAAATTCAACGAAAATATTTCCTTGTCTGACCACACCCATACCACAATATGTGTGACTCCTGCAGTTTCTTATACCAGTACTACCACAAAACCCTAACCGAGCCTCCGAACCCGGGACCTCTCGGGTGAGAGGCAGATTCGCTACCAACTGCGCTATGGCCGCGGCCTTTTCAATGTTAGGACTTTCCTTGATTAATATAGACCCTTACCTGCTGCGTTTTGTAAGTACCATTTTATCTCCGTGAGTCTTTCGGTACATGCACGAGTTTAGACTGGTTATCTTCCCTGATAATACGTCGCGTATTTAGGATCCTAAACACTAATAGTGTCAGGGCGAAAACCAGACTCTAAACTGGCGTAAGCTACGAACGTATGTTACAAAACGCAAATATGGTACATGTAATATGAAAGGGTATATTACCAACGCCAAACAGACGTGACGGGCGTGCACAAGTCTTGTTTGTATTGTAATAATGCATTTTGTAGTGGATGACTTTCGTTCTAATTTATATGGGGTGGAGACAAGATGTGCTTGTGACTACCCTTCAAATTTTCTCTAACGTTTTCAAAATCACAAAATAAACAATTGTGAATTATCAGAAAATAAAGAGATTTATGACATTTCCGAAAATTTTATTCATCCATATCAGACTGCGCTATACGCGCATTCTGATCAGTTTCGAAAATTTTCGACTTTTAGTGAATGTTATGCGATATTGTATCAGAGCCAATATTTTATTTCGTGGAAATCGCTGTCCTGGCTCATTTTCTCAGAAATGGCTTTTCATAAACATGTCATTTTATGTACATCGTGTAACGACCATCACTACCAACAATAGAGACAGTTTATTTGGTCTGGCAGATGGAATGTTTCTGAAAATATTGCACTTTTGTACCGGAAAATGACCATTTTCTCTTGTCCCTAGGACAGAATGATCAATTTCCAACATGATTCTCGCTATAAAATAATCGGTACAGATCGGATTTTTCTTCATTTCATTAATGTTTTATATCTCACATTATGAATAGTGTCAGCCCTTTTTGGCAAAATATAAATACGACGAAGATTTTTGGCCATATATGTCTGTCCCTGGATTTTTTATACGAAATGTCCTCGCAATAACTTACATGTGCGTAATCAAAGTCTTTTTGGTTAGATTTTCTTTAAATACAACCCAAACGGAGGTGGAAACACTCATCAAAGCCACGATGTTTAAATGAAGACAAAGCAATACTTGGTTTCGAAGTTGCGAGGCAAATTAGGTAGGCCGTTGGCTGCGTAGACTTTATTTTTCGTTTTCTATGCAACGCGATCAACCACACTATATTGCTCAGATCTTAAAATCGTATAGCTTTACTTATTCAGATATAGAATCATGTCGTTTACAGCATGCAACATATTTTCTCCCTGGTTATACTTATGTGTAATTTGGAGCGAATGGTCGCGGAATTCCTCGCAATAACTGTCCTCACAATAACGTCAGTTTTGTTACTGGGAGTACGAAAATCGTTACCGCAAAGACATAATAAGTTTTCTTACGTAATATGGACTCTTTGCCAAAGAGACAAAGGTCTTGATGAATAATTGTCTTAAACTATAATAGGAAAGCGAAGTATTTCAGCTGAAAAAATATAATTACTGTTGCCAAACATGTGCACCGATCAGTTGTTACAGAGCGGACTTTGAATCGTTATTGCAAGGACTCCTTATACATTTATGGATTCTTGGTACCACAAATTAATAAATTTTATCCCTAGTATAATGGAGATATTTTGCCAATCACCTTGGCATGTTGTAAGAAGAATATGATTCTAGATTTATTGACAAGATTAATTCTAAATGATCGTTCTTAAATGACCTTTCGTCAATATCGGAAAGACATTATACACTATCTCTTTTAAGGTATGAATATGTATATCTTTGTTCAATGGGGTTTGAAGATGTTGCATGTACTTAGTCATTTTTTGAAAATGGTCATGGTAAAGGAGTTCTTGGTGCTATAGGGGTGCCGTGAAAAGACAAGTAGATTTCTTTCAATGCGGTTTACATATATTGATTCGAATCCTGCATGTAATCTGCAAACAATCCATTTCACCCCGAAAAAAATGTAATGTTTTTGTCAAATATTATCTTATCTAGGTAAACAATAAATTAAGAATAAAACATTTTCAAATTACTTCATTTCTTTTTGTTTTGTTTTTTGGACAATCAGTTTTAGGACACTCAATGTCTTACAACCGTGTATCTAAATTATTATGTGAGCTGTCTTCCAGCTATCTCCCAAAAAAGAAATAACAACAACAATAAATCATCTGCGTATATTGCTAAAAGGATCGAACTCAATCAGTATGCCAAGACTGCACAGTTAGACTTTGGTCGAGATTTTCCCTCCTAAACGATTTACTATACTTTGAATGTTTTTTACTTGAATGTACAATGTAATATTTCATGGTTTGACGAGAAGGTTTAAGACATTCCATATTTTTATTATTCTTTCGTCATATTTGTAATTGCTTAACTTTCTTCATGTCTTCTCATTTCTCTCACAAAGAAGATTTGCGTTTTACTTCCTAATTTACAAACACTAAGGTAAGAGAAGTAAATGGCGATTACCAGCTCTGACTCCGTTTACTTTGATATCCATTCATCTATATTGTACACACAAGTTAGATCTTCATAAACTTCATTTTTGTAGTCTCCAACAGCTTTCAAGTTGTATAATTTGTATGCTAGGTACATGTATCCACTGCCGATCAAATCAACTCGACCAAGCCGAATCAAGCGATCGAGTACAGAACGAACTCGATTGCCATTTGTAATCGGGAATGGTCGTGGTAATCGAGCTTTATCCGCACCACTTAGTCATCTTTCTCTATTTGTTTAAATATCAAAAAATATTTGTGTAAGATTGGGTAAAAAGTTGATCGAAATGCGATCGTGTATTGATCGGATAGGCGATCGATCAGATCAGGAATCAATCAAATCTGGAGATCGAGTTTGATCGGATTAACATCTTTATTTCGATCACACGGACTTTTACTCAAGTGGCTCCCAACCACATCTCGATCAACTCGATATGTGCTTTATCTGTTTCACTCGATCAAATAGCCGGTAGAGGTCGGGTTGATCGAGTAGAGACCGAGAAAAGTCATTAAGTCGGGAATAATGGGCGAATTTGAGCAGTCAAGGTGATCGATTTGACTTGGTCAGCAGTTGTAACATAGCATAAAATTTAACGTTTTTGAAAGGGTTTCACAAAGTGACCTTTACTTTTAAATGTATATTTTTTTTTACAATTGCATTGATTTTAAGATTTAATGACCATATATAGGTCGATACAATGTAAGATATGGAAAAAATATTTAAATATAAGTCCTCGCAGTAATGGTAAATGTCATTCCAATAACACAGACTTTTTTTTATTACAAACTGCATCATGGTTCAATAAAAATTATGTGTTTTGGTGGTAAAATTGGTATGTTTTTGGAACCTAATTATTTAAAGTTTGAATAAAATAGTGAAATTAAATAATTTCTGTTTATTTCTTAATCAGCGAATATTGTCCTTGCAATAACTAATGTGTCCTCGATGTAACGATGCACTTTCAGCAAATTATTTCACAAAAAGGTGTTTCGCTAACTTTATTGTGCCTGAAATACAAAGAGAATAACATTTTCTTGAGTCTAAAGTACATGTACATATATTCTTTCTTAGATAGAAGCTTTATTACATTTAAAACAGACAAAATTTTCTGTTGAATTATGAAAATACAATACTACATTGAAAATAAGCCAAGGAAATCATTTTTTTTTAAATCGACTTGAACATAAGTCCTTCAGTCTGGCTTCTTTTTCTTAAAAAAAACATACTTTGAAATAATCTAAAATTTGCAAATCGAATTTCTGAAAGCAAATGTGGTTGTTACAGCGAGGACATTTTATAGAGACAATAGATTTATGAAAGACGATCTCGAGTATTTCCATGTGCATCGGAATGTTCCTGTTAACGTTATTCGTTACTTTAAATGTGGTACTTTCATCCTGAACCAAAATTCACAGAATAAATTGGAGATGAAAATTGAACCTTTTTTCCTCAGATTTCCACGAAAATAAATATTGGCTCATCAATATGTTTGTGTGTACTTCCTATTCATACGATTTAATTCATTTTATTATACTTTTATGTATATAGGCCTACACCAATAAGTGTTTTCAAGACGACCATCTTTTGCACGAGGCGGTAGATATCGCTACGAAAAACCGTCGTCATTTTCAAGTGGTTTGCCATAAATAAGACTTGGAATTTGATTTTTGTCAACTACGATATAATTTGACACGACATCCAAAATCCCTTCTGAAGTAGGCGATTCATTTTCTTATTTGCTTAGCAGTTACCAATACCCATATCACAGACCAGTTTTTATCTCTAACAAATAATCAGAAATTTATCTGTTTCACAAATTACAACTGTGCTCATGTAAGTACTTAGATAAAACAATAGTGTGCAAATTTTACTTCATGCAAATTTTTATCAAGTTACAATTATTAATATTTAGTGTTCGTCCTAATTTGGACCAATGAAATTATAGTTTAATTTAAAATTTTGCCCCTATATTTCGCATAAACGAGACTGCCGGCTGGCTTATGTGACGTCTATACATAGCCACGCCCCTGTCTCTAATGAATCGCTAGCGGACACTTAGTCAGATAGAGTCTGTATATTCATTTTGTGCACTATAGAATATGCAATGCGCTGCGCGCATTTGACTGTTAATTTCGCGTAGCATCTGCATCTACTATACAGACTCTATCTGATACTTACACTTGAACCAACAGAATTTTACTATTTTCGCTGATTACTTTCCTTATCTTAACTTACCGCCGTGTCATGTATGTGTGAAAAATGTGACATCATAAAAATAGCGTGTCATGATAGATAAATATTTGTCTGAAAACGTTTCAGCTCAAATTAATTCATTATAAATGTATCGATCGTGTGGGATAACTTTATTGACTAATTAAATCTCGATTGATATGGAATTGATATCGTTTAAACTTGCCGAATGTGCACAAAAAGTTATCATTTTAGCCAATAAATATTTATCCAGGGCTTTTACTGCTAAGGAAGTAAACACGCCTTCATGTTCTGAAATACCTGTCCCTGACCCTGACTACACATATTTACACGATAGGAATCACGTGACACAGTATTGTCGCTATTTTTCAATAATTCTAATGATATATTGTAGATTTGTAAAATAAATTTGAAAATCGGAAGGCGGGAAAATAACGTGCATTTGCTGAATGTGAAGGATATTTTAAAAATCAGCTGATAAAAAGTTATTGATGACCAACCAACATTTTGGTTGATCGTCAATGATCTTTTGTATCAGCTGATCTTTAGCCCTTTCCCAAACGGCAAAATCTTTTGGTGGTCCAATCTCAAAGAAGCTGAAGTCAAGAAATTGGCTGATATGATTAAAAGGATAGAATTTGTGTATAATTTTGCACAGAAAATATTGAAGCAAAAGGAGAAACTGCTGGTTATCAGCAGTTTCTTCTTTTGTTTCAATGTTTTCCCAAGCGATTTCTATTAGGGACGTCAAAACCAGGCCTTGTTTGGGAAAGGGTTAAGAGATTTACCACACCCAGCTATAATTAATCATGTCGTTTTTCTTCCTTCTATATTTCAAACTAAATTCAAATTGGCCGAATATGAAAAAAATATTCGCAGTTTTCTTAAATTGTTGTACCACGTGTTGTTTAAGTGAAAGGAATGCAATTTGGTAATCAGATTTTTTTCTGATCAAAATGATTTGCAAAGCAAAGTGTTCATACTCTTTGTATTTCGTTACTAATATGATTCTTTGGACTGTGTGCCTTGTCGAAACTTCATGAGCCCATTAACATTAAAGTATACACGACTGCATATAAATACACAAAATGCTTTTTATATAACAAGTGGATTTTTTTTTCATTTTTAAGAGCAGCCTGTATAATGGAGTCGGTGTTATTTATTTAACTAAAAGGATTGTAGAGTTAATGTTAAAGGGTTAACATGCGGCGTCTACTATTTACACTAGGCCAAACAGTTCAATGTGAAAGATTGATTTTTTTCAATATAGATATCAATTTTCGATTTATTCAATGACTGTAAATACGGTATTCAACACTCTAAAATATGTTTAGATAGTGATTTCATTTAACACTTTTTCCATCAAGTTTATTTAAGACTGTTCCAAGGAAATTACAGACAAGAAAAAAGTCACAAAATCCTCATTTTGAAGCTATTCATTATAGTATACAAAGACTTCTGCAGAAAAAGGAAAGGCTACAGATTAACAACGTATTGCCTTTTCTTTCAATATTTTCAATGCTGTCTGTATAAGAAGCGGCAAAACCAGGGCCCGTGACAAAGGTTTGTGTGCGTTCAAGTAAGCCGTTGGAGAATCAAATGTCCCTTTTATGGAAAGGTTAAACGATTAAAATTAAGAAAATAAATTTCCTTTAGAAAATACCCCTATAACAACTGAACCGAGATTTGTTTTAAATCGAATAATGAAATTTGATCTTAAGTTTTGTCGAGGTTGGTATACGAAATTTGCAAAAATAGAATCCTTAGGAGTTCTAGGCTTCATGGATCTCGATCAGATTACACCCAGAAAAAGGCCTAATAGTAGTAAATATGGACACATGAAAGTCCTAAATACTACTGGGACCCGTTACAAAAGCTCTTCGGAACATTACATTAACTTTAAAGCTGGAGGGTAACAGATTGTCTAATTGCAAAAAATGATTTTTTTTAAAATATGCAAAACTTTTGTGTTGACCACCTCAGAATGGTTAATAACATGCAATGCAGACAGAAATTGAGCCGAAATTATAAGAGAGATAGCCGAATTTAGGAAGAATCCAAACCCAAATTTAACTCCGTCACAGATGCAGTTGAATTTATTTTTTAAGTGTCACGCATGCGCATACAGCGCGGACCATGATTCAAACGAGATTCATACTTGAATTTCGATATGACGTCATCATGTATGTTGTGACGTCATTTAAGAAAGTCGCATGTCCTACTGTTTTGACCTACTTTCGACATCGCTTCATGAATTTGGTATCAAATTGCGAAAAATGAGTCGTTGCTTCAATAGTTTGTCGTAATCATTTAATCAGGTCATATAAAGCTTAAAAAATGTACATTTCGTTTGTATTTGACAATTTTTGGGTCCAAATCTGGGAAATAGTAGCTTTAAAGTTCATCGCCCACCCTGTTTTACTACAACTTACGTTTAAATTTACGAGTAAAAAAGTTCGTAAGTCTTTAGTGAGACCTACCCCTTAGTGTGCCTTTTCTAGATCTTGGATCTGTTCTAACTGAACATTTTATCTTTGGCCGATTTACCATAACCTATTGTCTTAATAATGTCTTATTCTAAATTACGTAACAAGCCATTTCATTGGACGAGACGAATGTCTCGGCCAATCGTATGCATTTGCCTTTTTGAATAATTGATTTAATTTATTGTACTAGCCATTAGACTGGTTAGCAAATATGGGATACTAAATGACTTGATCCAACACGACCAAGCATAATGAGCGCGAATTCTGATGACTAATGTTTATTTCATTTGATAAGTATATAAATCATACAAGCAGCTTTATCTCTGCGATTATCTGCAACTGTCAATCAAACGAAATAAGTTCAATAGAATCAGATCAACGACTGGCAATGATTTTTGTGCTAAAAATAGACAGAGTTTCAGGTTATGTTTTGATAAACCGTCTGTGTTGTTATAACATCTCGTAACTACGGCTTGATTCAAGCCGTAGTTACGAGATTTTATAACAACACCCGCGAAATGCTATTCGTTTGTCCGAAATTACGTCACTGTTTACAAAATAAAATCGTTCCCTATAGGACGATAGAGACCTTTTGGTGAAATCGCAATTTTAAGTGAAAGTAGCATTTAATGTCATAATTATATCGACCTTCGGATATTAACAATGCACGATCTAAATTCTAAAGATTGACTCGTAGAAATGACTTTGGAAGCATTTACCATTCATATATTAAATGGATTCAAGAAACTTGTTCTCATGTGCCGTGTCTGACCATTATGTTTATATAAACTTGCCTAATGAGAGTTTACTGAATGAGCGGGGATATTTTATGCTTCAAATTAACTAAAGAAATTCAAATTAAGGATATTAATAAACCTTTTAACAAAGCATCTTTTGAGCCGATAGAGAGTTTATTTCAATGAAGCAATGGCTTTCTTACGTTTATTGCATCAGAACCTCGACCTAAGTACATCAACATATCAAAATTATGTTTTAAAGAACATTAATTTTATCGGGGATCTGATGAAAGGTTCGTTATAATCCGAGTCTCCTCTGATGAAATTTGGCTCTTTGGTGTTTGGATGTCGTAAATAGCGACATCCAAATTTCAAAGAGCGAACTTTCATCAGAGAAGACTCGGATTAGGTTCTTTATTGCACTGTAGACCAACGCTGTCTGATCAATATCCGTGTGGTTCTCTATAAGCTTCTTCGTTGCAAGTTAGCAATATGGTTTCTTGAGACTGCATTTGATCACATTACATGGATCGAAACATGCAAAGCTTAATGTGCCCAATTAGAATGATTTCTACCAAAAATATCAGACCCTTTGACTCATTATATACACAAGGGATAGGACTCGCCCGAGGCCGAATTCAATATCGTCCGGATTCGTACGACCTTTTCGCAAATGGTATTTCCAGAATCTTAATTCCAAACGGAAGCAAAGGCATGTAGCTAGACGGTAATATATGGGTTTAAGGTTGAATACCTGTAATGTGGCCATTTCGAAATTCATAAAACATCGGGGGGTTTTCCGAGTGTCGTCGTTACGTATACGAACCTACTCGGGCGCGGTCATAAACATTCGGCGGAGGAAAGTTCCATCGCCGAATGTTTTCGACGTCACCCGAATGATTCCGACGTCGCGCGAATCTCATTAGGGATGGACTACTTTAAGCCATGAAATAATCATCGTTCCTCTCACAATAATTGCATTTGCTTAGTCAAGTCAATGGTGAAAGATCGAACTCGGCTTCAAGATCGTAACATCCTTCCCTTCCATGAAATACAACACCTAAGATTACACGGAGTACAAAAACACTGTTGTCGAACGATCACGTGAAGGCTCTGAATGGTCATGCAGATCCCGGTGAGGAAATGATTAGTCAGAGTTTCAAAATGGCAGAACTAGAAATAATCGGAGGTGACAGGAGGTAAAATTGACTTCTTTACCCCTTTTTATTTATCCTAAGACCTAACTGTTCTTCTTTTGTTTAATTTCCTTCTTTATAATGAATATTATGAAGTCCCCGAGCATAAATGTTCATTGTATGTATCACAGTCCGTCATAATATGCATGCTCATTTGATTCGAAATAAACCGACTCTAGTAAAAGCTGAAAAACAGTCAAAATCACTGTTGTTTATTATCATTCAAGGTAAGAATTAGAATTTAGGTATATTTAATTATTTTCACCATTGTTCTTACAAAAATCGTGTATCCACTAGGTTCTACACATGAACATGTTGCATAATCAAAACCTACACGAAAACATCTGAACACGGCTTGGTTTTGAGTTCAATATTGCTAAGCGACGGATTGGTTGAGTGAGAGATGCGGATTAGTCATAGAAGAGTTCGGATTGGTTTTAATCACAATAGACTATTTTCTTTCTCTGCATCTTTATTTGTCCTGAATTTGCCGGATTATAGTATTTATCATTTTGCAGAATCATCAACCCATTAGATGAATCATTCCATGGGCCGCCACCTACACCTGGGTTAATCACAGACAATCTGTTTAATTTGAAAAGACACATCAAAGTTCCTGCTCGGTGGCACTCCAGTATAGACCAAATTTATTTCGACATAAGAAAAGACTGTGGTCTGTCAGCGCAAAAGAAGGATACTGGATTTGTAATCGATATACAATTATGGAACACATGGAGACAAAAGAAACAAATGCTGACATCAGCACTCCCTCTGTTTGAATCAATGTTGTCACAAAATAGTTGTTGAATGGACGTCAAGTTCAGGTGGTGTTTTGGGAAGGGTTTATCAGACTACTGTTGGTACCGTTGGTTGATCTTTATTTCGAGAGTTTGTTGTTTAATCCATCAGCAAACAGTGAATCCTATTGACCATAACGTTGTATAATTTTATGATTTTAAAAGAATGAACATCGCAGGAAACGAAGAAATGCTTGTAACCAGTTTTTCCTCGTTTTCTGTTAAGTTCTTTACTATGGCGACTTCTACACGAGATTGCATTATATTGTCATTTGAAAGTCCTGTCACATTTAAGCGGTCTTCGACTACCTTGGCTAATAAGTTATAGTTTTATTAATACTGGTTCCATGGCTGAAGTTTAGCCGAGTAATTCGCGTTGTTGTTTAATAGATATTTCAAATTCAGCCTTTCAGGAAATTAAAGGAAAATGTGTTTTTCTGTTGCTAAAGTGTCTGTTATGTTCTGATATAATAATGTTGCGAGGAAAGATTAAAGCAGTGGCGGGTCAAGAAGGGGTGGGGGCGACCCTAACCTGTATTCTGATTTTTTTCATTTTACATACAGAAATTCTGTTCAAAATTTTGTGTACTACTAGGAAACGAACCCCCTCCCTATT
Source organism: Fragum sueziense (assembly GCA_963680895.1). Taxonomy (NCBI): domain Eukaryota; kingdom Metazoa; phylum Mollusca; class Bivalvia; order Cardiida; family Cardiidae; genus Fragum; species Fragum sueziense. The sequence goes on along the minus strand of OY804595.1, from coordinate 8,390,218 downwards.
TGTATATATCCGAACTCCCGTCACAGAAATCCTGTTTTCGCGCCAGTAATATAAAGAGTAAATGAAATTAATTAGACACCCCTGTTGTGTTGTGATGTAAGCCGATGCACCATGTTTTGATCAGTGACTTCATTAGCTTACAGAAAAAAGTGATAGTGTGAAATGCTGTGAAGGAGAACTTACTGATAATCATCATTTACTTTATTTCAAACAATGTTAATACTTTCTTTAATTTGGACATCAAAACCACCGAGTATTAATGTAACAGGAAACATTCTATAGAAAGACTACATGAAATAATATATACTGAGTACATTTAATTCCGCAGAGGTACTTCGTTCGTTGATATGATGGAAACAACAAGCAAGGGCTATGAAATGCGAAAGGTAGAAAATGTTTTAAACACACATTAGGTTCAAATCTGATTATTTTAGACTAATAGGGGTCAAATCAATCAATAACGAGAGTGTCCACCTAGAGCTTGAATTAAATCCCGGCATCTTCGTCGCAGAGAAGGGACCTTTCTCGCAATGCGACCTCTTGAGGCATTTTGTTTCGCTCTTGAATAACAGCAATACGAAGTTGTTACAACGTTTTGGGTGGTGCGGTAGGTGAATGGACGCGTGGATCCTCAAATGTTCAAGAAGACGATGCATACTAATAGAATTGATAATCTTTCGATGAAACTTGTTTTTAATAGTGTGCCTGTAGACAAACGTTATAAGCATGTTAAAATTTAACTCGAGTTTCAAGTGCATCAATTTTGCTCAGCGACAACGTGTTTAACGTTTCGGCTACGGCGCCGTAAAATCGCCCAGAATTACTAACTCTAATCTTCTCTATTCAGGTTCCAAACTTGTGGGAGATTCGTAACAATTATTTCCATTTCTTATAACATCTTGATTTAAGGCTTTAAAAACTCTGCGTTTTAAATGTATTGAGTATACATGTAATAAAAAGATCAAATATGAGGGAATGAGAACAATTTACATCTTTCCTCCCAATATTTACCACGAGTTGTTGTAGAAACTATTACGCAATTTGACTGGGGTGTCAAAGGATTTCTAGGAAAGAATTAAATTTAGTTCCAGAGGATAATTATGTGATTGTTTGAATACCCAATTCTACGTATTTTCTTGTCTTTCTTTTTTCCAATGCAATTTTGGTCAAAAGCAGGTCTTGTTTGGGAAAGAACTAAGACACAGGAAGAAAAAATCAAATTGATAAACATTCATTTGGTCGTCGTCAGAAGCTTTCAAATACAAATATTTAACTGGGAAATCTTCGAAACATCATAGATCCAATACGCCAAAATCATTTTACTATAGAACTATATCTAATTAACACCATGGCTATTTTGGTGTGGAAAACAATGTGCAGACGTTCAAAAATAACAAAAATGCAATATTGTTCAACGGAAACTGTTTCGTGGACAAGAGCCTATGAAGCGCCACCCAAATTTCCAAGTGTCCAGCATTTCTTAGACACGTCATTTCAGCGCGTAGGTGTTCGTGGAGTTCTTCCATCGCTTCAACATCTTCGCTAGATGTACCAGGGGATAAAGTTATTGTTAGGTCTGCATTGGTCATATCAGAATCAATGATTTCTAGTCCAAGTTTATCCCAAAGATCAACTATCTTTAGCTCACCTGAGCACGAAGTGCCTAAGGTGAGCTATTGTGGTCACTTTGTGTCCGTCGTCCGTCCGTCCGTCTGTCAACAATTTAGTGTTAACACTCTAGCATCCACAAATATAAGCCAATCTTGACATTACTTGGTCAAAATATGTTTGACCATAAGTTCTCGGATGAATTCGATTTTTGTTGTGATCGAATCAGAAAGTCCGGATATATCTGCCCTTGAATGCGAAAAATAGCTAGTTTTGACTTTGTTAACACTCTAGCATCTACAAATATTTACCAATCAAGATTAAACTTGGACAAAATGTATGTGACAATTAGATCTTGGACGGGATTGGTTTTGGTTATGATCAGACTAGAAAGTCATGAGTTATGTGCCCTTGAATTTGACAAAATTGCCATTTTCGGCTGTTTTCGACCCTGTTAACACTGTAGAATCTACAATTATTATTCAATCAGGACAAAACTTGGACACAATGTTGAGGATCATAAGATCTTTGATGATTTTGATTTTCAGTCTGATCTGATTAGAAAGACGAGAGTAATGTGCCCTTGAATTCGACAAAATTGCTATTTTCGGCTGTTTTCCACCTTGTTTACACTATAGAATCTACAGATATCAATCAATCAAGACAAAACTTGGACACAATGTAGGGGACTATAAGATCTCACATGACTTAGATTTTCAGTCTGATCTGATTAAAAAATTGAGAGTAACGTGCCTTTGAATTTGACAAAATTGCCATTTTAAGCCGTTTTCGACCTTGTTTACACTCTAGAGTCTACAAATATTAATCAATCAAGACAAAACTTGGACACTATGTTGGGGACTATAAGATCTCAGATGAGTTTGATTTTCAGTCTGATCTTATAAGAAAGTTGAGAGTTATGTGCCCTTGAATTTGACAAAATTGCCATTTTCGGCTGTTTTCCACCTTGTTTATACTCTAGAATCTACAAATATTAATCAATCAAGACAAATCTTGGATACAATGTTTTCGACCATAAGATCTTAGATTATTTCGATTTAAGTCTAATCTGATCAGAAAGTTGAGAGTAACGTGCCCTTTAAATTGACAAAACTGCCGTGTTTGGCTGTTTTTGCCCTTGTTTACACTCTAGAATTTACAATTATTAATCAATCAAGACAAAACTTATACACAATGTTGGGGACCATACGATCTTGGATGATTAGAATTTTCAGTCTGATCTGAGCAGAAAGGTGAGAATTGTGTGCCCTTGAATTTGCCGTTTTCGACCTTGTGTACAGAATCTACAATTATTGATTAATCAAGACAAATCTTGCACACAACAAGGGCGTAACCAGGAAATTTTAAATTATACGCACGCCGAAGGCGTGCAAGAACCCCTACAACTTTCTCGAGCGCCGTAGGCGCGAGTAGGGGGGGAGAGCAAGAGAGGGTGTCTCCCCCTCTCTTTAGGGGGGTTCGGGGGGCCTCCCCCGTGAAAATTTTGATATTCAGGATGGCAGCAGAACGATTCTGAGCCTTCTTTGAGACAGAATTTGAGCTTCATTCGAAGCAAAAGCTGTTCACGATTTTTTTACATTACGCACGTGGGTAGTGTGCGTAATGGGCGTTACGCCCTTGCACAATGTTGGGGACCATAAGATCTCGGATAAATTTGATTTTCACATTTTTATTGACCATAAGTTAGTTTTCAGTCTTAAAGTCATAAATAAAGTCATAAATATCAATTGGATTGAATAAAAGTTTTGATCAAATCATTTTGGTTCAGGTGAGCGATATAGGACCATCATGGTCCTCTTGTTATGTCTTTATTCGTCTGAAACAATGCATTGGGAATGGTGGAGAAATTCATTGTTCTATTATGATATTCCATTATCAGTTCTTAGTTCTTGTCTCTGGATCTTTATTTTTTCTCTATTGTAGTGCTGACTGATGTTACTGATGCACGTTGAAAAATAAATGGTCCCAAACGCACAGTAGTGGTAATTAAATTCCATCTTTATGCCTATTGGTAGAAACCTACTAAAAAAAATAAAAGTACTTCTTATATGGAAATTCATATCTATCAAAATGAATAATTTTACAGCTTTACTGTCTTCTAGAACGATTTAAAACAAGAGTTGTCCGCGGACAACGTAGCTCGCCTATACGAGAGCTTGTCACAAAAAAGAGTCCAAGGTCAAATGTCAAGGACATTGGGTCAAAGGTCATGGTCTCAAGGTCAAGGTCATGGTATGTAGTATCCATATGTGAAATATCAAGGCTCTATCTATAATAGTGCATGAGATATAGGCCAGGTTAAAGTTTTTGAAAAGTAGGTCAAACTCCAAGGTAAGGTCACTAGGCCAAAGGTCATGGTCCCAAATGAAAGGTCTTGTTAAGAGGTATCCATGTGTGAAGTATCAAGGCTGTATCTGTAAAAATGGCCGAGATATAGGCCAGGTTAAAGTTTTTTTAAAAGTAGGTCAAACTCCAAGGTCAAGGTCACTAGGTCAAAGGTCATGGTTCCAAATGGAAGGTCTTGGCAGGAGGTATCCATGTGTGAAGTATCAAGGCTGTATCTCAAATAGTGCCCGAGATATAAACCAGGTTAAAGTTTTTGAAGACGCGACGCTGACGCCGACGCTGACGCCGACGCCGACACTAGGGCTGTGACATTAGCTCCCCGGACATAAAGTCCCGGCTCGCTAAAAAGCTAAGGATGAAACCAATCCGTTCTCTTGATTAAAAATGACTCTTTCCAATCCGAATTCTACCTGAAACCAATCCGTCGTCAGGCAGTTACCATTCCGGGGCCAGCCAAATGGACCGAGGGTCATGAAAGTCGGTTGTTTTGACAAGCTATGATTAATCTACGCAAATTAGGATACAATTTAGTACAAGCAACGTTTCTTTGTTGATATGTACATACGAATTGGACTCATTTGTCAGATATGGCTAAACACAGACAACATTTTCTGGGTGATTGATCGCTAAGCATAATATCTTTCCGTGAGCAACACTTTGAAAACAAATTTTTCACAAACAGGTACATGTATGCCAAAACAAAAACAAAAGCTAGTTAGACACAACATTCGGATATCTAATTTTGTAAGATAAACATAATCAACATATCTCATTTACTTTATATGTAACTGTTTTCGTGGTGTGTACACACCTGTGTGACCTATATTGCCATTTTGAAACTCTGACTTATCATTTCCTCACCGGGATCTGCATGACCATTCAGAGCCTTCACGTGATCGTTCGACAACAGTGAAAAATGGTCCCATCCAATACATTGTAATTTCTTACACCATCTAGGGTCAGAATTAAAATCGAACTCGACTTTCCAGCGGCAGCACAAGATGAAGTATTTTTCGAATTCAAAATTTTCCAACGTTGATTAATGCCGAATAGCAACGATGACCCAACAAATGACGTCAAAGTATTTAAATATTACCGAATCGATGTCCTGACTTTAGATGTTGAATCGATTGATACTTAAAATCCAGTTATTACTGCGCAACTTACTGCGCATATCCTAAATAACGAAATAAAGCTGTTTCAGTAATTGGCCTTTTCAGCATATTTATTTTTTACATTCAGTTAATATTTGGTTGATAAATGACAAAACCCTTTTCGGTTATTTCAATTTTCTCTGTTTGGTCAATTAAAGTGTAATAGTACTCGGATGGTACATTTCGCTTTCTGTTACGCGTTCAACATGTGGCGTTAACGATAGAAAACGGAGCAACAAAAGCAAAGTGGTGTCCTTTTGAGCTAGTCCGCTTCAGATGGACACAAAAGATGACACTTTTTTATTATCTAAAGCTGGTAATAAGGAAGAAAATGGATAAAAGTAGTGAAACAATTTCGGACAGAGCTGCAAAAAGTAAACCAAAATTTACTTATAACACTTACTAAGAAAAACGCTTGGTTTGATATATTTTTCTTTTTTTTTGTTTCTGCAGGTATGACCAAGCACTATGTCTATACCAAAAAAGAAAAAAAATTCTTACCAGAAACGTTGCGAAAACAGAGCAATTTCAACTTCTTTTGAAAGAATGTTTTACTAAAAATTTCAAAATCATCACTAAATTTTCCCAAATTGATACTCATTTAGACAGAATAAAACATATTGAACACAATAAAGACTTATTTATGTAATCCTAATAATTTCGAACACCTTTTTTGTGGGTATTTAAGTGAAACCTCATTTTTGCAATTTTAGACAAGAGTAGTCTCCCTTGAAATCCAATAACTTTTTAATTCGCTTGGTGACCTATAGTTTTTAAGCCATTTTTTTACTTCTCATATATTTAAATATCAGCACAGAAAAAAAATCTTACCATAGAAAATAAATGGAGGATCTGCCCTTATAGCAATAGACGAATAGGGAGATGTGGCATGCCTATGATTACAGTATAATTTAGCGTTTTCTTCGAAACCTCGTACATGTAACTACAGCTTGTTTTAAGATGCAGTCACGAGATTTTGAAAGAAATTATTAGTTTGTATATATATGCTTTGCTAATTTATATTGTACAGGGAGCAAGAATACTCGATTTTTGAAGGTAAAGTTACAAATCAATATAGTAAGGTGAAAGGATATCAATAAATTTGTATCAAATAGACGTGCAAAGCCGTGCACACCTGTAAGAATTGACCCTTTCCCCCATAATGACGCATTGCGACGCAGCTGGTGGAAATGGATTGGGAAACATAGAGGCAAAAGAAAAGAAAAAACGCTGATTTCTTTTGGCTTAATACTTTCTGATATATCGGAAAGAAATAATTACTTTCTTAGCTTTTACACTGTCTGCAAGTATTTTCTATGTTGGTCGTCAAAATTAAGTTATCGATTGGGAAAGGTTTAAAAACGTTATTTGCACAAACTTGATTGAAATGAATCTCTTTGCACCTTTCTAAATTTACGTTTCAATTGATTTATTATTGCACTTAGATTTTCGCTTAGATACATCATGTTATCGCTTGGTTTTTATTTTCAACCTCTCAAAAAGTATGATTTGTCAAAAATTAAAGCTACTGTATAAACATTGTTTCTATTAACCCTGTCAAAACAAGGCATGGTTTTGACGTCCCTATCAGAAAATGCTTGGGAAAACATTGAAACAAAAGAAGAAACTGCTGATAATCAGCAGTTTCTCCTTTTGTCTCAATATTTTCTATGCCATATCTTACACAAATTCTATCTTTAATAAATTCCATTTTGTAATTTGTGGCAGTTTTTGAAGTGGATCACCCGAAAATGTTGCCGTTTGGGAAAGGGTTCAATTAGAAGTGCTTTAGGTGTTATCTTTCCGCTTCTTATTCGTGTTGTTGTTGTGATTGTGATTGTGATTGTTGTTGTTGTTGTTGTTGTTGTTGTTAAAGGTAAATTATGGGGTGATTTCCCTTAGAAGTCATAGATGGAGTTGGATGCATAGCTACTAATGCCGAAAGCCGCATAGAATATCATATAACATTTCCCTTTTAGGGCATATTTTGGGCTATCTCTGGAATATTTGTGAGTTTATCTGTGAAATCACTGTTGAACATTGGGAAAATGTAATTTTACCAAGATGACATAAGGTACTTACACACAAAAAAAAAATAAAGAAAAGAAAAACAACCATACAACAGAATGATGTTTGGGAAAAATGGAAAAAAATAATGTTATACATTTTTATGATATATACTCATTTCCAAAAGAAAGTGTGCACTTTCGCGTTTTGCTTTTACCACAATTTTCATAAAATTTATGTCAATTTAGGGAGTTAAAGTGATATCATTCTTCCGATTAGACCTTAAAGAAAATTGGCATCAAAACAGATGTCGATAGAATTGCTCAGACAGAATACACGAAGTCAAAACATTATGGTGTTGATGGTATTGAGATTTGCACTTTCGTGCGCTCTATGTGATTTCTTTATCAATATATCGCTTGTCAGTAGTCTTGAGACGTGTCGTACAAAATTTCTTTACGGTAGACGGTAAACTTTTCGAGATATTCAAAATTTAAAAGTGCACACTTTCTTTTGGAACTGAGTATAGTTATAACATTATATATTTTCTACTTTTGACATCAATTTATTTGTTGTCTGCTACCATTTTTTTTTTTCATTTGGAACAGTTCAAATCTTAATCGCGTTGTAGTTACGAGGTTTGTGAATAACGTCGTTGACATGTACCTATGTTGGTATATACCTACCCCAGTTAAGGGAGAATACCCGTAATGTGGCCATTTTGAGATTCACAAAACATCGGATTTTTTTGCGAGAGTCGTCGTTACGTATCCGAACATATTCGGGCGCAGTCGTAAACATTCGGCGGTGGAAAGTTCCACCGCCGAATGTTTTCGACGTCGCCCGAATAATTCCGACGTCGTGAAAAATCTCATAAGGGGTTGATTACCTTAAGAATCCGCTGATCTGGACAAATATTTGCCATGATACTGGCCTATAATGATTTTAGTTCAGAGTGCAAACATCTTGTATTTGTCATGTCAAACCTACCGTGTGTACTTTTAGTATCAAATGTCGATTTATAATAAAATGTTTGTTTAAAAAATCTTGAAATTACCAGGTTGACTTAAATGTTCGTATTATAAACTCTTTCCGAAGCAACACAATTTTAGGCTGTTAAATATGGAGCGATGCTGCAAGCAAAACATTGGACGTTGTTAAAGATTGATTTGTGTAACAGTTTTGTTAATAGCCATCTTAATTCTTTCTAAAGCAGAGAATGTGGCAAAATGTCAGGAATTGCTTTACGTGGTAGCTCTTTAACAAGTCAGCTGCTAAAAAGTTAATCACGACCAAAAACATCTTTAGGTTGATTTCCTGTTTTAGAAATCGACCACATTCATCTAATTCCTGGCGCATTTCCACCTTTCATCTTTAAACCATTTTTTAATCGGTAACGTAATAACAAAGATGTAGATGTTTAATATTTTCTGCAATTGTTGTGGCACCTGATTCCCAACAGCTTCTATGGCATCTTCACATCATTCTAAGTTTATACATGTACCGTCCGGTAATTTCACTCTCTATATTCGCTGACCGACCGATTTTCCATGATCTAATTTGTCCGGAGCAGGTCAAGTTCTTTTCTATATGAAGTAGGCATACAAACATTTACTATTTGATATGTAAACCATCGTGTTTGCAGTATGTATCTACAGTCTATTTATAAGAAATTTAGCTTAAAAATAGATAAATAATGAAAACGAATAACATTGACGCAAGTAGGTATAGAAAATAATGTCGATCGGCACATCCTTTTATACGGAAAGCCTTATAATCATTACTTTGTAAACATTTACCTTCAATTCTTTGAAACCTTGGTGTGCACAAAAGTGTTTGTAGCCTAATGATCATCACACAGTTGTGTGCGTTGCTATAACAAGACTTGTCCGCGGACAACGCAACTCACCTAAACGTGGCAAACTCAAAGGTCAAGGTCACAAGATCAAAATTCATGGCCCCATACATAGACTCTTGACAAGGGGTAACCCATTCCCACACACTCTTTTTGGTCCCATCAAGAAAAAGGCTTACGAAAACCTTGCTCAGATTGAAGAAATTGCTTGCGACAAGCAATTTCTTCATTTCCGACATTCTTTACGCATAAAGACCAAAGAATGACGATTAAATGTTCATTCAGTTGAAATTGTCATCTGCACTACTTTGAAATTGGACAAGTGGGACAGAATGATTCACGTTAGTCTCCCTTGACAGTGAATGTGGATTGCGATCGGTCAGTTGTGTAACCTTTCATCACGATATAGAATAATGTATTTCCAACTCTTATTAAAACTGCAAAAAATAGACTGTTCCAAACAGTATGGTGCTGTAAATGACAAAGAATGTGTTGATGTAGAATAGTTTAAGTAAAATATGGCATATAAAACGCAGAAACGAAAGGAAAAATTGCAGCAATTTTTTCTACTTTTTCCTCATTATTTCCCAACGTATTTTCTATCGGGGACGTCAAAACCAGACATTATTTGGGAAAGGGTAGAGTCATAGAGTGCCTAGCACGGAATGTCCACGGCATTGGGGGAAATATTAATGTGAAATAAATACATAGGTCGAGACTAGACTAATGGGTTAATAATTCTGTTGCTGGCAAATGTTCAGACAGCGCATATCTACCCCGGTCATTAGAGAATGACGATTCCATCTGGCTTGATTTAGCCTATCATTTTAACCCTTTCCCAAACAACCAAAAATTTGACTCTTCCAATTCGAGATCTGCTGCAGATGACAAAATGAATAAGAATTAAGATTAAAAAAAAAAGTGCAATATTATATCGAAAATACTGAGGCAAAAGGAGAAAATGCTGATTATCAGCATTTTCTTCTTTTGTCTCAATGTTTTCCCAAGCAAGTTCTAACAGGGACGTCAAAACAAGGCCTTGTTTCGGAATTGCTTAAACCGTCCTAAAACTGAAAAGATTGTGTATGCCAAAATTGGAAAACTTGTGCTGGCGACGCAATTTGTGCTGATAATGGGAGAGATAAACGGGTTCATCCGCTAGGAGCGCTGTAGATACACCGGTCATAACAGAACCAGCTGACTCCCAATACACACATGTTTTACAATGGATTTTAATAGGAAATCGGTTTATAATGGATAGGGTGCTCCTAAACTTAAGCTAGAATTGGTTAATACAGGTGCATCAACAAAGAGGGTGAAATGGAAATCAATATGTAATGAAATAGCGAAATTATTCATGTAAATTTCTTCATTGTTCAATCACCAGAAAACCAGTTAAAGAGGTTTTATCTTCTATCAGGTATTGAAAAAAGAACTTACTGAGTAAAGAATGTCAAATTTTGTAATCATTGTTGTGTTTTCTGATCTTGTCTGAAATGTTCCCTTTGATATCATGTTCTCTAAATGGTTGGTTAAAAGTGTGATGTCTGACCTGCGTATGCATGATGTCTTGCAAATGAAAGAATGTCATGCAAATGATAACAATAATGATAATAATAATTTAGTCATTCAGAGAACGAAATCTTGCAATTTTGGTCTTTCTGGATAGAAAACATTATGGGAAATAAAAAAATTGCTTGTCAGAATGTTTTGCCTTACCCTTTGTCTTGTATGGTGTCAAAAAGCGTCAGTGTGGGGTAACGGGTTAACCCTGTTAGAAGGAGTTTCATTCATTAGGCATATTGAGAATTAAATCTAGAAGATAATGTCAACCATGTATCCCTAATAAATAGACCAGATGTGTTGCAGACGACAATTCCGAGCAACTAAGATGTCAAATTTGCAGGTGTTTCTTTGTAGGAAACATTGTGGAAAATGCAAAAATTGTTCCCATTTACCATAATGCCTTTATTTCGTGTGCAATAAAACTCTTTATGTGGCAACACTGCTTTAAAAACCTCTTTCTGTCTTTCTTTTTCAGTAGCATATTTCTGTCTATAAGGCACTCTCCGACCATTACATAGTGGTACAAGACAATGCTGCAATATTTAGGTTGCTGGGTTAGGTTACAATATTAAACTGAACATTGTTAACCCATCATATATACACATTTTGACACCACACAAGATAAAGGCCTTGGAAAACATTATGGCTAGCAATTTCTCCATTTTCCAAAATGTTTTCGTACCAGAAAGACATAAATATAAACTTTCAATCGCTTGAAATTGTTGTCTGCAACATCTTTCATTTGCCGGAAAAATGTAAAATTTTGCTGTCTAGTAATGGGTTAAACTATGGAATTTAGATAGTTAAATATCTTGAGTAAATAAATAATCTGATGAATGAATTATATGCATTATACTGATAAGCCCCTTTTAATTGTATTAGTAAAATCACACAGGTATAACCGATATCCCAGAAGCGCCCTCTAGCAGAGTTCGTTATCTGTTATCTCTCCCATTAAACGGATTAGTGTACATGGTACAAAATATGATTACCACAGAAAAAATATGATAAAGGCAGGAAAGCCGGTACTTTGTATGTTCTATCGTAGATACATCAACATTATGTCTTACTTGAGAAAAGATTTATGATAACATTTCAATCATTGAACAATTAAGATGGTTAATTTTACATCTAAAACTTTCCAGATAGGGTAATGTCCGTTTTTTAGTTCCATGTGGGAGATATTTTTTACGGCGGGGGTCTTCCCCGTATGAAATTCGCAGGAGATTTAATTTCATGGGGGATTTACCATCTGCATAAATATTTCATTTTTGATAAATTTGGATTAATTTTGGAATTTAGATGTGCTTCCTTCCAATTAATATCTTTCAAGGTCAGCTTGTGCATATGTACGCAGTGTGATCAAGATACATGCTGATGTTTTATAGCTTATTGACTACAAGCAGCAATTATCAGAGGGTATCGTGGACCCTGATCAGACAGCGTCTTGATCATATTGATCGATCCCTGTAATTAGGATCAATCTCTCAAATTCCAAATTCTTCTTTTCTTTTAATGTTGTATGAGGCCTTTCTAATTAGACACGTTAAAACTAAGGCTTATTTTGGAAGGTTTTAAAATAATTGATTTTTTTTTTCTGTATGTAATTAGGCCTATGTGGGACCTGCTTCTGTAAAGTCCATCAAATTAAATTTTGAGAAACGGAGAGACTAAGTGGCCACAAACAAAAGTTTGCACAAACAAAATGAACAATACACATGTAGTAAGATAGGAAACCCAATTTGCCTTTGGAAGAGTGAAAAGTTTCGATCCTAGTCAATATGTGCGGACTGCACAGACTGAATAGGATCGATTATTTTCACACTTGCCCAAAAGACCCCTGATAGCACCACGGGTCACATATTCATTATAAATGTAAGTTGCTGACACATATAATGTAAATTTTGTTGCATATGCTACGTAATTATGTCATACTGGCTACTTGTGAGAAAGAACTGGGTTTATTCACTGGGTCATGGTTAACCCACACGCACATCGACTCTTTTTGATTCCCTTCAGGATATTTAATGGCTTTGTGAAACATTGTGGAAAGTGAAGAAAATGCTTGTGACTAGTAATTTCTTCATTTCCTATCATGTTTTCTTCCAAACAGCATCAATAAATGTTAAGTTGAATTTAATTGAATTGTCGTCTGCAACATCTTTGAATTTGAACAAGCCCTAGATTTGGCGTCTGTTAATGGGTTAACCCATTACCAAACGACAAAATTCTAGGGCGGTCCAAATTCAAAGATCATGCAGACGACAATTTCAAGTGAATGGAATTTTAATGTTTAGATCTTTTTTGATGGAAAACATTGTGGGAAATGAAGAAACTGCTTGTCACGAGCAATTTCTTCATTTTCTATGATGTTTTCCATGGCCATTTTTTTGAGGGGAGTCAAAAAGAGTCATTGTGCGGTAATGGGTTAAAAAGGGTTAATTCATAGTCTAATCGATCTAACACAACTTAACCTGATATGAATAAAAGTAGAAGTAAAAAAGATCAACCTTTTTCGGTCAAATCGAAAATACATTAATATACAATGCAAGTCTTAAAAGATTAATCGATTTGACTCTTTTCTTTTGAAAACATAAATTTGAGGTTACGATTTAAAAACACTTTAAATGGATTTATCCATTATCCACTAAAATGAAAACAGTCCTAATTTAGGTATGCACAGATTACAGTATTAAATTGTCGCCTTTTTTTCAAAAATCGCGTAACTGCAACTTAAAGCAAGCTACAGTTACGGTGTTATTGAAGAATTCGACGAATCTTCTTGAACCTTTTCACAAACAATTAACCCACTACCAAACGACAAAATTTTAGGATGGTCCAATTTGAAAGTTACTGCAGACGACAAAATGGACATTGAAAAAGAAAGGCATAGTGTACAATATAGCTAAGAAAATATTCAGGCAAAAGGAGAAACTGCTGGTTATCAGCAGTTTCTTCTTTTGTTTCAATGTTTTCCCAAGTCTTTTCTATTAGGGACGTCAAAACCAGGTCTTGTTTGGGAAAGGGTTAAATTGTAGACAATTTCCTAAGACGTGGAAGACACAGTATGTGCTATTGAATGTACACATTTCGTTTCTAATAACAAGCAAAAAGCAAAACGTTGACGATTTTATGATAGTGATTAGCATTTTCTTCTTTTGCCTAAACATTTCCCAAGATTTTCATATTAGGTGAGTCAAGCGTTATTGTCTGGGAACAGGTTTTACCCATTACCAAACGACATAATTTTAGGTTGATCCTAATGCAAACATGTTGCAGACGACAATTTCAAAAGAATAAAATCTAATTTTTTGTTGTCTTTTTAGGGCGAAAACATGTGGGAAATGAAGAAATTGCTTGTCACAAGCAATTTCTTCATTTCCCACCGTGTTTTCCAAATTCGTTATCTTGTGAGGAGTCAAAAAGAGTCAGTGTGTGGTAATAGGTTAATAATGGTATTATTAAACTATTTTCGTACCGTTCGTTAATGTCAGATTAAATATTTTAGGTAAGATCAGCGAATTCTTTCTATATGATTATTTTTTTAGCATTGCTGTTATATTTTGTCGGTTGTTTAATACGATCAATCTATCGAAATGTTCGCTTTTAAGCCTTTCATAAACGACATTATTTTTGACGTCCATAGCAGAAAACCCTTTGAAGGCATTGTGTTGAAGAAAGATCATCTTCTTATTTACTCTGTAAACTGCAACTTGTTTGAATTTGGCTGGTATAATATCATCCTGTTTGGGAATGGGTATAGGCTTCTTATAACCAATTTCAAAATAGTGACGCTTTTTAACACACCAAAAAGAAAAAAATAGGAAAACGTTGAATCAAAAGAAGAAAATGATGATAAGTAGCATTTTCTGTGTTGCCACAATATACATAGATTCTATGTCCTTCTTTTGATATCAAACATTTTGTCGTCTGTATCTTCTTTGAAATTCGGCAGGTCCAAAAATGTGTCGAATGTTAATGGGTTAAAATCAGAACACTATATAACAGCATAATAGGGAACGATTTTATCCAGTTAATCGTGACGCAAATTCGGACAAACAATAGTTTTTTCGTGAGTGTTGTTATAAAATATCGTAACGACGGTTAATCAAGCTATAACACTAAACCCAGTCTATTTTTAGCACAAAATTCATTGTCATCTTACTGTTCTACATTTCAGTTTGGTCAGTTGAGACAGAGACAATGCTGTTCGGCTCCACGACAAGAAATACACAGCACAGATGTATGGTGCTAACATGTCCTGTAACATGTTCAAAATAGTTGTATTCAGAAAAGAATTAAGTTACAGAGTAACAGAACACAGTATATAGATGTAAACAGCGAATCTGTCATGTGGTGCTAGAAGACATACCGAGTTGATGGCTATCAGTATCGCCGAACCACATGTAGATAACGTAGATGTAGTAGTAGTTGATTGTAGATTACAAGTGTTAACGAACAACAATGAGTGCTGTATTGTTAATGACGGATACCTGGCAACCAACAGTGCTCAGGTTGGTTCCCTTTTCTAATAATAACGCCAAGGATTCACCTAGGAAGGGCCACGTGACTACATATAAGCGTGGTACCAATACTAGCACGCGGAACTTCCCGGTACTGGCTGTGACCCGGCCCGGGGGTAAGACTAGTGGTGCGGTCACTGATCGTGGTTACACTGCCCGGACACCAACATCTGACAGTTTCGAGTCTGAACCCTCGTGTGGCACACCGCGCAGTGCATGCTCGGACCGTACAGAGACAGACACGGATGCTCGGTCCAGTCTGACTGCCAGACGACATAGAAAATACGCGAAGAAGAAAATCCCGGAGATGCGATCCGAGATGAAGGAGGCAATAAAATTTAGTGTACAGGACATCAACGAGCAAGTGTCGTCTGCTTCCTCATTACATTCAGGAGAATTTGCTGATTCTAAAGATAAACATTCTAAAGTGGATAATACAAGGACGCGATTACCCAAGCCAAGTATTTGCCAACAACATGATTTAAATTTGTATTCACCTGTAAACGGAGTTCGTAGATCGGTGCCATTGACGCCAGGTGAACTGGAGTTACAGAAGTATCGAGATTCGTATAACCATGAACAATCCTTCAAGAGAAAGAAATATAAACTAAACGTTAACCAGCTTCCTAGAAGCACGACGCCTATCAATGATCACGATCCAGATAAACTAAACATGAAACAAGTGATCGCATTTCTACAGACTAAAGCTTCTAAAGATTTACAGAAGAAGGTCATCGGGAGTAGATCACCGACGTCACCCGGGCGTGTGTGCCGTAGTCAGACGTTCTATAGACCCACACACACGTCAAGTAAACGTCACGCTCGACATGGTGACGGAGAAGATAAAACAGACAATACGAGGTTAGATAACTCTGGATGTGTGTCGGTGTTGTCTACAAAGAGTACCCCCAACATTTCGTACGGTGCAGGCTCCGTGAAGAACCAAAAACAATCAACAACAACGCGGAGTATGAAGTCATTCAAGGATAGTTCCTCAACACGCACGCCGTCAACACTGAAGGATAAACAAGCCGTGAAGGAGTTTAAACTCTATCGTTTTCTGGCAGTAGCGCCAGACAATAACCGCGCCAATCATGAGTTCGGTACTGAGGTATCTGACATCGAAACACGGGAGGATGTAGAACTTGAAAGTCCGTGTCGGTTACCGTCCACCTCACCACGGAGAGTCATGTATAGAAAACAACGAGACTCTACCACGGCCAACTTACTGCATCGGAGAGCTGCTAGTAAAAACGGTGTTTCGAACCCTAAAGTAAGCGCGCCAAAATTCAAACAACTTGAAGAGGCTCCAAGATCTATTCGTCTTCCGTCAATGAACGATGAAGTGACGGAAAATGACGATGAATCTAACGAGACGTGCTCAACAACTTCCGCTACTTGTAACTCGACTAAAAATAGCTCAAACAAAGACGATAAAACTAAACTACCCAAGAAAGGAAAGTGTATTCAGTTCACGGACGAGAAAAATGACGTTGATTCGGAAAGCCATACAATTGTAGACGGAGATCTTAACATCAATAATACATCTATAAATACAGTGCTAAACGGTTACTTAACCATGTCTAAGCAGCCATACAAATACATTGAAATGAATAAAACCGGACCATCTTTCGAACCACCTAAACAAATACACGTGACCATGCCAAAAGAGAACACCAAAAGTTATTCTCAAGAAATTGTGCGGTTAACGCTTAGAAACGACAAACATTCGACGCGGGTAACGAGTTATATGAGTGACCTACAGCCCCAAGTTAAATCTGTTTCCGGGGCGTGGCCTGATTATAAAGGGGAGGAGTCAGGCGAACTTTCCGGCAAGAAGGAGTGGTTTGAATCTCCGAGGGAGTTGATAAACACTGTAGCTAGTAACAACAATGTTTGAGATAGGTAGCGCCACATTTTTTCATAAACCCCGTTACTACAGCTAGTTTTAAGCTGTGGTTACGAGGTTTTGGATGAATAACAACGATATATAGACAAAGCGTTTAGGTATTCGTATAATGATGTAATTTCGACATCGCCTGATAAAGGCTTCACTAGCAGACAATGTACAGTTCACACAAGTTAGGCTATGTAGGCATTGACCGCGCTTAATCCCAGTATTTGCTTATGAGTAAGTCAAAGTTATGATGGAATTCGAAAAATGAATAACAGAGTTAATGGGAAAAGTTCTTACATATAATATAAAAGTCAACATCGAGGAAATGCTTATGTCCACCAAGTCCCCTCCTTTGTCTTCTATATTTCAACAAACCAATACTGTCACAAAGAGGCAACACTATCTGCATTTTAGTGATTTTTATCTCAATGAAACAAAATTGGATTTGTCGAACTTTGGATATCTTGAGGTAGTGGTGTGACATGTGAATAAGAAACCGAGTTTACACGTTCTCTATTTTGTCCATAAAGGCTGGTTAATTAACGCTTTCCGAAAACAAGACATGACAATCAAGCCGGGTATTGGTTTAGAAATACATAAGGGAAAAGAAGGAAACTGACAACCAGCATTTTCTCTCCCCCCCCCCCCCCCCCCCCCAAGGATGTCCATGCTTCAAAGTGTGATTTGTGCATTCGAGTGACATCTCTTTTCTACAGCACCTTTGGACCACCCTGATATTGTTCCGCATGCTTAAGAGGTAAACAGTAGGGCCCGGTTGTATAAACATTGGTTAGCCCTAGCCAAATGGTTAAATACCTATTTTGGTTAGAATTGCCTGTGTTGTTATAGAGAAATCTTAACCAAAACAGGTATTTAACCACTTGGTTATCACTAACCAACGTTTATAAAATCGGGCCCCTTTAGACAAATTTATGTTTTCCAATTGTCATATTCGATTCTGCTTAAATATTCAACAAGTGCTTACATAAAACATTTTACATTGCTTATATTACTTTTTTGTATTTGCGTACACAGTCTGCAGCCGGCTCCGTGACACTGTAGTCGCCAAACACATAGGCAAACATTTAAACACATTGTTTATGCAAATAAATGTGAATAAAACATAATAGGAAAAGACAAAATTTCTCATTTTGA
Organism: Fragum sueziense; assembly: GCA_963680895.1. Classification (NCBI taxonomy): domain Eukaryota; kingdom Metazoa; phylum Mollusca; class Bivalvia; order Cardiida; family Cardiidae; genus Fragum; species Fragum sueziense. The sequence continues at coordinate 8,372,086 of OY804595.1, read as the reverse complement.
CCAATTTCTTCTTTTCCCATGTTCTATGCGCAAATGTTGCACGCATGTATCACTGACAAAGCACCGACATATCTCGCATGTCAACGCATACCAGCTATTTTGTAAGTGATTGTCAGTGGAATTAAGCATGCGCGGTTCACACTGGTGGTGAATTCGGCCAAAGCGAGGGACACTTTTTCCCGAACAATGTATTCCGTCGGTGTTGTTATAAAATCTCGTAACTACGGCTTCGATAAAGCCGTAGTTACGAGATTTTATAACAACACCGACGGTTTGTCAATACATAACGATAAACCCGGTCTATTTTAAAGCTGAAATTCATCTTCGTTTTCATGTCAAATAAGATGAATTCATCTTAAAGAGAATTGTCTAAAAAAAAGATTAGCAAAAATTGCGATGAAAAAAATCAACCCCTAACCCGAGTTATAACCTGATAAAGATACGTGATTTACAGGCGCGCATAAAACGAAACTGAAATTTACCTGTGGACCAGATATGGATGATGACGTCAAGTGTGCAATCCCATTATAGCCGTGTTAACCTTACATGTATATAAACGGTCAACTTTAACTTCAAATTGCGGTGACGTTGCAAAAGTAAATATATTAAATAAAAGCATTTAATGGTGTTTATCATTTGGCCATTAAAGTGGAGAAAAAATGTGACATTTTTTCGTGAATTTGAACAGTAAAATACAGTTATATACTGACGTCAAATAAAAACGCCTCAGCCCTAATAGATGTCCAGTTATTCAGTAAATCCGTTTTGAAATTACAAATGCTGATTTCCATCTGTAAATTTGATTATCTGTTGTTGAAAAATGATGATACAGAAATTATCATATTGTTACAGTCTACTAAAAATGGCACATTTAAACAGAGTGGTATCAGAATTTCCATTTGAAAAGAAGTAGGGTGTGGTGCAAACTTTACTTGCGACGACAAAAGATACCGTAAAACGTCTTATTTGGTGACCACAATTAGGGAACACTAAACCCGACGTCGATTTCAACGTCTCAAGTCTGAAACGCATATGACGTTAACGTAAGATAACTTATTGTATAACAGGCGTTATTTGAGGTGTATTTGACTTTGGCCGATTGGCAAAATGTTTTTGTAGCTCTTACTCGTCGACCAAGATGCCTAATCGTGCAGTGCAAGACGTCAAAACGTCAGGCGGCTTGTTCTTGATTTTCCCATATTCGACAATGGCTAATCTACGAGCTCTATTTTCAAAACAGTGTGTCTATTTTAAACGTTACTTGCAACAACAACAGTTGCCAGAAAAACACTTATTTGGCCACCACATTTACCGACTATTCGACAGAACGTCGATCAAAACGTCACAATTCTGAAACGTACATGACGTTAACGTAGAGAATTATCTTGCTTTACATGCGTTACGTGAGGTCTAGTTGAGCGTGGCCGATCAATAAACGTTCGCAGAATTCTAACGCGTCCATCAAGACACCGAATCGAGAAACACAATAATGTTAACTTGTCTCGCGACTTGTTTGTGCATTCGTCGCATTCAAAAATGGCTATATTACGAGCTCCTTTTTTAGAATTTAGTCTTGGAAACCTTCAATTCGGATGTTTTATAAGAAAATCTTTGAATTCGTGGTTGCCTATCCACTAACACATGTTACTGTGTAAAATGTGACAAACTTCACGTCATGTACATACAAGAAGCGCACGTAGAAAACGTGACCAGTCACCGGAAATGGACATGTTAATGGATAGAAATGCATACTTTTTCATTTGCCGTAATTGTCGGTCAAAATGATGATATACAGTACACATTTCAACAACATTGTAATATGTATAAGGAAATTAACGAAAGATTTCATTGGAGCGTTTTTAATTGACGTCAGTATATTTACATGCCGTGGTCCAAAAAATCTCGAGTATTATACGCTTGATGATAGTGGAAATTTCCGGAAAAGTGCCTTTATATCGCTCTTTTAACCCATTCTCACACATTGAAGCCTCACAAGATAAAGGCTTTGGAAAACATTGTGGAAATGAAGAAATTGCTTGTGACAAGCAATTTCTTCATTTTCCACAATGTTTTCTATCCCAAAAGTCAAATAATTTCAAAATTTTATCAAATTGAAAATATCGTCTGCAACTTCTTTCAATTTGGACGAGCTCAAATCTGTGCCCTGTGCGTCTTGTAAGGGGTTTACATGTAGATTTAGGATAAATGTTTCTTGTAAACCTCTTAAAAGATATGTAATTATGTTGAGAAGTATTTTAGAAATGTCATTTTCCCCAATAACAAAGGAAATCCAACTCTTACATGCAATATTCCGTGAATTCTACCAATCTATCGTATGTCTTACACCTTGTATTATATTGTTTGTTTGTTTGTTTTTTTTTTTTTTTTTTCATTTTTTTCTTTTATTATTAATATCATTATTTTTCATACTGAATTTTATTGGGTTGTTCAATTTGGGAAGACGCAATATGGAGCGTTAAAATCTTGGGTAGGGACATTTTATATGCCATGATGTAACTTGTACAATTTTCAACCGTTTCCCAAAGACAAAATTTAAGTCTATTGATATGCGGCCCATTGTAAAAAAACCAGCGGGGAAATGTGAAGTTCTTGGTTATTTTTATTCTTATTATTATTTTCCTGACTGAACCAATGCAAAAACTTGTTTGAGAAAGGGTGTGGTGAGCTAGCACTTAATTGACATATATGCATGCAAGTGTCAACTGTTTAATGTCTTGTCTAACAAACTGGTATAATATGAACTACCGGTATTTGTTTGATGGCATTATTCGTATCAAAGGATTAAGTAATAATTGGACTTGGTTGGTATAACACACCAATTTGCAGGTGCGCTACCAGAACATAGTATCAAAAATACCAAAAAAAAAAAAAAAAAAAATAGTTACGGCATTTTTGTCGCTATTTTTTAACATGACTTACCGTTTGCTTCTTGATCCTTTACCAGATCATTTCTCGATGTTTAAAAAAAAACTCTGTTTGAAATATGGAAACATTAGGAAAAACCACTACCTCACTAATTCCCCTTACAATATGAAAATACTGTATTAATCTACTCTTTCCCATCAGAGATCAGGTTTCGACATCCACATTAGAAATCGTTTGGGGAAAAATCATTGAAAGAAAAGAAGAAATTGATGACGGTAAAGAATTTCTCACTTTCCCTAAATATTGTCAGTACTAAACCAAACACATTTTCTTTTTTTAACATCAGTTACTTGTCGTCTAAAAGCATTTACTCAAAAATTAAAATACTTATCTGAATTCTTCTCAACATAATGTAACATAGTTAAATGTCATTTACTTCAATATTTGCGTACTAATTATATACTATTTATGCATGTATTAGGCCATTATTAGGCCTTTAAATTCTTTAACAAGTTTTTGCATTTTTTTCAGTCAGGAAAATAAAATATCGAAATAATATCTAACCAAGAACATTTCAACGCTGTTTTCTTTAAAATGGGCTGCATATTTTTTAGACTTATATTTTGTCCTTGGGAAACGGTTGAAAATTGTGCGAGTTACGTCAAGGGATATAAATTGTCCATACCCAAGGTTTTAATGTTATATATTGCAACTTCGCAAATGGAACAGTCTTACAAATTTTAGTTTGACAAAACAATATAATACAAGGCGTGAGACATTCAAAATATTGGTACAAATCACGGAATAATAAATGTAAGAATGGGATTTCCTTTGTTATTGGAGAAAACAACATTTCTACAATACTTCTCAACATCATTATATTTCTTTTGATAGATTCACAAGAAACATTTATCCTAAATCTACAGATTAAAAAAGCATATTAATTGCACTATTCAGTAAATTCCCACTATCACCAAGCGTATAATACTAGAGAATTTTTGGACCACGGCATGTTAATATAACTGAATTTTACTGTTCAAATTCACGAAAAAATGTCACATTTTTTTCTCCAATTTAATGGCCAAATGATAAACACCATAAAATGCTTTTATTAAATATATTTGCTTTTGCAACGTCACCGCAATTTGAAGTTAAAGTTGACTGTTTATACATGTAAGGTTAACACGGCTATAATGGGATTGCACATTTGACGTCATCATCCATATCTGGTCCACAGGTAAATTTCAGTTTCGTTTTACGCGCGCCTGTAAATCACGTATCTTTATCAGGTTATAACTCGGGTTAGGGGTTGATTTTTTTCATCGCAATTTTTGCTAATCTTTTTTTTAGACAATTCTCTTTAAAATGAATTCATCTTATTTGACATGAAAACGAAGATGAATTTCAGCTTTAAGAACAAATTCATTGTCATTAGAAAAACTGATCTTTCAACTTACATTTAAACGCAAAATATCTATACCTTGTTACAGAGAAAAACGTCCCCCGCTTTGGCCGATTTCACCACTAGTAATTCATGAGGGATGTAAACGTGTTACATCAGAGGATAGACGTAGACATGCGCGGTTTCAAACTAGTCCAAACACATATGGACTGACGTTCGACGCGTGTCCCGTGCATAGTCACGCATACTCGACGCATACACTACGAACACTGGCGCATGATTAGTGCCGGGAAATTTTTTAATCGTCCAAAACTCAGAATCATACATAAGCTGCCGTCGATGCACAATCAGATACAATCACCGAATCCATGCGTTTTCTCTGTGACCGGGTCTTAACCCATTGCCAAACAAGAAAATTTTAGACTGCTCGAAATTCAAAGATGTTGCAGACGACAATTTAAAGTAAAAAAGATTTTTTTCATTCTTTGGAATTTTTGTCTAGAAAATATTGTGGGAAATGAAGAAATTGCTTGTCACAAGTAATTTCTTCATTTACCACAATGTTTTCCTAAGTCAATTTCTTATAAAGAGTCAAAAACATTGCGCTATGTGTTTGTATCTAATCACAGGTGGTGAACTAAAACAAGTTTCGCTACAACAAGGTACATGTATAGATATTTTGCGTTTGAATGTGAGTTTACAGATTTTTTTCTAATGACAATGAACTTGTTCTGAAAGCAGACCGGGTTTACCGTTTTGTATTGACAAACTGTCGGTATCGATAAAGCGGTAGTTGCGATATTTTATAACAACACCGACGGAAAACATTGATCGCGAAAAAACGTCCCTCGCTTTGGCCGAGTTCACCACCAGCGCTTATGATGGGTGGAATAGCTTACAAGGACTGGGTCAATGACGTCTTCGTTATCTAAGTTATGGATAACAATACAACATTACATACCAATAGCGTTCGGTTTTCCGTGCGAACAAATACGTCATCGTCAGGCCTCACTGGTCTAAAAATAGATTGGGAATCCCTTATCGTACAAATATGGCTGTGAATCTCGCGAAGTTTTTTCACGTTCAACTTGCCGAAGATAACATTCTAAGAGCTTGATTGCTGTAATCATTTGTTAAGAAACATTCTAATTCCGAGTTGAGAAGGTTGCTGCACTGTCGTGTATTTTTTAAGATCGGTATAATATAACTATGAAATAAGCAGTTGACAAGAAATGTTTACATATACGGACATGTCCTGACTTCATCGTGCCGCTCGTGCGTGCTCGCTTACCCTTTCCAAAACGACATAATGTCATGTCTGGCCTGATTGAAAAAAAATCTGCAGACGACAAAACGGATGTGAATATTTTTAGTGTTTTATCTCGGGGAAAATATTGAGGCAAAAGAAGAATGATCATCAATATCCAAAGAAGTTATCACCCATTTTGTCTGCTGTGCATGCCTTTTCGATTTTGTCGATCATCATTTTCTTCTTTTGCCTCAATGTTTTCCCAAGAATTTTCTGTTGGGGACGTCAAAACCGGTCTTGTTTGGGAAAGGGTTAATATAGAAAAAACTAGAATTTGTCGCTGAATGTGATTTGTGTATTCGTGTGGCGTGAAAAATCACCATTTTATTAAAGGAATCAAAAGGCACGCTCCAAGTCCTGATAGCTCAGTTGGTAAAATAAAATTATGTCAATCAATGGGTCGCGAGTTCCAACCCCGGCTCAGTCAGTATCCATACTAACATTAGACAAATGTCATTCAATTTCTCTCACCATTGTGAGTGAATCATCTATGTGAGAGAGCAGCTGGAGGCTTGCTTTGGATATTGTGGTGGTACTTGTGAAAGAAATATAATGAATCAACAATTTGGTGCTCCAGCCGCTGCGATACGACCATAGCAGTTGAAAACGGTGTAAAACCCAATAGATCAAGATCGAAAAGCTCGCGGATACGACAAAATTACACAAATTTTTAGAATGATATGACATGACTATAATAGTCAGAGCAACAACCATACTTTTATAAAGACAGGAGACCGAGAAAGGGAGCATTGTGACGCCGACTATAATGGATGCTTGTCAGGTAATCTCAACTGAATGTGATTTATCAACGTTTATAACAATATTTTAGACACATCACTGCAGCTGGAACACTTAACCACTGATTCCTGACAACATCCAATCCATATTTGGATCATACAATTAAAGCATTAGCGACAGACAAATGACTTTTGTCAAAATGAAGAAAGTATATTGACAGAACTGGAGTTTTAACGCATGACCCTAGCTTGGAAGACTCTGACGTACTGCTGAATTATCCCATTACCACACAGTGACTCTTTTTGACCCCTCTTAAGAAAATGGCTTTGAAAAACATTGTGAACAAGAGGCCCAAGAGGGCCTGAATCGCTCCACTGGCTAAAGTAAAAGAATTATGTCATGTCTTGTAAGCCTCGCACTGTCAAATCTTGAAAAGGGTCACCCATGGAACATGTCTGCCAAGTTTACCGGTAGTCTGAATTGGCCCATTGGTTTATTTTTAAAGAATTATTTCATGGTTTATCCAATTCTGATAAGCCCTGCCAGGCCACACCCACATATATAGACCAATCAAAATTTCACTGACAAAGTATTACCCAAGGAACATTTCTGCCAAGTTTGTACTAAATTGACCCAATGGTTGTTTTTAAAGAATTATTTCGTGATTTCTCCCATTCTGATAAGCCCGGTCCTGCTTTGCCTACATTTATGGACTAATCAAAATTTTACTACCAAATGAAGTAATTGGACATCCAAGGAACATTTCTACCGAATTTGGTCAAAATTGGCTTTGTAGTTGATTTTGTAAAGAATTTTTCGTGACTTCTGCCATTCTGATAAGCCCCCCCCCCCCCCCCCCCACTGCCATGCCCACATTTATGGACCAATCAAAATTTCACAGACAATTTAAGTATAGGGTCACTTAAGGTGCATTTCTGCAGAGTTTAATTGAAATTGGCCCTACGGTTGATTTTTAAAGAATTATTTTGTGATTTCTCTAAGTCTAAAAAGCCCCACCCTGCCACGCCCACATTTATGGACCAATCAAAATTTCATGGACAAGTTAAGTAAAGAGTAAACCAAGGTACATTTCTGCAAAATTTGGTCAAAATTGGCCCAATGGTTGATTTTTAAAGAATTATTTTGTGATTTCTCTAAGTCTGATAAGCCCCGCCCTGCCACGCCCACATTTATGGACCAATCAAAATTTCACACACAATTCATGTAAAGAGTCATCCAAGGTACATTTCTGCTAAGTTTGGTCAAAATTGGCCACATGGTTGATTTTTAAAGAATTATTTTTTGATTTCTCTAAGTCTGATAAGCGTCGCCCTGCCACGCCCACATTTATAGACCAATCAAAATTCTTTGAACAATCTTAGTAAAGGGTCACCCATGGTACATTCCTTCAAAATTTGGTCAAAATTGGCCCATTGGTTTGAGAGAGGAAGCTTTTTAAAGAATTATATTGTGATTTCTCCAAGTCTGATAAGCCCCGCCCTGCCACGCCCACATTTATGGACCAATCAAAATTTAATGGACAATATAAGTAAAGAGTCATCCAAGGTACATTTCTGCCAAGTTTGGTCAAACTTGGCCACATGGTTGATTTTTAAAGAATAATTTTGTGATTTCTCTAAGTCTGATAAGCCCGCCCTGCCATGCCCACATTTATGGACCAATCAAAATTCTTTGAACAATTTAAGTAAAGGGTCACCCAAGGTGCATTCCTGCAAAGTTTGGTCAAAATTGGCCCACAGGTTTTAGAGGAGAAGATTTTTAAAGAAAAAATTAACGGACGCACGGACGGACGCACAGACGCACACACAACGGACACAACGCCATGACAATAGCTCGCTGGCCTTTGGCTAGTGGAGCTAAAAATGAAAAAAAATCTTGTGACAAGCAATTTTTTCATTTCCCACAATTTTTTCTACCCATAAAGATAAAGAAAATGTAAACTTTCATACACATGAAGTTGTCATCTGCGTGATCTTTGAATTTGGAACGGCCTAAAATTTGTTGTTTGGTAATAGGTTATCAAGGCTTGACATCCAAGGTACAACTAGACTAGGAAATCTAGATTGTCCACTATAACTATGCTTTTCAACAGAAACCTCGTAACTGCAGCTTACTTTAAGCTGCAGTTCCGAGGCTTTTGCTGAAAAGCCACATATAAAATCTGTGTATGCAGTAGTGACTAGTCTAAACAAGAGCTGACATTCATGTTTATTTTTGAATCAATGTTTGTTACAAAGAGCTGATTCTCATAATTACCGTGTCATGTAATTTTATCCTCTTACAGTATAAAATCAGCCTGCACAAAAGTGTAGTCTCATACTGCCTGCTTATATTAACCCTTTTCCAAACAAGATCTGGTTTTGACGACTGCGGCCTCTGAAAAATACTTGGGAAAACATTGAGACACAAGAACATGGTGATAACAAGCATTTGCTACCTTTTCCTAAATATTTTCATTGGTTTATTGCAAACAAAATTAATCATATCTTTTACCGACATCGATTTTGTTGTCAACAAAAGCTTAGAGCAGTCAAAAATCATGACATTTAGAAGTGTTTTAATTTTAGGCTTAAGATTTGACATTATTTGTAATGCGTATTCACGAATACATGATCACTTCATATATAAATTTGTTTATCTACTCTCTTTCAAACAATCCATGGATTTGAAGACATTACTTAAGAATGCTGAATGACAGTTGTTGACAGAAAAGAAGAACATAATTAATCATCAGCATTTTCTTTTCTTTAAATACTTTCTACATAATACACAAATATTCTTCTACTTGTACTGTTTAATTCATTAAAAGACTACAAAATTTTAGACTTGTCCCAAGACAAAGATGTTGCAGACTGCGCTTTTAAATGACTCAAATTTTACATTTTTTATCTTTCTAGGTAGAAAATATTGTGAGCAATGAAGAAATTGCTTGTCACAAGCAATTTGTTCATTTTCCACACTGTTTTCAAAAGCCTTCAACTTTTCTAGGGTTTCAAACATCAGGATTGATAGACTCAGACATATGAATTATCTGGATTTGGCAGGAAAAGATTAAGTATCATCTGCACTATATTTCATTTTGAATCAGTCAAAGACTTGGAAAGGACATGCATCAATTAATCACTTGCATGAGATCCATCACTACAACAATTTGTTGACTATTCATGATCATCCTCGGTTATTTAGTCACTTGCACTAGAGACATTCTAAACTGTAGATCACTGTAACGTTTTTGTAATTCTCTCTCTCGCTCTGTCTGCCGTAATACATCTTCTGTCAGAGACTGAAATAACATACAAACATATCTGTCAGACATTTGGGTCCACTTAATGGAATGTTTATAAATGTTTAGCCAAAAAAACATAAAACAAAGTGTGTTTGTGAAACACTAATGCCCCCGAAAATGCTAATGTTAAATTTTCATGTTAAATTTTCGCAACGACAGACAGATAGATGGACAGAAAGACGCAAGTTAAAAAATATGTGCCCGATCTTTTGATACAGGGGCATAAAAATTATAACAATTACTCGAATAAATATAGATTTATTAATGCCAAGGCAATAAATGTGTAAATAAAAGTACAATGAAATAGCATATATCACGGTGGATAATCATGTGATACAATATTTTCAGAAAATCTTCAATAATTTCGTTATTATTGGACCGATTTGAATTCGGTTTGAAGCAAATAATGTAGACAGACGTCATGCATTATATGGAAGTGGTTGATTTTTGAAAAATCAATTGATAAAAAAGTTATTGAAGATAAACCAAAATTTTGGTTTATCTTCAATAACTTTTTTATCAGTTGATTTTTCAAAAATTAAACACGAACAGCTTATTCCTGGCATTTTCCCACCTTCTCTGCTTTAAACCGAATTCAAATTGGTCAAGTATCAAAAAAGATATTGAAGATTATCGGAAATTCTGAGTCACATGATTATACACCGTGATATATGCAGACAACTCCAATGAGAACGTATAACAAAATATTTCAGCCAGCATACCAGGGCTCCAATTTCCACTAGCATACTGGCAATTTGCTAGTTAAAATTATAAATTGCTAGTAATTTTATCTTACACTAGATTTTTTGACAAGTGGAAAAATATTCTCCACCCACAAGTTTTATCAATGTAGCCTGAAAAAGCTTACAAAACAACTTCCAAATATTGACTATTTTGGACATATCATTTGAATTATGCAGCATGTTATGCTTTTATTTTTCAAAATGAAAACTTTCAATATACAAAATCAGATTGTGAGAGAATTTGCCTTTTTGCTAGTGGTTTAATAAAAACCTAACAAAGTATTGTGAGTAATTTTTTTCAGGGCAATTCTAGCCCTGGTTACATTATCTATCACATTTCAAAACGTGTTCACCCACTTCCAGGGTTTTCCCTGAGCATGAGAATTTGGGGGTCATTGTGACCCCCTTGCCTTCAAAGTTAGGGGTCATTTCTACTATTTTGTGGGTCAAATGCCCTAGGACTCAAGTAGCATAAGAAAATCTGTATTTTAAAACTTGCGTCATTTATGACCCTCATGTAAATTTCTAAGGGGTCATTCGTTTTGAAATTGCGACAATGACGCATGTTTTGTGCGTCATTGAAAACCCTGCACTTCTATCTGAGTTTACTTTGATTGATTGGGGTTTAACGCATCTTTAACTCTTTATCAGATAGCAAACTTGTAGGGTATTCCACTGCCATAAATGACAAAATGGATGTTATTAGAAATAGAATTTGTGTAAAATATGGCATAGAAAATATTGAGACCAAAGGAGAAACTGCTGGTTATCAGCAGTTTCTTCTTTTGTTTCAATGTTTTCCCAAGCCTTTTCTAAAAAGGACGTCGGTCATAACCAAGTCTTGTTTGGGTTGAGTTGAGTTTATTGGGGTTTTACGCCGTTTTCAACTACCAGGGTCATATCGCCGCGGCTGGAGCAAGGTCTTGTTTGGGAAAGGGTTAAAATGCTATGGTCATATCGCGGCATCAGGAGCAGCTAATTATGGATTTCTGTTGTTTCTCATACCAGTACTATCATACTATCACAACATCCTAAACCAGCCTCCAGCTGCTCGCCCAAATAGATAAACAATTATCAATCCATTGGTGGATGACAATTTTGTCTGAAATGATTGTTTTCAGTGACTGGGGATCCAACCAGGGTCCTCATGAGAGAGTGAGTCTGATGTACTACCAATCATCTATGGCCCCAGCATCTGCGCTTACAGATTAGTAGGGATGGTAACGAGTACCAATTTTACTAATCGAGTACTCGGTCACCCTTCCGATCGAGTACTCGAGTACTCGAATAGAAACGTCGTCTTTTGGTTATAGGTTTTCCAGCATGTTCATCAGCGATTTATGCAGCATATCTTCGGTATAAATATCTCTTTAGATCACATTTGATCTGTACTTTATTTGAGAAAAATGGACAATTGTTAGATATGTGGTGAGAATTACAGAAAGTGTCAAATCTTTCAATTAAACCCATGAAAAATAATAATAACAAGAGCTTCGCAAAGCGGCGCATATACGCCCGAGAGGGGCTTGTCAGTAAAATTGGCCATTTTTTCGATTCAAGGGCAGTTAATTCAAACAAGAAGGGTTATCAAAATTCTGTTTGCACAACAAGACACCATAGAGATTCATTGTGGCTAGTTTGATTAAATTCTGGTTGAAACTATAGCCTATAGAAGTTGCACACAGGAGAAAATGGACATTTTTGATAAAATGGGCATTTTTTCTTAAATTCAAGGGCAGATAATTCAAGAACGAAAACAGTTATCTAAATTCTGTAAGCGGTGTGCACAACTAGACACCATGGAGATTCATTGTGGCAAGTTTGATCAAATTCTGATCAAAACTGTAGGAGGAGTTGCGCACACAAGAAAATGGGCATTTTTTTAATTCAAGGGCAGATAATTCAAGAACGAAAAGAGTTAATTAAATTCCGTAAGCGGGATGCACAACTAGACACCATAGAGATTCATTGTGGCAAGTTTGATCGAATTCCGATCAAAACTGTAGGAGTTGCGCACACAAGAAATTGCTAACGGACGGACGGACGGACGGACGGACAGACGGACGGACAGACGGACGGACGGACAGACAGACGAGCAGGGCCATAACATAATACGACCCTTCGGGCGTATAAAAAAAAAAAAAATCAGCAAGTTTGTTGTTGTTTTTTATCTGAAAAGCGTTTGTAATATTTACGCATGTTGTGAGATATACACAAGTCACAATGTAGACTTACTTTCTTGAATTTATTTGCGTGTAATCGGGAATGACATGCTTCTTTTTCGAGAAACAAATAGCAATAAAATGAAATATTAACAATAATCCAATAATCGGCTGATCGAATATTGCATTTAAAACCAATCAACTTGACAGCGAGAACAATAGCTGTTGGCACTTGATTGCAAATTAGGACACAAATGAGGGATTAGATAATCGGCGGACGACCAGGTGTTACATACTCTACCCTTTGCACGGTACAGTGTTGGAAAAGAGCGATCGATATTTTCAACAACTTGAGTTTGGAAATGAATTTTCATTTTTCTGCTGATAGTATGTTTTCTTTCCGATTACTCAATTAGTTAAATTGGTAATCAATACTCGGACCTTCGATTGAGTACTCGATTAATCGAGTACTCGTTCCCATCCCTACAGATTAGTAATCAAAATATACTCAAGTGACTGGTACAGAGAACAAGAAAAGCTTTACCTCATTTCTTTTTGGAATTGCAGCAATTTCATGTTGTCGTAGATTCTCAAAGGTTTTATATTCCACAAAAGTCTGTTCTAACTGTTCATATAATTCTTGTACTTGTTTAACTAACCCCTGTGCTCTTGTCTACAATAAAATAATTTTAATGATTAAGAAAACACGTTGATTCTTTCTGCAAGTGTAATTAACTTCTATCTTACGATTGAAACTCTCCTTCTTTTAAAACAAACATGTCTAAAATCTACTTCTTCATTTATTATTATTTAGTTATGTAACATTATAAAAACCTTTATTCTTAGACCTCCGCACATGCTCTCATGATACTATTTCAGCAATGTTTAACAAATTCCCATACAAGATTGGTTTTGACGTCCCTGATAGAGAAAATGCTTGAGAAAGTATTGAAGCAAAAGAAGAAGATACTGATAATCAGGATTTTCACTTCTTGTTTCATTATTTTCCATGTTATAATGTACACAAATCCATTCCTTTACAACATCCATTTTATCATCCGAGTAAGCCTCCAAATCGGGACATTCCAATTTTTTGTCATTTGGAAAAGGGATAAGACACTCATCAAACAGAATTTGCATGCATAAATAGGATAGTCACTTTTCAATGGGGAACTTTGATAAGCAATATCTGACCTGATAACCACCAAATAATATTTTCTGCTTCCTTTCTAATTTAGCTGCCTTCTTGGAATCTTTTGTCATATACTTTCTGTTGTTCTGTAATGAAATCAAAACATTTTGATTCTCTGAAATTGACACACTAAGAGCCTTTTTGAGCATGTTGCAATTTTCTTACAAAATAAATTTCTAACAGTTATGATTAATACCAAAACATGAGAAATTAATAAGAATGTGAATTTCATTCAAACAAATAACCAATATAAAAGTTTTCGTTCCCTTGAATGTTTTCAAAATCATTTTCTTTAACCCTTTCCCAAACGACAACATTCTAGGGTGGTCCAATTTGAAAGCTGCTGCAGGTGACAAAAATGGCGATAATGAAGACATAATTTGTGTAAAATAATGCACAGAAAATATTGAGACAAAGGGAGAAACTGCTGGCTATCAGCAGTTTCTTTTTTTGTTTCAATGTTTTCCCAAGCCTGTTCTATTAGGGACGTCAAACCAGGTCTTGTTTGGGAAAGGGTTAACCCTTGCCCAAAAAAATTTGAACTAGCCCAATTTGAAAGCTGCTGACGTTCACAAAATAATGCTGATTAAATTGGGATTTGTAGACAAAAGCACAGACAATATTAAGGCAAAAGGATAAAATGCTGATTACCAGCGTTTTCTTATTCTGCCTCAATCTTTTCCCAAACTATTTCTATCAGGGACATCAAAACGATGTCTTGTTTGGGAAAGAACCAATACTTACCCAGAGCAACAGATAAGCTGGAGTGAAGACATTCTAAATGTGTTATTTCAAATCCAAAGCCTATGTTGTGGTACTCATTGGAATTGTCTCGATGAGACGATTCCAATGAGTACCTAAAACATAAGGTTTGATGAACAATAAGGGAAATATTGCATTTTGAAAAGACTTCACTCCCTCTTATCTGGAGCTCTGTAAATTACCTCTAATCTTTTCTCTAATGACTCAATTCTTTCCTTCTTGTTAGCGAGGTTAGCTCGTGTATATCTGTTTTGTGAGGGTAGATAGAGGACCTGTGAATAACACTCATCCCACACTTGAGAGAACGCCTCTAACGACAAGTCACCGTGCCCCATACCTCGCTTAACTACATCCATCTCATGTTGTAACATCTGTCTGGCCTGGAATAATCAAATCACCATAACGGTAGGTTAAACATACATACATACATACATATGAGCCGGGATCTGGAAAAACGTCCCTTATAGCATTTTTAAAAGTTGAGTCTGAAGATCAGCCTGTTGTCAAAGGCAGCCCAATATGCATCCATGTTGCTCTCTTTAAGTTACTACATGTCATGAAGAAGCTATTAGAGAACAATGTGGATCCAGATCAGACTGTGCGTATGCACAGGCTGATCTGGATCTATGTTGGGCTCAAAAGTCTTAAGGGACGTTTTTCCAAATCCTGGCTCATATCCATTTTATAGTCTGTTTTCCTTTACTGAGGGTTGGATTTGTCTGACAGGTCTGCTGCACAGTCGTCCTCTCCATTCCGACCGGTTCTGAGGGTCAGTGGAACCCATTCCTAGTTTTCTTCTATCATCTTGCACTACTTCTTCCCAGGTTTTCTTTGGTCTTCCTGAACTTTTCCGTGCAGCCACATTCAGAGTGCATACCCAAGAAATCCAGCCTGTACTTCGCTCCATGTGAGTCCATGTAAGTCAGGATGGAATACTATCATTGGCAGGTCATCTTGCCACACACTATGCTTAACTAGATCCATATCATGTTGCAACATTTGTCTGGACTAGAAATTATCAAACAGTAATAAATACAATAATTTACAAGGTGATGTTTTGACTAAATGATAAAATGCCAGACATCATTAGCCTCCATTTCTTGCCATACCTCTCACTTTAAAACTTCCATTTCATGTTGTTAAATCTGTCTGGCCCATAACAAATAATAATAATTCATCATATTCAGACGTGTGTCCTTGCTTAGATTTGTTCTGAATCAAATACATTACATAAATCCAGATCCATGCTGTCCTCTAATGTTTTCATCATCAAACAATGACACTCACCATACTAATTTCATCTTCTGTGATGTGATCGGTTCGAGTGGATTTTATGTAAATAACTCTCATTTGTATAAACCAGGATCTGGAAAAAGCTTTTGAGAACAACATGAATCCAGATCAGCCTGTGCATATGCACAGTCCTATCAAGATCTATGTTGTTCTCTAACATACTCACCATACTGATTTCATCCTCCGTGATGGGCTCTAGTGGTTGTTTATGTATATAACTTTCATTATCATTCATATGAACAAAGATCTGGAAATAGCTTTTGAGACCAACATGGATCCAGATCAGCCTTTGCATACGCACAGTCTGATCAAGATCTATGTTGTTCTCTAACATACTCACCATACTAATTTCATCCTCCGTGATGGGCTCTAGTGGATGTTTATGTATATAACTCTCATATTCAGCTGGTATCTGTAATCTATTAGTGTGCCACCTGTTGGCCCCTGGCTGGTTACCCTGGTCCTTGTTAGAGCCCGGTGTGATGCCCATCTGTCCATCTGTGGGGCTGTACACATAGTCGTGGTGCAACATTATCAACATCTCCTTCTTTATCAACTCTTCTGCCTGAAAAATCATACACATTACTCCTTTTTCAAACCGCTAGAAATTAGTTTACTCCAGTTTGAAAGCTGCTGCATATAACAATGAATGACTATAAAGAGAGGATTTGTGTACAATATAGCAGACAATATTGAGGAAAAAGTAGAAAGCGTCTATTCTCAGTATTTTCTTCTTTTGCCTCAATGTTTTCCCAAGACTAGCCTAGGATGTCAGACCTGGTCTTGATTAGGAAAGGGGTAATACAAGCTACATTTGACCCTTTTCAAAACTTATTGAACAGTAAGCATCTTTATTCTAAAAAGTAACAGTCAGATAAGACTGATTGATTGGAATTCAACTGCTATGGTTATATCCCGGCTGCTAGAGCACCTACACATGAACTCCTTTCATTTGTGATACCAGTTCGACCATAACATCCTAACCCTCCAGCTTCTCCCCACTCAAGTTTAATGATTATCAATCCATAGGTCTGAAAGGATATGGGCCGCAACCCAGGATCAAACTTGTGTCTGAATTTTGACAAGTCTAATATTTTGGCATCCGGTAATGGGTCAATGATTATTCCATATAAGTAATAGCCAACAAAGCTATGTTGGGAACATTCAAATTTCTGCAATAGTTTACAAGCTGTCCGAAGACAGCGCGCTCGACTTTCTAAGTGCTTAGTATAAAGGGGGCATAACTCCAAATAGAGTGGTCCCAGGGTCATGGTCCCTGATAGTAAGGTAGAGGGTGTGATGGTGAATAAGTATTCCAAGTTTGGATTGAATCCCTTTGATAGTATGGGAGTTATTGATGTTTGAAAAAACTTTAACCTTCGTTGCAACGCCAACGCCGACGCCAACGCCAACGCCGACGCCCGGGTGACAGTATAAGCTCTCATTTTCTTCGAAAAGTCGAGCTAAAAATGTGAATCATTCTGCAGGGCTCAAGCTAAGAGGGAGTGATGACTTTTCAAACTGCAATAATTCTCTTATTGTTCATCAAACCCTATGTTGTGGGTACTCATTTGTGAGTACCCACAACAAAGGGTTTGAAATTAAAATAACAAAGTTAGAATGTCTTCACCCCCACTTATCTGTAGCCCTGATACTGGAACAACAACAATTTGTATTTACCCTCTGTAGTTCAGTAAGTGAAGTATCATTAGGCCCGACAGGCTTCAGCACGTTATCGTTAATCTCTGCTGGACGTGGTAACGACCTCTGTACAGCGTGTGATCGCAACTTCAGCTCTTTGGCAACTGAAAATTTTGTTTATTTATAAAGGAATTACCAGACGGCAAAATTCAAAGGTATTGTTGACAACAATTTCAAATTCATAAAATTTTACATGGCCTGGCCCCGGTTTCTCGAAAAAACTTAAGTACATTCTCTGACTAAAATCTGAGCACAGTGCTCAAATCACACGAAATCCACGTGAACTTCAATTGAATACACTACAATGTTGATTGGTATTCAATTGAAGTTGAGCATGAACTCATGAGAATATACTAAAGTTTTTTCGAGAAACTGGGGCCTGGTTTTATAACAAATACATTGTGGAAAAGTTTCTACATTTTCCAAAGCCTACAGATCTTATGCAGTGTCAGATCAATCTCTTTTTCACCCACTTTAACTTGAACAATAACACACACAATATTCT
The DNA here is from genome assembly GCA_963680895.1 of Fragum sueziense. Taxonomy (NCBI): domain Eukaryota; kingdom Metazoa; phylum Mollusca; class Bivalvia; order Cardiida; family Cardiidae; genus Fragum; species Fragum sueziense. Next base: position 8,354,086 of record OY804595.1, on the reverse strand, counting down.
ATGAAACCACTACCAACAATGTATATCCATATCGAATATAATATCCATTATTGTTTCAGAAATATTTAGCCTAATCCATTTCACAACAATATACATGCATTAGTCAATGCTACAAGAGCCAGATTACAAAGTCGAAGATGTCTAAAACTGATAATTTAGCACAGCTTGTATTTGCTTGATCTTTTTGATATTATATCAAGCTGAATCTTCAAGATATGAGTCACTAACTTATGGCATTTGAGAACAACAAGGATCCCAATCCGGCTGTGCTTATGCAGTCTCATCAAGATCGAAGTAATTCTGTAACATCTTGTTTATGCCATGTGGCATCTGTATATTAGAAGTATGCATCCTTATTGGACTGAATATGGAAACATTGTTTTATAAAATGCTACAAGGACCTATTTTCCAGATCCCTACTCAGTTTTCAGTACTTCAACAATCCCTCACTCACTCTGTGCCTGTCTATCTGCCTCTGATCGTTCATCTAGATCAGCCTGGTCCTCTATGTACTGATGCTGGTCTATCGGCTCATCTCCGTCTTCAGTCATATCCTCCGGGACTACGATCTCAAAATCATTCTTAGGCATAGGTAGTGAAGCTAGGCCTCGCTTTAACTGGTCTCGTGGGTCCTCCTGTAGAATAAAACAAACATTTTTACATTTAACATATCATAGAGGAGTTGAAACATCAAAATCAACAAGCAAATTCGTTGAATTGATATCCCCCGCCGAACATATTTTCATTGTCAATGGAGTAGCGCGGAAACGAATATCGCTCTGTATGTATATGGCTTCAACAGAACAAATATCGCTCTGTATGTTTATGGCTTCAACAGTCAGGGGCAGTAACTCTGAATTCAATGGTCGCACTGGTAACCCATATGATATGCACATGTCCTTATTGTAGTGAAGCTGTGCACAAAGTTTCATTGAAATACGGTCTATAGTTTTCAAGAAATAGCGCGGAAACGAATATCACTCTGTATGTATATGGCTTCAACAGTCAGGGGCAGTAACTCTGATTTCAATAGTCTAACCGGGTAACCCCGATTTCATCGGCTGGGGATAATTATCAACTAGCAATCTATCACTACAGGTGATGGACAGACGGACAAACAGGCTGCTTCCAGTATACATTCATTTTGCAGGTGTATAACTAGAAATATATCACTAAAGGTGATAAAATACCCCCGCCACTACATTTGTCGGGACAAGCACTTTTGTAGAAAACAAAGGGCAACAACTCAATAAATAAGCAAAGTAGAGGTATGCTTCTTCTCTACCCATGAAGTTTCACTTTTATAGCTACTAAAATTTCAGAGATATGCTCCAGAAAAGTATTTTGTACACAGACAGACAGGCTGATTCCAGTATACCACTGAAAACATTCGTTTTGCGTGTGTATAGTTAAATCATTTTACAATTCCTTTTCATAGATTAGATCTCACTAAGATTACCTGCCAGTAATACCTGAAAGTGAAGTTAGGCAGTTAGAATAAATATCTCGGTCATTATTTGGTCAAGGAGGTCCTCTTGAATATCGACCAGTAATAATTCTGATTTTCATTTTCTACTGTTAGGAAAATATCATTTATAAAACAATTATGTTAGAGAAACATGAATACAGACAAAATTATTTCTGCATAGTTTTTGTGTTAAATTTCTGACAGATGGTCAAACAGACAGACAAGGGTAAAGCAGTATTATCTAGTGCTGTTCTATAAGACCATACATGATTGCAAAGAAACAAACCCTCAATTATTACATACAGTTCTCATTCATGATTTTATCCATTTAACCCTTTCCCAAAAAAGACCTGGTTTTGACGTCCCTAAAAGAAAAGACTTAGGAAACATTGAAACAAAAGAAGAAACTGCTGATAACCAGCAGTTTCTCCTTTTGTCCTAATATTTTCTATGCCATATTTTACACAAATTTTAGTTTGATAGCTTCCATTTTGTCATTTATTGCAGTTTTTGAGGTGGATCACCCTAAAATTTTGTCGTTTGGGAAAGAGATAAACAACACAAACCTCTTCATATTTATCGAAAGTGACCTGTCACCCTGATTAACCCTTTCAGGAATGCCAAATATTTTGGGTGTTTCAACTCAAAAGCTGCTGAAGACAGCTGATTATCAACAGTTTCTTCTTTTGTCTAAATGTTTTCCCAAGCTAATTCTATTAGGGACATCGAAACCAGGTCTTGAAGTAGAAAGGGTTAATGTTTAGTTGATCTCAGTTCTAATTCTATCTATATATAAACCATACAAACCTCTTCATATTTATCAAAAGTGACTGGATCAAACCCGTCTCCCTGATTAATGTTTAGTTTATCTCTTAGTGGCGTCTGTCCTGGCCCTGCACCTGGTACCCCTCGCATAGGGGTCAAACCAGCTGGCGTCATACCTGCAGTAAATCATATGATATATAAGATTCAGTTCATTATGATGAAAAAAAAAATAGATGGCATGTAAATTGAATTTGACAAGTTTTAATCCTTAAAGACTTGAAAAAACATGGGAGAATAAGAAGAACGCACAGATTATTAGTAAGTTTTGCTTTTGCTTCAATAATTTTTCTACATTGTAATCAAATCCAAATTTATCAACACCAATTAAGTTTTCTGTAGCAGTTTTACAATTAGAACAGTACAAAAGTTTGTTTATACCAAATTCCTATCATACTTGCAACATCTATCTACATCTTAAAGTGACATTTCAGAATTTTTTGTCATAAATTTTACTTTTATTTTTATCTGAAAGAGCATATTTCCTTATGAAAATTTTGAAAATTTCAAGCCAAAATATTGCGTTGTTTACGAGAAATTTATATTTTTGTGTTAAAATTGAACAAATTGTTGTGGACAACAGTTCGGATTTATATGCAATTTATCGATTATGTCTCAACTTTAAATGCATGTTTCTCGCTTATTGGCAACAACTTCAGACAAGAGGACCATGATGGTCCTATATCGCTCACCTGAACCAAGATGATATGAGCCACAGTTATGTTTGAATCAATTAATAATCGTGACATTAAGACTGAAAACAAACTTATGGTCATCGACATTATGTTCCTGTTTCGTCTTTATAGGTCAATATATCTGGTTGTAGAGAGTGAAAACAAAGTAAAAAACGAGAATTTTGTCCATTTCAAGGGCAGATAACTCAGCAACTGCTTGTCTAATTGTGCTGAAGTTCAAACTCATCCATGATCTTATGGTGATTGACCATTATATCCAAGATCAAAGTTTTGTCTTGATTGGTCACCATTAATTTTGTGGTTGTTAGAGTAAAAACAAAGTCGAAAACAGCAATTTTGTCAAATTCAAGGGCATGTAACTCATGACTTTCTCATCCAATCAGACTGAAATTCAAAGTCATCTAAGATCTTATGGTCACCAACATTATTAAATTGTAAGTCTTGATTGGTCAATAATTGTAAATGCCAGAGAGTACACAAAGTTGAAAAACAGTCCATAACAACAATTTTGTCAAATTCAAGGGCATATAACTCATGACTTTCTCATCCGATCACACTGAAAGTCATCCAGGATCTAATGGTCATCAGCATTATGTACAAGTTTTGTCTTAATTGGTCAATATTTGTAGATGCTACAGTGTAAACAAAGTAAACTAGAGTATAAACAAGGTCGAAAACAGCCAAAAACAGCAATCTTATCAAGTTCAAGGGCACATAACACTCGACTTTCTGATCAGATAAGACTGAAAATCAAACTAATCCCAGATCTTATGGTCCCTAATATTGTGTCCAAGTTTTGTCTAGATTGATCCATAATTGTAGATTCCAGAGTGTAAACAAGGTCGAAAACAGCAATTTTGTCAAATTCAAGGGCACATAACTCTCGACATTCTCATCAGATCAGACTGAAACTGAAAATCAAACTTATTCGAGATCTTATAGTCTCCAACATTGTGTCCAAGATTTGTCTTGATTGGTCAATAATTGTAGATTCTAGTATGTACACGAAGTCGAAAACAGTAAAAGACGGCAATTTTGTCAAATTTAAGGTCACATAACTCTTGACTTTCTGATCAGATCAGACTGAAAATCAAACTAATCCCAGATCTTATGGTCCAAAACATTGTGTCCAAGTTTTGTCTTGATTGATTGATAATGTAAATTCAAGAGTGTAAACAAGGTTGAAAACTGCCGAAAATGGCAATTTTGTCAAATTCAAGGGCAAGTAACTCTCGACTTTCTGGTCAGATCAGACTGAAAATCTAACTAATCCGAGATCTTATGATCCAAAACATTGTGTCCAAGTTTTGTCTTGATTAATTAATAATTGTAGATTCTAGAGTGAAACAAGGTTGAAAACAGCCGAAAATGTCAATTTTGTCAAATTCAAGGGCACGTAAATCTTGACTTTCTGATCAGATCAGACTGAAAATCAACTCATCTGAGATCTTATAGTCCCCAACATTGTGTCCAAGTTTTGTCTTGATTGATTAACCCTTTCCCAAACGACAAAAGTTAAAGGTGATCCACTTTAAAAACTGCCACAAATGACAGAATGGATGTTTATAAAGATATGATTTGTGTATAATATGGAACAGAAAACATTGAGACAAAATGAGAAACAGCTGGTTATCAGCAGTTTCTTCTTTTGTTTCAATGTTTTCCCAAGCCTATTCTATTAGGGACGTCAAAACCAGGTCTTGTTTGGGAAAGGATTAATAATTGTAGATTCTAGAGCACCCAGTATTTTAATTAACCCATTACAACACAGTGACGCCTACTGACGCTCTATAACACAATGGCTTTGGAAAACATTGTAGAAAATGAAGAAATTGCTTGTGACAAGCAATTTCTTCATTTCCCCTAATGTTTTCTATTCAAAAAGACCAACAAACTTTAGATTTCATTCACTTGAAATTGTTGTCTGCAACATCTTTGAATTTGGACCAGTCTAAAATTGTGTTGTTTGGTAATGGGTTAAGTGTCTCAAAAGCCATCAATTCTGATGAAAAGTGTAATGTAGTATAGAGTACACAGGTTTTGGAAAGTGGCACTAAAGGTAGAGACTGAGAGTGTAAATCTATTTATATCCTCTACCAAACAAGATAACTCTACTTATACTAAAGGAAAGTAGTGTCAAGTGTTACTTCCCTTAGATTAACACTAGCTTGAAAACAGCCAAAAGTGACAATTTTGCCCAATTCAAGGGCACATAACTCTCATCTTTCTGGTCAGATTAGACTGAAAATTGCCCTCATCCAAGATCTTATGGTCTCCAACATTATGTCCAAGTTTTGTCTTGATTGATCAATAATTGTAGATGCCAGAGTGTAAACAAACTTAAAAACAGCATTTTTTGACATTCAAGGGCAGATAACTCCACACTTTCTGGTCCGATCAGGCCCATAATCGAACTTGTCCGAGAACTTATGATGCTACTTGTTTTGGCCAAGTTTGATCAAGATTGCCTAACTTTTGTGGATGCTAGAGAGTAAACACCCCAAATGTTGACGGACGGACGGACGGACGGACGACGGACAAAAAGTGACCACAATAACTCACCTCGAGCACTTCGTGCTCAGGTGAGCTAAAAACTAATAGTATTTATACTCATTAGAATAACCAATCTTGGCATCAAGACATACTTTAAAAAATTGAAATTGGAACGAAATGTCCCTTTAATTATAGAAGTCAGAAGAAAGCACAATCCAATCATAGAAATTTGAGTTAACCCTTTCCCAAACAAGACCTGGTTTTGACGTCCCTAATAGAAAAGGCTTGGGAAAACATTGAGACAAAAGAAGAAACTGCTGATAACCAGCAGTTTCTCCTTTTGTCTCAAAATTTTCTATGCCATATTTTTCACAAATTATATCTTTAATAACTGCAGTTTTTGAAGTGGATCACCCTAAAATTTTGTCGTTTGGGAAAGGGTTAAAAGAAAATATACGACAGTGAGAGATACCGCTTTTGAATACCAAACGATGTAGTTACACAAAATAATAATACCATATGATTCACTGATATCCGAGTTTTGTAGCATTATAACCCCATTCCCAAATGGCAAATTTTTAGGGCAATCCACTTCAAAAACTGCCACAAATGACAAAATGGAAGTTATTAAAGATAGAATTTGTATAACATATGATAAAGAAAATATTGAGACAAAAGGAGAAACTGCTGCTTATCAGCAGTTTCTTCTTTTACCTCAATGTTTTTCCACCTATAAGGGACATCAACACCTGGTCTTGTTTGGGAAAGGATTAATACATACCTCCTGCTTCTGACATCTGTCCTGGTGTTCTGAATGGTGTACCTAACACAGTGTTTGGTGTTTGTGCCATATTGTGTTGTGGTGTGACACCACTAAAATCTGAATTGTGGAGGGGTGTGTTTAAACCTCCTTTTAATGGTGTGTCTACATTGGTCAAAGCCATCAAATTCTGGGCTTCCTGGAATAGAGAAAACCAAACAAATAGTGGGTGGATTTAACTTTACCTTTCTCCAAGCAATGACACATTTTGACCCACATAAGTGGTACAGATTTGGAATATATTGAAGTAAAGGGAGAGATTGCCAATTATCAGCATTTCCTCCATTTTCCTCAATATTTTCAACCCAACCGAAGAGAATTTTCATTCTAACAGTCTGATTTTTTGTCATCTGCCTCACCTTTGAATTCAGATGGGTCAAAATGTTGTTGGGGAAAGGATTAAATAATGACTACATACAACTGCTTTTGTGACAGAGTGGTTAGAGCATCTGCCTTGGGAGCAGCAGATTGATGAAACCCAACCTGTAGGATCAGAGCTGAAGCAACTGGTTGGTGAGTGGCCAGCTACTTAACCCATTACCAAACAACACAATTTTAGGATTGTCCACTACAAATCCTGCTGCAGAAGATGAAATGAATGTTGCAAAAGAATGGAATTTTGTACAAATCATCTCAGAAAATATTGAGGCAAAAGGAGAAAGTGCTGATTATCAGCACTTTCTCCTTTTGCTTCAATATTTTTCTAAGTTTCTTCTGTTCAGGACGTCAAAATCAGGTCTTGTTTGGGAAATGGTTAAAGAATTGCTACAGTACAAACATCTCTGTAAAACTCTGGACATGAAAATTACTGACCTCAGAGACCTAAGCTTTGGGCCAGCAATCCTATTTAAGTTTGTTTTGTTCCTACAATTTAGACATTAATGAGAGCGCAACTGGCTAGTACTGTTGAATTTTTGTCACAGAGACTGATTTTTATCTTATCCATTCTCCTGTCTCTTTTTCAAAGAGACAATTAATATGATTATGCTGCCTGAGAAGCCAGTCTACCTACCTGCATCAAGATATCTGATGTAGCCGGTGTTCTGGGTGTGCGTAGTGCAGTACTGCCTGGGGTTACACTGTAATCTTGTAACAGACTCTGTGTGGCCCCGTTCTGTATCCCACTCTCTTCTGCCTGCTGGCGCGCTGTCTCACTCGCTGTCCCCACTTTGATTACCTGTACAGATAAACAGTAAATAGTGACAGATCAAATATCAGCTAGGTAAAATTTTATTACTGTAAACCAGGAAATTATTTCGCGCTTTTTAAGTTAGCGTCTTTCGCGGATGGGTGTGATCCGCGAACTTAAAACGCCGCGAATAGGCTACTTTCAATAAAAACGCGAACTTTTATCGCTTTGATAGTTTTTGTTTCGGGAAAACCTACGGGGATATGTTTTATTTACACTAGACTTATTTGTTACTATGTAAACAAGGGAAATACCTTTTTCATAACTGGATGTAAGTGAAAAGTTTTCTTCATTTCAGACTACTTTCGTTTTTATCCAAAAATAAATAGATATTGTGACATATTGAAAAACACCACATTGAAAGATAAACCAACTCATTCAACTAGATAGCAAACCTCGATTGACGTTTAAAACCTCGTAACTGTAGTTTGAAATTAGCCACAGCTACGAGGTTTGAATCGTGATATTGAATAGAACTGTCATTGTCGCTTTTCGACGCTAAAGGTAAATAGGTGTGAAGTTAATGTAACGCTCAAATTCTATGCATTGTGTAACAAACTGTAATCCAGTACACTCTAAAGTGTGAAATAAAACAATGGGTCATTAAAACTTACTTTGACCAAACTGTCAATGGCGACTAAAATATCGTAAATACAGTCATAATTCAATATGTAATTATCCGATTCCCCATATTATTCAACATGTCAATTTTTCAATTCCCCCATAGCGTGTTTTGTTTCGCGCGATTCGCGGACAGCATTGATCCGTGAACTTAAAACGCCGCGAACAAGCCCGAGTGCATGAAAACGCGAACTTTTCTTGACGCGAACTTATCCTGGTTTACAGTATCATTTTGGCTAGCTATAGTTGAATCCAACAATGTCTATATTCACGCTTGAAAGAATTGATTGATTATTGGGTTTAATACTGTTTTCAACTTTTATGGTCATTTAGCAAGAGATGGAGACCTAACTGTGGATTTCTGTCGTTTCTCAAACAAATTCCTTATAGAAAACGTTTTTTTTAGTTGTAAATATTTTGTAAATGTTATATGCCAAGGGACGTTTATCATACAAGTCATAATTAAAGTTAATTGAACTGAATTTTACCCTTTACCAAACAAGACCTGGTTTTGATGTACCTAAAAAAGGCATGGGAAAACATTGCGGCAAAATATAACAAGAGGGCCAAGATGGCCCTATATCGCTCCACTGGCTTTTAGACATTTAGACTATGCCTTTCTTCAAGGAATACAATAGAGGGCTATCCAAAGAAGATTCATGCTACACCAGAATGAAATCCAATAAGTGATAAAGGAGCAGAAATGTTTTTAAAATTTTCTTAAAATTACACTATGTTTCATATAGCGAAAAATAAGCCTAGCCCACAGCGGCCAAGCTCTTCATCCGATCGTGAAGGAATTTGGAAGAGATTCATGCAAGGACGATTCCTGTGAAGTTTGGTTGAAATTGGTCCTGTAGTTTTGGAGAAGAAGATTGTTTAACAAATTTTCAAAAATTCAATTTAATTAAATTCATTAAAATTTAAGTTCTACACGGATTTTTTTAAGGAATTAAGAGGAGATTCATACAAGGAAGATTCATGTGAAGTTTGGTTAAAATTGGTCCATTAAGGGCGGTTTACACGATGTGTTTTAGCACATGTGCTTTTTCACATATGTTTTTAGCACACGTGTTTTTTGCGTTCACACGGTATGTTTTAGCACATGAACTTGGCTGACCTAGGTCAAGCTGTTTACTGGCCAGTCGTACATTGCATTCCGAGGATGGAGGATTGTGAAATATTATATCCCCTGTGTTTTATCCTTTTTGCTGTAGCTTATCGCCAATACTTAAGAAAAAAAAGGTAAAAAAAAGAAAGAAACCATTGTGGGAAATGAAAACATTGCTTGCCACAAACAATTTCTTAATTTTCCGCAATGTTTTCCAAAGCCATTATTTTGTAGGGAGTCAAAACGAGTCATTGTCTGATAATGGGTTTAAGTTCACTGGCTTAGCATGACAAACGTTTTTGCATAATTCTCTATTATATTTTTGATAAAACTGAAATTAAAAATGTTAATGACATTTGGAGTATCCTTTTAGTGTAAAATGATGATTACCATTTCCCAATCAAGACATGTTTTTACATCCCTAATTCAATAGGTTTTGTAAGACTTTAAGGCCAAAGAAGAAAATGCTGACATTTTCTCATTTTGCTTCAATGTTTTCTATGCTATATTGAAACAAATTCTACCTCAATAAAGATCTTTTTTGTCCAATGCAATAACTTTAAGATTAGACCAGATTAAAAATTCTGTCGTTTGGGAATCGGTTAACTAAACTAGAAAGACCTGAAGGTCTTGAGTCGCTCCACAGGCCTGAATTTCTTATGGTTCAAGCTGAAAATTACACAAAGGCAATATCTTATCGTCACCAACATTCTGTTCTAGTTTTGTCTTGATTAGTCCATATTTGTAGATGCTAGAGTGAAATCAAAGTCAAAATAGAGCCGAAAATGGCAATTTTGTCAATTTCAAGGGCACATGACTCATGATATAAAATTAAGATCAAGCTGAAAATTATACCAAGGCAAGATCTTATGGTCACCAATATTCTGTACAAGTTTTGTCTAGATTTGTCAATATTTGTAGTTGCTAGAGTGAAAACATGTCAAAATAGAGCCGAAAATAGCAATTTTGTCAATTTCAAGGGCACATAACTCATGGTGTAAAATTCAGATCAAGCTGAAAATTACACCCAGGCAGGATATTATGCTTATATATATTCTGTCCAAGTTTTGTCTTGATTGGTTGATATTTGTAGATTTTAGAGCAAAAATAAAGTCAAAACCAACTATTTTTGACATTCAAGGGCAGATAACTCAGGTTATTCTGGTTCGATCAAAATTCTTTGAAGGAATCTGAGAAAGGGTCACCCAAGGATCATTCCTGAGAAGTTTGGTTGAAATCCATCCAGTAGTTTCTGAGGAGAAGATTTTTAAAGAAAAAGTTTACGGACGCACGCACGCACTGACGCACGACGGACACACCGCCATGACAATAGCCCGCTGGCCTGAAAGGCCAGTGGAGCTAAAAAAAAATGAAAAATATAATACGATAAAAACATTCTTGTTAACCCATTCCCACACATTGACTCTTTTTGACTCCCAAAAAGATAAATGCATTAGAAAACATAGTGGAAAATGAAGAAATTGCTTAGACAAGCAATTTCTTCCTTTCCCACAATGTTTTCAAAATCAAAAGACAAAAAATGATAATTTCATTCATCCTCTTTCATTTTAGATAAGTCTAAAATTTTGTTGTCTTGTAATGGGTTAACAGTTACCTGTAGAGAATCAGTGGGTTCATAGTGATTAATGAGTGGCCGAGCAGTATTTATTTATTCTACCGGGTCATATCTCCGGAATCAGAGATCTGATTGGTCAATTTCCATGTGCTTTTTCATATGAAATAGGACTTGCTCTAAACCGTATGCTTTTTCACATATGCTAGCATAAGGCCCATTATCTGGGGTTTATCTGGGGTTTACACGGTATGTTTTAGCACATGTGAAAAAACACATGTGAAAAAGCACACCGTGTAAACCCCCAATTAGTTTTGGAAAGGAAGATTTTTCGAAAAATTGATTTAATTTAATTAATCAAAATTTAAGTTCTGGACAGAATTTATTTTCTTGAAGGAATTTAGAATAGATTCCTGCAAGAAACATTTCTGTAAAGTTTGGTTGAAATTGGTCCAGTAGTTTTGGAGGAGAAGAATTTTTAAAGATTTTTCGAAAATTTAATTTAATTAAATTAATTAAAATTTAAGGTATACACAGAATTTATCTTTTTGAAGGAATTAAGAAGAGATTCATACCAATAAGATTTAAAGTAATTAAAATTCAAGTTCTGCGCAGATTTTATTCTTTTAAAGGAATTTGGTAGAGATTCATGCAAGGAAGATTTCTGTGAAGTTTGGTTGAAATTGGTCTAGTAGTTTTGGAGGAGAAGAATTTTTAAAGATTTTTCGAAAATCTAATTTAATTAAATTAATCAAAATTTAAGTTATACACAGAATTTATCTTTTTGAAGGAACTTGGAAGAGATTCATACAAATAAGATTTCTGTGAAGTTTGGTTGAAATCGGTCCAGTAGTTTTGGAGAAGAAGAATTTTTAAAGATTTTTCGAAAAATTTAAATTAATCAAAATTCAAGTTCTGCGCAGATTTTATTCTTTTGATGGAATTTGGTAGAGATTTATGCAAGGAAGATTTCTGTGAAGTTTGGTTGAAATTGGTACAGTAGTTTTGGAGAAGAAGAATTTGTAAAGATTTTCGAAAATTTAATTCAATTAAATTAATTAAAATTCAAGTTCAGCGCGGACTTTATCCTTTTGAAGGAACTTGGTAGAGATTCATGCAAGGAAGATTTCTGTGAAGTTGGTTGAAATTGGTCCAGTAGTTTTGGAGAAGAAGAATTTTTAAAGATATTGCGAAAATTTAATTCAATTAAATTAATTGAAATTCAAATTCTGCACAGATTTTAATCATTTGAAGAAATTTGGTAGAGATTCATGCAAGGATGATTTATGTGAAGTTTGGTTGAAATTGGTCCAGTAGTTTTGGAGAAGAAGATGTTTGAAAATTGTTTACGTACGGACGGACGCACACACGCACGCACGGACGCACGACGGACACAGGGCCATGACATAACAGAGCTCCAGATAATTTTTTGAGGCAAGGGGTATTTACCCCTCAGAATTTTTTCCAATGCGTATTTCCAGATAATTTTTTGAGGCAGGGCGTATTTACGTTCTTGTTCGGGAAAGGACTAAAATAAACAGGAACACCCGACCGGCTTCTGGTTCGAGGTCATCTAACCGCAGTATGTTTCTGACCATCGATTTTTTTTTTTTTTCTGAACAAGATTACCATCGTGTGCTATCTTTGCCTGTAGGGCCACTTCAGAACGAATATCGACAAAAATCGCATAAAGTTACGATCTGCTAAGCAGTGGATTTACTCGTTTTCCGGTTTGAAAAGATAACAAACACATTCGAGTTGTCATTTACGATTTACGGATGGATGCAATGGTCTGTTAAATCGGGTAACGATTTGCTTTCACAGAGATAACCGATTGATTTAAAATCAAACAAATACAACACTCGGCATCATTCGGTAGATCTACAGAATAGCCGATTATCGCTCGGCTGGTCACAGTGGTGACGTAATTGGTATTCCCCAATTATTCAAGACTGTGATTAGCTGATTAAAGTCGTAATAGATATCGGAAAGCTGACTGCCGAACCCTATTTTTTACAGACTTTGTGTTAATTGTTGGAATTTCCTAGTGTATGCTTTTTCTCGACATTTTCCGATCTTGATACGCTAACTGGCAATTATCAAATGCGTTTTCATTATTTTGAACGCGTATTTGTACACATTTTTATAAAAGTTAATGCGTATTCAGACGAATCAATGCGTATTTTACGCAAATACGCGTCCTATCTGGAGCTCTGCATAAGCCCCGCTGGCCTTCGGCCAGTGGAGCTAAAAATGCTGACAATCAGCAATTTCTCCTTTTGCTTCAATATTTTCTGTGCCATGTAATGATATTTTACACAAAACTAATATCCATTTATTTACATCATTTTTATATTTAGTAGCAGCTTTCAAATTGGACCAGCCTAAAACTGTGTTGTTTAGGAAAGGGTATCATTACCTCCTCTAACTCTGACTCTGATATCTGGGGCTCTGGCAGCACCAACTTGCTTCTCTTCTTTACTGGCTCTTGAAAACTAAAAAACAAATTATAAATTGAATTATATAACATAATTGATATAGATCAAATGATTTAACACTTTTCCATACAAGACCTGGCTTTGATGTCCCTAATTACTTTGTAACTTACATTGAGGCAAATGAAGACAATGCTGATCACCAGCATTTTTTCCTTTTGTATAAGTATGTTCTTTTCTATTTCATCACAAATCAATTCTTTATCAACATCTATTTTGTTGTTTTCAGCAGCTTTCAAATTGGAACAGTTTAAATCTTTGCCATTGTACAATACAAACAATTCTATTTCAATCTTTTTTACTAGTATATATTTTCCCAACCTAAATGACTTTTATGCTACACATTTTACACTTTCTGTTCTCAATATTACTTATTCAAATCAAAGGAAGAAAGTCATAACCACAATTTCTTGCCTTTGTCTTAATATTTTCTGAGATGTACTGTGCACAAATCATATCTTAAAGTGACATTTCAAATTTATTTCATTTTCTAAAAGTATGTCTTGATGCAAAGATTGTTTACTCTAATGCGTAGAAATGCTATCCGTTTTTTGAAGTTGTTATTTATAAGCGAAAAATATGCCTTTAAAGTTGAGTCAGAAATGACAAATTCTATATAAATATGAACTGTTGTCCACAACGAATTAATTGATTTTTTGCACAAAAATATATTTCTCGTAAACAGCACAATATTTTGACTTGAAATTTTCAGAATTTTTATAAGAAAAGATGCTCTTTCAAATAGAACTAGAACTGTCGCAAAGCGGACGAATACCCCCAACTAGGGCCTTGTTACTGAAAAAGTGCTATAGATCGAAAGGTTCCTAACTTAGAGCACAGAAACGGATTTTAAACAAAGTCCAATTCTGACCTTGACCTTTGACCTTGGTGACCCAAAAATTACAGGGCACCTCCTTGGGTCATGGGCAACAACTGTGTAAAGTTTCATGATCCTAGATCAAATGGTTCTTGAGTTAGAGCACTGAAATGAAATTTTAAATTTTGACCACTCCTCTCCCCCCCCCCCCCTTAAAAAATTTCAAAGTGGCATAACTCTAAAACTAATCACTGGATCAAGATGAAAATTGCAGGTGCACAACTTCATATGGTAGGAAACAACCTGATAAAATTTCAGCAAAATTGGTCAAAATCTGTGGGAGGAGAAGAGGACACAAAATTATGTCCACGGACGGACAACCTGATTCCAGTATACCCCCCCCCCCCCCCATAACTTTGTTGTGGGGGGTATAATAAAAGTAAAATTCATGTAAAGATAATTGTGAAATGTCACTTTAAGCAACATCAATTCTATCATCAGATTCCACTTGAAAATCAGAAGTTTTTGCCATTTGGATAAGTGTTTAATAAGTTCATAATAATTGCTCTGCTATAAGGGTTGACAAATTTTATAAATATACTGAGAGGCAAAAATAAGTATACACCCTAGTTCTCCCACGTTTTCTGAGAAAACGATTACTAGATTATGTACGATTTTTAAACCTCGCCGAAGGTGGTCGTTTATTGATGTAACCTTGTCCGCTTATCGGTCTATCTGTCCTTTTTCCGTTGCAAATGTGTTCATTTCAAACAGCGTCATCGAAAAAGGGGATTACATCAATGAATTAATGCAAGCATTCACGTTGACATAACTCTAACATTTATGGACGGATTTTGATAAAATTTTCAAAGAAAGTGCCTACTCACCAAGGAACATGCGTACATTGTTAGTGCTTTTCCATATTCCATGCGTCACGGCAAAAGGGGGCTTGATACAAACAAGTTATCTGACATAACTTCTTCTAAATTTATTGTTGGATTTTGATAAAATTTGCACAGAATGTTCCTAGCTGCCTGACTAAGTGTATAGAATGTTATTTTTCTTTTGCATTATGCTGTGTCATAGAAAAATGGGTCTTAAAGGCCTATTGCAAAAAAGAGGCATACTGATCAAATTCAACCAGCCAGTGAGAATTGTGTTTTAATGTTAATGAAAATTTAACGTTGTGATTTGTTTTGGTAAAGAATGAAGAAATTAAAAACGGATAAACAGCAATATTTGATGATCCACTAAGTTGCATGTGCAAAGTTTGCAAAATCGGCATGTGGCAAAAGTATGGGTAGTCAAGCAATTTCAGCTGAAATTTATCAGCACTGTATTATTGGTCTATGGGTAGAAATAAAATGTACAAAATTTTGGGTCGATATGATCGACAATAAGCGAGATATTGACGAACAAAAAGTGTATACTTTCTTTTGCCTCTCAGTATATAATTATGAGCTGTGATCTAAGAGCATTTATGGTAATTGGGACTAACATGAATCCAGATCAGCCTATCAGATATATCAAGTCTCATCAAAATCCATGTTGTTCTTTAACCCATTACCACACAATGACTCTTTTTGACTCCCCACAAGAAAATGGTGTCCAAAACAATGTGGAAAATGAAGACATTGCTTGTGACAAGTAATGTCTTCATTTCCCACAATGTTTTCTACCTCAAAAGACCCAAAAATGTAGAATCTTTTTCCCTTGAAATTGTTGTCTGAAACATCTTAAAATTTGAAGCAGTTTAAAATTGTGCCACCAGGTAATAGGTTAATGGCATCTACATGAACTGCAACAACATTAAGAGACCAATGTGGATCCTGATTAGACTACACATGGCTACCTAGTAATATAGAATCACATGGGTCTAAAATTCTACAAAGTCCCTTGTAGCACATGGGACCAACATGAATAAAGATCAGCCTGTGTATACACAAAGTCTAATTTAGAGTTTTTCTTCAATAAAGGTCATTTCTTCCAGTTCCCAGCTCATATTCTTACTTGCTCTGTCCCGCTATAAGACCAGGTAAATCATTTTCCTTCCTCTTCTTCTGTTTGTCTTTATCTTTCCTTCTTTCTCTCTGAAAGGGACAACAACACTTAGAAACTAACATGATATTAACTGATGAAATAATTTACATTTCAATACAGGTCATAAGCACATGCAGACCAGGCAGGCCCAATTAGACATGAAAACGCATGTCAGAAAATGATCATAGAGAATAGGCCCTCTATCCACTATTGTCCCTCCGAAGACAGACAGACAGAGAACAAGACGGCCATGAGCGCATATACACAGTGGTTAATCACATGACTCAAAAATCTTCAATAATTTTATTATTACGGGGCGAATTCGAATTCGATTTGAAGCTGGGAAGGTCAGAAAATGCCAGGAATAAGCTGGATGTGGTGAAATTTTGAAAAGTCAGCTTAAAATTAAGTTATTGAAGATCAACCAAAAGTTTTGTTGATCTTCAATAACTTTTTTAGCAGCTGATTTTCCAAAAATACACTACATCTATATAATGATCAACATCTGTCTACCTTTTCTGCATCAAACTAAATTGAAATCTGTCCAGTATCATTAAAGTTATTGAAGATTTTCTGAAATTGGTGTATCACACGATTATCTACCATGATATAGTCAGCTCCTGGTGGAAGGGAGCCCAATGATGTGGACAAAGCTACAACACTGCATGTTAACCCATTACCAAACAACAAAATTTAAACCTAGTCCAAGCTCACAGGTGTTGCAGACGACAATTTCAATTGAACACAATTTGACATTTTTGGGTCTTTCTTGGTAGAAAACATTGTGGGAAATGAAGAAATTGCTTGTCACAAGCAATTCCTTCATTTTCCACAATGTTTACCAAAGCCTTTATTTTGTGGGGCATCCAAAAGTGTCAATGAGTGGGAAAGATTAAATATAAAACTCAGAAGTGAGTTGATGAATACATATCAAAATGCTAACCAGAAATTCTGCAGGAAAAGAGCAATAAAGCAACTTTAACCTTCATTAATGCATAAAATGTTTATTTCTGGGTCATTATTACATGGGCAATAATAGGAAGAAACTGGGCTGTTATCAGCAGAAACTGTGTATAATTCAGTAAATTCCTCGAAACTCTTTCATGGAGCATGCTGGTTATCAGCATTTTCTTCTTTTTGCCTCAATGTTTTCCCAAGCCATTTCTACCAGGTTTAATCATTTAATCCTGCCTCAAACAAGACCTGGTTTTGACATCCCAAAAAATATGCTTGAGAAAACAGCATTTTCTCCTTTTGCTTCAACATTTTCTGTACTTTTTTATACACAAATTTTCTGTTTATAAACATTCACTTTATCGTCTTTCAAACTTCCAAATTGACTACCCAAACATTGTGTCGTTCAGGACATGGTTTACGATTACCTCTTCCTTGGCATCTCTCCTCTCTCCATCAAGATCTTGTTGTCGTAACCTTTTAAAGTTTGGGTCAAGGGGATTGTAGTTTTCTTCTGATGTGTCATAGAAACCTAGAAGTGGAAAAATAATGGAATTAAATATAGGGATGACATTGGAACAAAATATAGACATTCACATGTTAAAATTATTCAGATCTGAGCATTTCAAAAGAAAGGATTTTAAAACTAGAAAAGAAAACTTTCAAGGGCATCCTCTGAGCAGGTAGTTTATCATAAAGAAAATAAAGATTATCTTCTCATTAATAATTTTTCCATATGTTGTTCACACAAGGAAATGTAACAGATGGACAGACAGAAGGATGACCAGGGCCACAACATAATATGACCATACCGGTGTAACAGGGTAACATGTCCCCCTGGGTAACGTGTCCCCGGGGACACGTTACCCAGGGGTAACGTGTCCCACCCCCTGGGTAACGTGTCCCCCCCCCCTTGGAAATTTTTTTTTAATTGTATTGTGTATTTTCAATACATATTTTGTTTCATAAGTATTAAATCTTTTAAAATAAGTTATTTTAAACATGAAATTTAAGTATTTATTTTTATTCTTTCACATTTCCAAAGAAGGAAAATATCTAATTGCATTGTATTTTCTTATTAAATCACTTTCTCCAAATATTTTCCAACTATTATTATTACCATTATTAATATTTTATGATAATACCAAAGTAAATTGCGCAGAAATAATGTGAAAAAATTTTAAGAGGAGAGAGGGGGGGGGACACGTTACCCCTGGGTAACCTGTCCCCGGGGACACGTTACCCAGGCCTGGGTAATGTGTCCCCCCCTTTGATTTTTTTCCTTTTTAATTATAATGTATATTTTAATGCCTATTTAGTTTTATAATTATTGAATCTTTTAAAATAATCTATTTTTAACAAAAAATAAAAGAATTTAATTTTTTTCATTCTTTCACTTTTCAATGAGAGGTGGGACAGGCTACCCAGGCCTGAGTAATGTGTACCCCCCCTTAGATTTTTTTCCTTTTTATTTTTATATCATTATTAATATTTTGTGATAACACCAAAGGAAATTGCGCAGAAATAATGTGAAAAAATTTTAAAGGGACATTTCATTCCAATTTCAATTTTTTAAACTATATCTTGATGCCAAGATTGGTTATTCTAATGAGTATAAATACTATTAGTTTTTTGAAGTTGTTGCCAATAAGCGAGAAACACGCATTTAAAGTTGAGACATAATCGATAAATTGCATATAAATCCGAACTGTTGTCCACAACAATTTGTTCAATTTTATCACAAAAATATAAATTTCTCGTAAACGGCGCAATATTTTGGCTTGAAATTTTCAGAATTTTCATAAGGAAATATGCTCTTTCAGATAAAAATAAAAGTTAAAATTATGACAAAAAATTCTGAAATGTCACTTTAAGAGGGGGAGGGGGGACACGTTACCCCTGGGTAACCTGTCCCCGGGGACACGTTACCCAGACCTGGGTAACGTGTCCCCCCCTTTGATGTTTTTCCTTTTTAATTATAATGTGTATTTTTAATGCCTATTTATTTTTCTAACTATTGAATCTTTTAAAATAAGCTATTTTTACCAAAAAATATAAGAATTCAATTTTTTTCATTCTTTCACTTTTCAATGAGAGGTGGGACAGGCTACCCAGGCCTGAGTAACGTGTACCCCCCTTGGATTTTTTTCCTTTTTAATCATAATGTGCATTTTTATATCATTATTGATATTTCGTGATAAAACCAAAGGAAATTGCGCAGAAATAATGTGAAAAAATTTTAAGAGGGGGAGGGGGACACGTTACCCCTGGGTAACCTGTCCCCAGGGACACGTTACACATGTCCCCCCTTTGATTTTTTTCCTTTTTAATTATAATGTATATAATTATTGAATCTTTTAAAATAAGCTAAAATTGCACAGAAATAATGTGAAAAAATGGGTAACCTAGCTGTCCCCAGGGACACGTTACCCAGGCCTGGGTAGCCTGTCCCACCTCTCATTGAAAAGTGAAATAATGAAAAAAATTAAGTTTTTTTTTTTGTTAGAAATAGCTTATTTTAAAAGATTCAATAATTATAAAACTAAATAGGCATTAAAATATGCATTATAATTAAAAAGGAAAAAAATCAAAGGGGGGGGGGGACACGTTACCCAGGCCTGGGTAACATGTCCCCGGGGACAGGTTACCCAGGGGTAACGTGTCCCCCCCCCCTCCCTCCTCTTAAAATTTTTTCACATTATTTCTGCACAATTTACTTTGGTATTATCACAAAATATTAATAATGGCAATAAAAATAGTTGAAAAAGATTTGGAGAAAGTGATTTAATAAACAAGAGGGCCAAGATGGCCCTGTATCGCTCCACTGGCTTTTAGACATTTAGACTACTAACTTCTTCAAGGAATACAATATTCAAAGAAGATTCATGCTACACCAGAATGAAATCCAATAAGTGATTAAGGAGCCGAAATGTTTTTAAAATTTTCTTAAAATTACACTGTTTCATATAGCAAAAAAAAAATCCTAGCCCACAACGGCCATGCTTTCCATCTGATTGTGAAGGAACTTGAAAGAGATTCATGCAAGGAAGATTCCTGTGAAGTTCGGTTGAAATTGGTCCTGTAGTTTTGGAGAAGAAGATTGTTTAACAATTTTTCAAAAATTCAATTTAAATAAATTTATTAAAATTTAAGTTCTTCACAGAAATTATCTTTTTAAGAAATTTAGAGGAGATAAATGCAAGGAAGATTCATGGTTAAAATTGGTTCAGTAGTATTGGAAAAGAAGATTTTTCGAAAATTTAATTTAATTTGATTAATCAAAATTTAAGTTCTACATAGAATTTATTTTTTTTTTAAGGAATTAAGAAGAGATTAATGCAAGGAACATTTCTGTAAAATTTGGTTGAAATTGATCCAGTAGTTTTGGAGAAGAAGAATTTTTAAAGATTTTTAGAAAATTTGATTTAATTAAATTAATTAAAATCTAAGTTCTACATAGAATTTATATTTTTGAAGGAATTAAGAAGAGATTAATGCAAGGAACATTTATGTAAAGTTTGGTTGAAATTGGTTCAGTTGTTTTGGAGAAGATTTTTTTTTAAAGATTTTTCGAAAATTTAAATCAATTAAATTATTTTTAAATTCAAATTCTGTGCGGATTTTATTCTTTTGAAGGAATTTGGTAGAGATTCATGCAAAGAAGATTTCTGTGAAGTTTTGTTGAAATTGGTTTAATAGTTTTGGAGAAGAAGAATTTTTAAAGATTTTTCGAAAATTTTATTCAATTAAATTAATAAAAATTCAAGTTCAGCATAGATTTTATTCTTTTGAAGGAATTTGGTAGAGATTCATGCAAGGATGATTCGTGTGAAGTTTGGTTGAAATTGGTCCCGTAGTTTTGGAGAAGAAGAATTTTTAAAGATTTTTCGAAAATTTAAATCAATTAAATTAATTAAAAATTCAAGTTCTGCGCAGATTTTATTCTTTTGAAGGAATTTGGTAGAGATTCATGCAAGGAAGATTTCTGTGAAGTTTTGTTGAAATTGGTTTGATAGTTTTGGAGAAGAAGAATTTTTAAAGATTTTTCGAAAATTTAATTCAATTAAATTAATTAAAATTCAAGTTCTGCATAGATTTTATTCTTTTGAAGGAATTTGGTAGAGATTCATGCAAGGATGATTCGTGTGAAGTTCGGTTGAAATTGGTCCAGTAGTTTTGGAGAAGAAGATGTTTAAAGAAAAAGTTTAAGCACGCACGGACGCACGCACGGACGACGGACACAGGGCCATGACATAAGCCCCGCTGGCCTTCGGCCAGTGGAGCTAAAAATTACAATGCAATTAGATATTTTCCTTCTTTGGAAATGTGAAAGAATAAACAAGAGGGCCAAGATGGCCCTGTATCGCTCCACTGGCTTTTAGACATTCAGACTACTAACTTCTTCAAGGAATACAATAGAGGTCTATTCAAAGAAGATTCATGCTACACAAGAATGAAATCCAATAAGTGATTAAGGAGCAGAAATGTTTTTAAAATTTTCTTAAAATTACACTGTTTCATATAGCGAAAAAAAATCCTAGCCCACAACGGCCATGCTTTTCATCGGATTGTGAAGGAATTCGGAAGAGATTCATGCAAGGAA
Source organism: Fragum sueziense (assembly GCA_963680895.1). Lineage (NCBI taxonomy): Eukaryota > Metazoa > Mollusca > Bivalvia > Cardiida > Cardiidae > Fragum > Fragum sueziense. Next base: position 8,332,385 of record OY804595.1, on the reverse strand, counting down.
GATTCCTGTGAAGTTCGGTTGAAATTGGTCGAAAACAACAATTTTTCGAAAATTCAATTTAATTAAATTTATTAAAATTTAAGTTCTTCACAGAAATTATTCTTTTAAGGAATTTAGAGGAGATAAATGCAAGGAAGATTTGTGTGAAGTTTGGTTAAAATTGGTCCGTTAGTTTTAGAAAAGAGGATTTTTCGAAAATTTAATTTTATTTAATTAATCAAAATTTAAGTTCTACATAGAATTTTTTTTTTTTTTTATGGAATTAAGAAGAGATTAATGCAAGGAGCATTTCTGTAAAATTTGGTTGAAATTGATCCAGTAGTTTTGGAGAAGAAGAATTTTTAAAGATTTTTGAAAATTTAAATCAATTAAATTAATTAAAATTCAAGTTCTGCATAAATTTTATTCCTATGAAGGAATTTGGTAGAGACTCATGCAAGGATGATTCATGTGAAGTTTGGTTGAAATTGGTCCAGTAGTTTTGGAGAAGAAGAAATTTTAAAGATTTTTCGAAAATTTAATTCAATTAAATTAATTAAAATTCAAGTTCTGCATAGATTTTATTCTTTTGAAGGAATTTGGTAGAGATTCATGCAAGGATGATTCGTGTGAAGTTTTGTAGAAATTGGTCCAGTAGTTTTGGAGAAGAAGAATTTTTAAAGATTTTTCGAAAATTTAAATCAATTAAATTAATTACAATTCAAGTTCTGCGCGGATTTTATTCTTTTGAAGGAATTCGGTAGAGATTCATGCAAGGAAGATTTCTGTGAAGTTTTGTTGAAATTGGTCCAGTAGTTTTGGAGAAGAAGAATTTTTAAAGATTTTTGAAAATTTAAATCAATTAAATTAATTAAAATTCAAGTTCTGCATAAATTTTATTCCTATGAAGGAATTTGGTAGAGACTCATGCAAGGATGATTCATGTGAAGTTTGGTTGAAATTGGTCCAGTAGTTTTGGAGAAGAAGATGTTTAAAGAAAAAGTTTACGCACAGACGGACGGACGACGGACACAGGGCCATGACATAAGCCCCGCTGGCCTTCGGCCAGTGGAGCTAAAAATAATTAAATATTTAAATTTCATGTTTAAAATAACTTATTCTAAAAGAATAAATAATTATGAAACAAAATATGCATTAAAAATACATAATAATGTTAAAAAAAAAAATTCCAATGGGGGGGGACACGTTACCCAGGGGGTGGGACACGTTACCCAGGGTCATTACCCTGGGTAACGTGTCCCCGGGGACAGGTTACCCCTGGGTAACATGTCCCCGGGGACACGTTACCCAGGGGACACGTTACCCTGGGACACCTGTATACAGAAATCAGAAAGGACTTTTGCAAAACAAGAATTTAAAAGCTTCAGCTGATTGAGTTTTCCGAATCAGCTATTGTACGGGAAAACTGTTGATCCTTTCCAAAATAACACCTGCTTTAGACGTCTTATACAGAAAAGGCTCAGGGAAACATTGAGGCAAAAGAAGAAAATACTGATAATCAGCATTTTCTTCTTTTGCCTCAATATTTTCCCGGTTTTATTATGCACAATTTCTTTTTTTATCAGCAACTATTTTGTCGTCTGCACCTGCCCTCAAATTAGACCACTCTAAGATTTGTCGTTTGGGTTTGAGTTTATTGGGGTTTTACGCCGTTTTCAACTACCAAGGTCATATCGAGGCGGCTGGAGCACCTACCCATGGATTCCTGTTGTTTCTCAAACCAGTACTACCACAACACCCTTACCGAGCCTCCAGCTGCTCGCCCACTTAGGTTAACTATTTCAAACCCATTGGTGGGTGACAATTTTGTCAGAAAGGGTATTAGCCGCGGCCGGGTATCGAACCCGGGACCTCTCGAATGAGGGTCAAATGCGCTACCAACTGCGCTAAGGCCGCGGCCTTTGTCGTTTGGGAAAGTGTTAAATCATTATGAGACGTACCAGGAGCTGGTTTCTTCTCAAAAGGGATTTCAGCATTATAGTCTACACCTCGTCTCTTTCTGGCTTTCTTCTTGATACTGAAATGGTAATTATAGAATGTAAAATTCAAAATGAACATGTTACAATGATTAGATTGAAATACAAAGTAAAAATAATGGATTACACTGCACAGAATTATATTTCAAAACATTTCAGTCTTTAACAGACATAAACAAGATGTGTTTGTGAAACACGAATGCCCCCAAAATGGCTATTTTTCTAAAATGTTAAGTTTTCATGTTAAGCAGTGCTCCAGCTAGGCCCTTTTAGAAGGGCGCGGCGCCCTGCCTTGCCCTGTCGTCGAAGTGCCGCGCCCTGCCCTATAAATTGATTGTAAATTTTGCCCTTACTCGCTCAATAAGCGATTATCTTGTGTATTGTCGCCTCCCCTAATTGATAATGAAAACTCGCTGTGATCACTGATGCGTTTAGCGGGTAATTTCGGGGGATAACTGTTTACAACCTTATTACAAACAGAATTAATGCAAGGCGTGGCTAATATCGACAAGCCGACCAATCACAACGCGTGATTCATTATCGAGTGGGCAGTTTTCCGATAATCTGTTGATGAGAGTTAGCGCGTGCCGTAAAACAATTTTTCAACTATAAACAAACACTGATTAGCGACTTAATCCGTACGAATGGTCATTAACAAGATTGTATGGATGATGATTAGCTTTGTCACCTTTCACGGAGAAAATTTCAGATTAGTTGTAGGCTGCGATAAGATATTTTACATTTTGGAAAATCGCCGTTTCACTCGGACAGTTTCGTCCCATTTTGTTTTGCAGTTTACCTTAAATTCATGGATCTTATTTCATAATTGTAATTCACAGTCTTTGCGAGAGCCACGGACAAGTCATTGACTGGCAAAATTCAGAGTTGACTGGCCAAAATGTCCGACGTATTACTTCTATAAAATCAAGCTTTAAAATTCTAGTTAACCTACCGATTTCTAGACCAATTATTTATCCATCACCAATTAAATATCTCAAATCTGAAGTATTTGTGTAACTGATTGTAGTCTTCCACTCGAGAATATATGACCAAAAAATGTGTACCAGAAAATCAATAGTTTACATCCCTTAGCATAGAGCGTGACCCTTTACTTTGAATGTAGTCAATTTGTTATTCCCTTTCCCCACAGAAATAAAATATTTGTTGGTTAATAATGAAAGACAATTTGATTTTTGTTTTGGTTATTCTCCTAACCTCTGAAAACCTGAATTGGAAAGTCTCCCTTTCAATTAAACACACTTCTACATCCCATTTAACCCTTTACCAGATGATTTTTTTTTCAGAAAAAAGGAGATCCAAATTAGAAATTTTCCAAATTCAAAGCAAGAGTATATATCACAAGAGCCATGTTCAAAAACGAAGAACTATTTATGCATTAGTGAAATAGAAATTGAATACAAGGAAGAAATTGAGCATTTCATATATTTCCCCTCTTCCCCATGCTTTCTTCACCCTTTCCACATTGAAGCAACAAATTTTGAGTGGTCTAAATTGAAAGAAACCACAGACAAAAAATATTACTAAATGTAACAGGCCCGTAGGAACAGAGGGGGCTAGGGGGGGGGCTAAGCCCCCTAAAGTTGGTCAAAAATGCCGAATTTTCCTTATTTCACACTGAAAATTTTGGGAAAATCCAATTTAGCCCCAACACAATATTCAGACACTGAGGCTTTAGCCCCCCCATATGTAATTGCTTCCTACGTGCCTGTGTAAGGAATTTATCACATCCTGCCCTCCAGACTCAAATTTTTTTACAAACTCTGTAAAGAATTTACAGCATGGACAGCAAGAAATCAAGACAGTTGAGAGTTTATCCAATAAAGTATTTCAAGGGTCTAGAAAGAATTTTTTAGCATTGTTGTAGGATTTTTCTTAAATCGAAACAATGGTCTTTTGAATTAGGAATGCGGCCGTTTTTCGGCCTTAAATGAACAGGCCTAAAAGAATACTTCTAGGTACCACCTGTCTGATGAGACCCAAGGAGGGGTTGAAATAGTCTCCCTATGTAAATACTAAAATCCTATTCAAAACCCACCAGAGCCCATTGTTAAGCCTTTAATAGAATTCAAAATTTTCTAGGGGGAGACCCCCTAAACCCCCCTGGTGGCCCTAAATGAACAGACGTAAAAGAATACTTCTAGGTGCCACTTGTCTGACGAGACATATAGAGTGGTTGAAATAATCTCCCTTTTTGAATACCAAAATCCTATTTAAAACCCACCAGAACCCATCTTTAAGCCCCTAGAATTCAAAATTTTCTTGGGGGAGACCCCCCAAACCCCCCTGGTGGGAGGGGGGTGCCCCCTCCCAATCCCTCCCCCGTCTCGTCGCTTCGCGACTCGAAGTGCCCTTTCAGGGCACTTGGCACCCTGCCCTTTTCAAAACCTAGCTGGAGCACTGTTAAGGATAGACTAGAACTGTCGCAAAGCAGACGAATAACCCCACTAGGGCCTTGTCACTATAAGAGTGCTATCAGTGAAAAGGTTCTTGACTTAGAGCATGGAAACGGATTTTAAACAAAGTCCAACTGTGACCTTGACATTTGACCTTGGTGACCCACAAAACAATAGGGCACCTCCTTGGGTCATGGCAACAACTGTGTTAAGTTTCATGATCCTAGGTTTTTATACCAATTTTCATCTGAACAGTGTTGATGTCATGCTAGGGTGCGATAACAAATCAATAAATGCTCCCGATCTCTCGATACGGGGGCATAAAAATTCAAACAGTTCTTATTTGAAAGCTTCTTCTGACACTAAAAATTGAGGCAAAATGAGAAAATGCTGGTGATTAGCATTTTTTTCTTCTGCCTCTATGTTTTACAATGCTTTAACAACAAGAGATGTTTATAAAACATATATGCCCCCTCTAAGGGCCTACATTTGATGTAGGTCAAAGTCCAAGGTCAAGTTAACAAGGTCCAAGGTCATGGTCAATTATGAAAGGTCTTGGTAGGAGATGTCTATGTGTGAAATATCAAATCTGTATATGTAAAAGTAAAATGAAACATAGGCCAGGTTAAAGTTTTTAAAAGTAGGCCAAATGCCAAGGTTAAAGTCATGGTCAAATGTGAAAGGTCTTGGTTGGAGGTGTCCATGTGTGAAATATCAAGGCTGTATGTGTAAAAGGACATGATATATATGCCTGGTTTCAGTCTTTTTAAAAGTAGGTCAAACTCCAAGGTCAAGGATGCAATATTCAAGGTCATGGTCAAATGTGAAAGGTCTTGGTAGGAAATGTCTATGTGTGAAATATCAAGGCTGTAGGTGTAATAGGACATAAGATAAAGGTTAGGTTAAAGATTTCTAAAAATATGTAAAAATCAAAGGTCAAGGTCACACAGGCCAAGGTCATGGTCAAATGTGCAAGGTCTTGGTAGGAGGTGTCCATGTGTAAAATATTGAGACTGTATAGGTAACAGGACTTGAGATATAGGTCTAGTTTAAGTTTTTTAAAAGTAGGTCAAACTCCAAGGTCAAGGTCCAAGGTCATGGTCAAAAGTGAAATATCTTGGTTGGAAGTGACCATGTGTGAAATATCAAGGCTGTATATGTAAAATGACATGAAATATAGGCAAGGTTAATGTATTATTAAAGTAGGTCAAACACCAAGGTCAAGGTCACATGATCCAAGGTCATGGTCAAATGTGAAAGGTCTTGGTCGTAGGTGTCCATGTGTCAAATATCAAGGCTGTATGTGTAAAAGGACATGATATATCGGCTAGGTTAAAGTTTTTTTTTAAAAGTAGGTCAAAGTCCAAGGTCACAAGGTCCGAGGTCATGGTCAAATGTGAAAGGTCTTGGTAGGATGTGTCCATGTGTGAAATACCAAGGCTGTATGTGTAATAGCACATGAGATATAGGCCCAGTTTAATTTTTTTAAAAGTAGGTCAAACTTCAAGGTCAAGGCCACATGGTCCAAGGTCATAGTCGTATGTGATAGGTCTTGGTCAGAGGTTTCCATGTGTCAAATATCAAGGCTGTATGTGTAAAAGGACATGATATATCGGCCAGGTTAAAGTTTTTTAAAAGTAGGTCAAACTCCAAGGTCAAGGTCACAAAGTCCAAGGTCATGGTCAATTTAGAAAGGTCTTGGTAAGATGTGTCCATGTGTGAAATATCAAGGCTGCATTTGTAAAAGGTCATGAGATATATGCCAGGTTTAATTTTTTAAAAGTAGGTCAAACTCCAAGGTCAAGGTCACAAGGTCCAAGGTCATGGTTAAATGTGAACGATGTTGATAGGAGGTATCTATGTGTGAGATATCAAGGCTGTATGTGTAAAAGGACATGAGATATAGGCAAGATTAAGAATTAAGTGTAAAATCAACAAAGGGCAATAACTCCAAAAATTTGATTGGCAGAGTTACGGTTCTTGTGCACTGCACCTCTCCATAATGAAATCTATTCACCTGTAAAGTTTCATGATTCTACCTTACATATTTTGAGTTGTGCTCCGGACAAGAATCAAGTTATAAAATCAACAAAGGGCAATAACTCAAAAAAATGATCGGCAGAGTTACGGTTCTTGTGCACTGCACCTCTCCATAATGAGATCTATCCACCTGTAAAGTTTCATGATTCTACCTTACATACTTTTTGAGTTATGCTCCGGACAATAATCAAGTTGAAAATCAACAAAGAGCAATAACTCCAAAAATATGATCGGCAGAGTTACGGTTCTTGTGCACTGCACCTCTCCATAATGAGATCTATTCACCTGTAAAGTTTCATGATTCTACCTAACATAGATTTTGAGTTATGCTCCGGACAAGAATCAAGTTTGAAAATCAACAAAGGGCAATAACTCAAAAAATTTGATCAGCAGAGTTACGGTTCTTGTGCACTGCACCTCTCCATAATGAGATCTATCCACCTGTAAAGTTTCATGATTGTACCTTACATACTTTTTGAGTTATGCTCCGGACAAGAATCAAGTTATAAAATCAACAAAGGGCAATAACTCAAAAAATTTGATCGGCAGAGTTACGGTTCTTATGCACTGCACCTCTCCATAATGAGATCTATCCACCTATGAAGTTTCATGATTCTACCATTAATACTTTTCGAGTTATGCTCCGGACAAGGTTTGGTCTACGGACAGACCGACCGACCGACCTTCCGACCGACCGACACTTGCAAAACAATATACCCCCATTTTCTTCGAAAGGGGGCATAACAAGGTGTGTCAGAGTTGCTGTTTTGGGAAGGGTTAAATTCAACCATGACCAGCATTTTCTCCTTTTCCCTCAATATTTTCTTTGCTAAATTGTTCACAAATCCTATACAAATACTCATTAATTTTGTTGTCTCAAGGGGTTTTCATACTGGAACTGTTCAAACATTAGCCATGTGACAAAGGGTGAAAAGACTCACTCAATTCCAGCAGCTCTCAACTCCCGTCGTTTCTGAAGAGAAGCGAGTCTTCTAGCTTCTTCTAACTGCTTCTCTCTAGCCTTTCTCTTCGCTTTTTTACCCTGAGTATTGGCCAGCCTAGCACGAGCTTCGGATAACATCTCAAGTTCTGAAATACAAGTACAAATCAGAGCTCAGTGTTTAGGCCAGGATTCAGATTTTAGGGGTCAATTTGGCCCATTACCAACATAGAGTAGGGGTCAATTTCTGTTGAAGTTGGGCCAATGAAAAATCTTATGATCTGGAAAGTTCATGAACCCCATAAATTCAAATAATTTATCATAACCCAACAATTCACAGCCCTGCTCTATCATGAAATGAATGTGTTTCATATGTTCTGTGGGATCATACAAGCTCAAAATTGTCCGTTAAGAGAGTAAAGGAATTCACCTTTTTCATGGATACAGAGGGTGCAAATTTGCAAAACACTTAAACAAAAGTAAGGAGTTTGATATCAACATTTCTTCAAAATTTTCCTCTCATGGAAGTGAAGGCTGCATCATTCTTTTTCCTTTTCACCTCTGATTCACTGACTAAACCACCAAAGAGTGTCAGAATTTACCTTTATTTTTGCTAAGACGACGTCATGATAACGTATTTCTATGATCCAGGAAGAATATCATACAGGCGCTTTCATAAAAAATAAAGCGTCTATGATCTATGATAAATTAAACACACTCTATCTTATCAATGACGCCGTTTTGATAGTAAATGACGTCCTCTAGATTACTTCCTTTCTGTCGCTTTCCTTGATTTATTCTTGTGCTAAAGTTTTTAATAACTGTCTCACATGTGTCCATAGAAATTGTTCTACCTTCTCTTTGAATATTTGATAGCAACATTGTACATGTTCAATTTAACATGTTCTTGCTTTGGAAATTAGGCTACACTTTTATCCACATGTTTCTCCGCAGAAAATAGTCCAATGAATCCAAATCTGACATGTGTCCACCCACAACAGTCTATGCATTTGACTTGATCTCTAAAAGACTGTGATTTTATAATTTGAACATGGTATGGGAAAGTTCAAAATAAATTTCAAAATGTATTGTACTAAAGATTTCAATTAATCTGGTTCTGACGAAATTCTTCTCGTGGCCTTTCGCGTACTTTGATATACAGTCTCATTCAAAGCTGAGGTGTTTTGTGCACTGCCGGATGTTTTCTGTCTTTTGCTTCTAATATCATCAAAAGATGACCAATATCATTCAGATTTATCTATTATTGAGTAGATGAGATTTCTTCTTGGTGGACCTTCTGTTTTGAATTAAGATTGAAACTATCTTTGAAAATATTTTGGAGATTTAGATAAGCGATGTGCTTTACATCTTACATACGCTGTGAGAAGGTAGGTTGTGACGTCATTTTTATAGTGGTAAAGATGAAGTCAAAATGATGCCATTTTAATTTGTGCATACCGTTCAAGTGTAAAAGAAATCGGCTGAGAAATAGCAGAGCTATTACACTTTATAAGAGTTACCTTACTTTTGGGACACCCTGTACCTTCTAACTTACTTTCCTATTTTGAGTACATGTACATATTATTAGTTTTTTTTTTAATAGAAAGTAAAATATATGAGATAACGAGGTGCATCAGTCATCACACAGCTGAACACACTCTGACTGACCCCAAACTATCCAACCTGACTCCCTTTAACCCTTTTCAAAAATGGCAATATTTAACCCTTTCCAAAACAAGACCTTGTTTTGACGTCCCCAGCTGAAAAGCTTGAGAAAGCATTGAAGCAAAAGAAGAAAATGCTGATAACCAGCATTTCCTCTTTTTGTCTCAATATTTTCTTTGCTAAATTGTACACAAAGGTTATTTTCACTAACATCAAATTGGCCGTCTGCAGCAGCTTTTGAATTGGCCCACCCTAAACTTGCCCTGTTTCGGAATGAGTTAAACCATTCCAATTTGAAAGCATCTACAGATAAATAAAACAGATATTGATTAAGAAAGGATGTATACACATCAGAGCATAGAAAATTATGATACAAAAAGAGAAAATGCTGGTTATCAACATTTTCTTCTTTTGCTTCAATAATTTCTCAAACTTTCTTTCTTGTTATGCAAAGGGTTTATCTGATACCCCATGCCAACACAGCGGTACTTTTTGCCACATCTCAAGAGAATAGCTTGAGAAAACATAGTGGAAAATGAAAAATTGCTAGCCACAAGCAATTTCTTCATTTCCCACAATGTCTTCTAATCCAAAAAGGAAAGATTTTTAAAATTACATTTATTTGAAATTGTCATCTGACCGATAATTTGAGGGGTGGAGGGGGCGTGTATAACAAAGCCTTCTTATAGAAAGGGTTTATCAAAGCAATAGATGAGAGGTGAAGATGTTCCAAATGTTATTTCAAATCCAAACCCTATGCTGTCAGTGCTCATTTTAATTGTCTCAACAATAAATGAAATGATGCATTTTGAAAAGCCTTCACTCCCTCTTATCTGTAGCTCAGGTTTATGTAGAAAACATTGTGGGAAATGAAGAAATTGCTTGTCACAAGCAATTTCTTCATTTTCCACTATATTTTCCAAAGCCTTTATTTTGTGTGGCATCCAAAATCATCAATGTGTGGGAAAGGGTTAAAGTCGTACCATCTTCGTCCATGTCCACTGGGTCAGGTTTAGCCGGTTTTGTTTCTGCATTAGGATCTATTTCACCAGGCTTCAACTTTCTAGGGTCATCTTCTGTGTCATCTCGGTTCTGAGCTTTGTCTCTGAAATCAGGCAAAACAACGACACATATGAGAGGGCAATGGTATCACAGTAGATAATCACGTGAAAACTGATACCACAATTTCAGAGAATCTTCGATAATTTTGTTAATATGAGACCGATTTGAATTCCATTTGAAGCAGAGAAGGTGGACAGACGTAACACATTAGATGTACATGTAGAATTTTTGAAAAAATAGCTGATAAAAGTTATTGAAGATCGACCAAAATTTTGGTTTATCTTCAATAACTTTTTTATCAGCTAATTTTTCAAAAAAGCTACCACATCCAGCTAATTTATTGCATTTTCTATCTTCTCTGCTTCCAACCGAATTCAAACCCGTCCCCTATTAACCGAATTCAAATCGGTCCCCAATTAACAAAGTTATTGACGATTTTCTGAAATTATGAGTTACGTGATTTTCCATTGTGGGTATATTCAGAGTAAGAAACAATGTCTGTCTGAGAGATGCTAAGAGTATAAGGCAAATTAACCCTTTCTTAAACAACAAAATTTTAGGGTGATCCACTTCAGAAACTGCCACAAATGATAAAATGGATGTTAATAAAGATAGGATTTGTGTAAAATATGGCACAGAAAAATTGAGACAAAAGGAGAAACTGCTGATTATCAGCAGTTTCTTCTTTTGTTTCAATGTTTTCCCAAGCCTTTTCTATTAGGGACATCAAAACCAGGTCTTCTTTGGGAAAAGGTTAAAGAGGCAAATATTCAAATTGGTCCATCCTAAAATGTTGTTGTTTAGTCTAGAAAATGGCTTACTGTTTAACAGACAGCAAAATTTTAGACTAACCCAAATTGAAAGATCTGGCAGACAACAATTTCTAGTGAATCAATTTTTGCATTTCTTGTCCTTTTGGATAGAAAATGATCTGGGGAAAAAAGAAATTGATTGTTACGAGAGCTTTCTACATTTTAAATCATGTTTTCTCGAGCATTTATCTTGTGGGGTGTCAATTGGCATCATTATGATGTAACAACTTAACCCTATCCCAAACCACAAAAATTCAGGGTTGTCCACTTCGAAAACTACCACAAAAGACATAATGGGTGTTATTAAAGATAGGATTTGTGTAAAATATGGCACAGAAAATATTAAGACAAAAGGAGAAACTGCTGGTTATCAGCAGTTTCTTCTTTTGTTTCAATGTTTTCCCAAGCTTTTTCTATTAGGAACGACAAAACCAGGTCTTGTTTGGGAAAGGGTTTAGATTGATCAAACAACCTACAAGAGATACTCGTAATGTTCTAGACACTGTGCAGCTGTCCGTCCCACTATAGGAGCTATGGTTCTCCATTGTGTTGGCATCAACTTGGCCAGGTGCAGCAGCTTCTCCTCTTCCTCTCTGCTCCATTCTGTCTTCTTGATGCTGGGATCAAGCCATTCATACCTGGAAAACAACACATGTTTGTTTAACCCTTTCCCAAACAACAAAAAATTGAACTGTACTGTTCCGATTTGAAAACTGCTGCAGACTACAAATTTGAAAATATACAAGGGTGACAAAAGGATTTGTGTGCCATACACTGCAGAAAATATTGAGGCAAAAGGAGAAACTGCTGATAACCAAGCCTTTTCTTATTAGGACGTCAAATCCCTGTCTTGTTCAGGAAAGGGTTAACATCAATGTCTTTAGACCGCAAGACATGTATGTAAACAAATTGGCCCCCCAAAATTTAAAATTTACAGGCCTTATGGCTATACTTTACAAAAGCCCAATCTCTATCAACATCCATTTTGTCATAATTATGCAGCAGTTTATTAACTCTTTCCACAACAAGACCTGGTTTTGACATCCCTAATAGAAAAGACTTGATTACCAGCTGTTTCTTTTTTTGCCTCAATGTTTTCTGTGCTATATTATTCGCAAATTTTACCTTTTGTTACATTCATTTTATCATCTATGGCAGCTTTGAAATTGAACCACTCTAAAATTTAGTTGTTTGGAAAAGGGTTAATAAGAGCACCCAAACATTTTGCTGTTTGGGAAAGAGTTAATGATAATGTTCATTTGACTGTATGAAGGACTTTTGAAAGTGGACTAGTCTCACAGTGTAAAAGCGTACAGTCGCGTGTATCGGAAGTTGCATCTAACTGTACGCAAAATATCACTAGTGGTGGTAAACAAGCTGATGGTTTGGATTTTTAAAAGCAAATAAGTAAAAATCGGAACAATCTTTCTTGACGGGGTTTTCAAATTTGAAGAGAGAATTAGATAGGCATTACCTAAAGTAGTTACGATTTCTAGTATGTCAACGGATTTTGTGTGTAAATTCGTATCAAAATGTCAAATCACTGTTTTTTGCTGTTTTTCGTCCTGATTACTGGCACAATATGGGCTAAAATCTCGCGATCTACACAATATTGAAATCCTAAATTTGCATCATCTAGTAGCTAAACCTATTTGCTATGATTTGCAACAGTTGTTTACACAAATATGGTATGTTACACAAAGATATCGGCTTTTGAATGAGACTGGTGTATTTTTTCCGACTGTACGCCTAGTGCTAAATGACAAATTGTGTTCTGTACGCCTAATGGCGATTTTACATGACCTGTTGTGGCAAAATCTATGTTCAGAAAATGTCAATTACTACTTTGGCTACACATACACAATGCATCAGGGTGCACTTGATTAGTTCATTAGATCACTTAAAGGGTTACGCTCACTTCAAACATACGCAAAACTTCTTTATGCTGCACGAGTATAGCGGTCGAATTTATTTGTCTGTCCACAATGAATATCTATAGAGATTAAAAAGTAACTGGTCTTGTGGACATAGCCCAACTACATCTAAATAAAGGAACACCAATAGGGAACGATTTTATCAAGTAACCCGTAACGTAATTTCGGATATACAATAGAATTTCGTCGGTATAATTCTAAAACCTCGTAACTACAGCGTGATTTAAGTTGTAGTTACGAGGTGTTTTAACTACATCGATAATTTATCAATATAGTCACGTAAGCAGTCTCATTTTAGAACAAAGTTCCTTCCTATTCCTAAATGAACGTAGATTAATTTGCCTTGGTAAACAATAATTACGGACAACTACATACAGTAAAGGCTTATCATGCGATGCTACTATAAACCTTGATTCCTCCTTGCGCGATACTTAATGTACTTTTGCATGCGTACAATTGTTTGTATGTGCGTGCGTGTTTGCTTAAGTGCACGTGGTTGTTTGTGTATGTGATAGTACGCATAGCTTGTGAGTGCGGCTGTATCACATACTTTCGTGTTAGTGTTGACTTATATAGTTTGTCGTTTTTGCTTTCTTGTTGTTACCGCGGTAACTGACGTATTTATCTCTATCTTTAAATGCCATTGTGGCACGCTGTTCAAGTTCACTTTCGTGAATATGAGAATTATAATATACTCACAAAACTGCCAACGCATCACTCAAATCTTGTAGAGTATTAGTACTGTTAGTATTTTTTTCAACGAATCTACAGAATAGGTTCAAACTTTGCAGATGCCGACTACCACCATTTGAACAGAATCCTGTGAAATTCCAAAGTAAATGCGACAGTCAGTTCTAAAAGATTGAACTTTCAATAAGGATATCCTTTTTTCAAAAATTCCAAGACGTTAAAATTTGGTTAAAATGGGATATTCACACATAATTTGTAAACCATTTATATAGGCTGAAAGAGTTCCTGTGTAGAAAAGTTATGTTCCTTAAACAAATCGACCGCTCTTACGCTTATGACAACTCGTACTTCATGCATGTGGAGGCAATGTTACATCACTAGCGTCGTTGGTTGTCAGTGTTGGAGGCGACGGCAACGTCGTTTACGTAGACAGAAACTTAACTGTATATACGAGGGGCGTTCATTAAAGATTTCCCCTAACCTACTTCCAATAAGTATAGAGAATTGAAACTTGGCACAAATATTAATCTTTCTCTACATGGCCTATAGCCAGAGAGACATACTTCTGCCATCCTTTAATGCAATTTTGGAGACCTGTTTTGTAGAACACCGTAGATTGTGCCCGAAACCTTGTATTGACTTTATGGTGGCATCATCAATGACAGACTGTGGGCGCCCATGATTCAGGCTGTTTCCACAGGCTTACGTCCACACTTGAACTAAGTATACCAGTGTTTCACAAAGTCATATGATGGGATATCATCCCCACAAACTTATTTCATGTCATCAAATTCCTCCTTTAAAGTGCGAACTTTCAAAAACAGGAATCGGCTGACTGCTTGCTCCATCATGCTACCTTACTCAACTTCAGCACACAGAAATAACAAACAAATTACATTATAGAGCTGCAATTTTTCATGTGACCTATAGAGGTATACGGTAATGTATGTGTAAAATTTCAACTTCCTACCTCAACTGAAAGTAGGTCAGGGGAAATCTTTAATGAACGCCCCTCGTATCTTACGAGCTGTCTAAGATGTAATCTTGATACATGTATTTTACACATATACAATAGATGCCACCAAGATCTTCCATTTGAGACCGTTACATTTGAGTTTGTGACCATGACCTTGACAGATTGTCTTGCATTAAAAAAGGTGCGCCTATGCGAGCTGCGTTGTTTTTTTTTGTTTTTTTTTTTTTTTCAAACTTCAATAACACAATCAACCAGCTTTCAAAATAAATTCTTTCAAAAAATGATTTGTATGACGCGGTCACATAAGAGAGAAAACTTACAATAGTTTTATGGATGTGTACAGAAACATCTGATGAACAAATGCCAATTTCTGAATCTAGATCTTTGACAATGAAGAAGTTATGTAATTTTAAAAAAGTGACGCGTTAGAACTTTTGCTAAGTATATAAATTTGAACAAAAAAGTTTGCTTTCGTGAATATGAGTTTTATGATTATACTGATACATGTAACCGGCACTTACGACTTACCACTTACGCAAAGGATATCTATGCTGTAATTTCCAAATCTTAGTCGAGTTCGCTACTCGATGAGTTCGACAAGGATATTTCTCTTGAGCAGGACAAAACTTGAAGTCCAAAATGACCGTTGAAGTGTTACCACAGCCCTGCTTGTTACTGATTAAAATCAATTATTTCCAGATATCATTGGTCTCTTGAGTCATTTATTTTCATTGGAATCTCTGACTTTCCAGTCCTGTGATTTTCCCATCAAAAGCCGTTAAAGAGACACCCCGTAGATATCTTCTCACAGAATGTACTTCTTTTTATTTGAAAGAACATATATTTTTATGAAAATTCTGAACATTCTAAGCCAAAGTAAGTATTGCGCTGTTTACCAGGGTCTTAAAATCACAGAACATATGTTAATGGAACAGGCCCGTAAGAACGGGGGGGCTAACCCCCTGAGTGGGCCAAAAGTGCTGAATTTTCCCTTTTCACGGTGAAAATATGGGGAAAATCCAAATTAGCCCCCCCCCCCCCCCCCCCCACTTCAGACACTGGGCTTCAGCCCGCCCATATAAAATTGCTTCCTATGGGCCTTTGGAATATGCCATTTTCATCTCAGTTTTCAAAGAGTTTTTGGGCTTATCAGCAACAACTTAAAATGTCTGATATCATTTAAATGATTTAGAATAATCAATCTTGGCATCAAAATACATGTATATATTAGAAGAAAATGAAATAGGATGTCTCTTTAATAAATGTAGGAGATGATGGAGTGTGAGTTGGCAAAGCCTGCCAATATACGTATCGTCAAGTAACTAGGAACGTTCTGTTTAATAAAAAGTCCATAAATGTAGATGTGTAAATGAACTTTGTAAGGACGTATGGTGACAGGTCACTCAGATTGGCTCCTGTATAACTCTATGTAAAATCCCCCTTACAACACATTTTTACACCTTTTTCCAACATTCCAATGAGCAAAACTGCACGTAAAATGGCATAGACCCATCCTTGCCTTGTTTTTTTCACAAAATGGACCCACCTCATGTAATTCGTTTTTTCACAATTTTCGTTCAAACATGCGTAAAGTGTATTTTTCCGCGCCAAAATGGACACACCCGAAATGGGGGCCACGTGTCTCCCTGTACCAAAACACACACAATAGTCCTGAAAAGAAGGATGAATTCTGGCTCAAAAATGAGAAAACATGTCATCCAAAAGCACAATGCAAACCGTAGCTAAAATCATTCACGAAGAGAGCAATGTATCACCAGAAAAGGAGTCAAGAACTATTTTAGCACCCCACAAACCGGAATGACTACTCTGGGTGACCTTACGCCGTATGGACAGACCGAGATAATACCAATAGACGAATACTTTCGATGGCGTACATATACCATAGCATCGGGATTTCAAACTTTTGTTCTAGAGCGTTAAAATCAAGACTCAAATGGGCAATAAAATATGAAAATTATTTACACTTTTTTAACATACGCCCTGACTAGCTACCACATGTCGCTTGGTCCAATAAATCATTGAAGGATCTTGATCCAAGGGTTTGAATCCCGACTCTATCAATATCCTTTCGTCATTTTGACTAGAATGATTGTCTCGCCATAGGACGAATCGGCTAGGTAGGATGTTTAACTGGTGGTACATAAGGTTTGGGATGTTGCTTTTGTGCTGTTGAGAGAATTGCATGGAACACATGGCTTTGTATAAACCAACGCATAGTAACTGCAGTAGTATTAAACGGGGTGCTAAATCACTTCCAACTGCTTCTCTGATTTGTCGCTAATATTTACTATATAAACTCATCTACAGTACATCTACTGCGTCTACGCCTACGTCTGTCGCTTTTACGCGTGTTTGGACAACTGTATTCTAGCAATTCGTGGTCATATTTGCTGTCGACTTGTTTGAGACCAGATCGTTTTAATGTAATCACATATAGTAATTTGGAATAAACACGCATTGCAAATGTTCTATCTTTGAATAAAGCAATGAATGGTTGATCAAATGTCATTTCAAAGCTTTTCAAACGAAAATTGATTCCACTTTTTCAATCGATTACAACATATACGGAATGACATAGCGGCACTAGGCGTACAGAGACATGTTCCTCAAACTGCACTAATGATGCTGTACAGTTTGCACTAGGCGTACAGTCGGAAGAAATACATCAGTCTTATTCAAAAGTCAATATCTTTGTGAAACAATGTGCATACATGCATACAACCGACGGACACAATAGCAGAGAGGTTTAGCTATTACCAGGTACAAGTTTAAGCGTATATTATTGTGTAGATTACGCGATTGCAGTCAAAATTGCACGAGTTAGCACCATGAAAAACAGCACAAACCAGTGATTTGACAGGTAAAATCCAATTTTATAAGCAAAATAGACACCGATCGAGAAATCGTCTCTGCTGAAATGGTAGTACATTTAGTCTACCCCACAACGTTGAAAATCGCATAAAAAAAGATTGTTCCGATTTTTACTTATATACTTTTAAAAAGCCAAATTATCAACTTGTTTATCAGCACTAGTGATATTTTGCGTACAGTTAGATGCAACTTCCGATACACGCGACTGTACGCCTTTACACAGTGAGTCTATAAATCTGCCTTTGGTGAAAGGGTTTAACCCTTTCCCAAACAAGACCTGGTTTTGACGCCCTTATTAGGAAAAGGTCGGGAAAACCTTGAAACAAAAGAAGAAACTGCTGTCCTGATAACCAGCAGTTTCTCCTTTTGTCTCAATATTTTCTATGCCATATTTTACACAAATACTATCTTTCATGATACCTTTCAATTTGTCATTTTTGTCAGTTTTTGAAGTGGGTCACCCCAAAATTTGCCGTTTGGGAAAGGGTTTATATGTTAGAATTTCTGCTTAGCCTTACCATCTGGCCTTACACTGTTTGGCGGACTTCCTGTGGAGAAGAGAAGCAATTCTTGCCCATTGGTTCTTGCCATATTTCATAACAGCTGCTTTAAGAATCTCATCCTGTTAATAATTAATTTATAAATAATTGTTATAAATGATATAACCATAGCTGCAGATATGGGGCAGTATTAGCTTGTCAAAATGCAAAATATGCAATGTTTTAGGATACATAATTGCAGGAACTAGTGTACAAAATATCCACATTGTCAACCAAAGCAACAGATAAGAGGACATGAAACAATTCATAATTTGTTATTTCAAATCAAAACCCTATGTTAAGGGTACTCATCTAATCATCTTGATGAGACAACTCCACTGAATACCCACAACACAGGGATTTGTAGAACAACAAAGAAAACAGAGAATTTGAAAAAGCTGACACAGGTCCCTGTCCAACTATTGCCAGATATATTGGACAGGCTAGCTTTGATCTACTGAAAAAATGTACCAGAAATAAGGTAAGTAATTGTTTTGAATATACATAGAAGAAACAAATAGTTTAACCCTATCGCACTCAGACCGGCCAAAACCGTACCTATTGGAATTTCCTCAGACCGGCCAAAACCGTACCTATTATAATTACCTCAGACCGGCCAAAACCGGCCGTTTTATAGGTGCTCCATTTACGCCGTTTTACAAGTTAATTTTCGATCAAATCACAAATTATCCAACATCGGTAGAATAAATACAAGTCAAAGTATCTTCTAGCGAAAAAAAATCAAGAAAATATTCAAAATTAGCGGAGATATTACAGTTTAAAAAGCGATGACGATATTTCCCCTGCGCATTTATTTTGCTATGAACAGTCGATATAAATCACCGAAAATCTAGTATACTAACTAATATTTCAACACAAATAGGTAAAAGTATTTCTTTTAGCTTCATCTTTCAATTTGGATTAAACAATTTCCATATGTAGGGTTTCCTGGGCGATTCATTTTACACGCGTGATTGAGTCTGCTGACCTATCTTTCATGAGTCATGACTACACAAAAATATAATATTATGTGCAGACAGGCAAATCATAAGTGCATTGTGGGTAAAAGAAATTTTAGTTAGGAGAAAAATATGCACGCATCGCAAAACGGCAGGTCTAGAAATCACAGATCTAGATCTATTTGAAAAATAGAATCTAGATCTGCAATGGTAAAAAACAAAACATCAGCCCTGTAATTTCCAAGCCTGAAGACTAAAAAATTGTATACGTAACCCACCACGGGAATTATCCCATTTACTATTCTACATACAAATTCTCCTACATTATGTTAATTTATTCACAAGTCTTTGTTTGTCAGTAGAATCTAAGTCCATGGTAAAAATCGTACATCAAATATTACTTACCCTCAAAGAGTTTTACATCCATTGACAAAGAAAGTCACATATTACTTTTTATCCTTTTTCATAAACAGGGTAAGAAATAAATTCGAATTCTATAAACAAAACTGGATGTTTCATTTCTAATCATTAAATATCCACGGGATTTAAAAACAGTCTAGATATGATTAATCAATCAGCTGTTGATCTATTTTTAGCACATAAATTTAGCTTAGGACTCTGTTCTAAATTCCAGACAGACAGTGTGACGTCACACTACGTCACTCACTTTTTGTAGGTCAGATTTTCTCCAGTTGATAACAAGAAACCCTTTCCTGATTAAACTATTCAGTGAATATTGACCAATCTTCGTATATTATCATTGGAATTAATAAAAGGAAAATAGATCTATACTGTCAAGGTAAATACGTCAGATTTAGCATTTGCATTATGTTGACAACTTTTTAGTTTCTTTGTTTCTAAATATTGGAATGGACTGGTCCAATTAGTATGAGCAATTTGCATTCTCTTTTGTATTCGCCATCACTTGAATTTTAACCATTTCACAAAGACACAATTTTAAGATCTGAACACAGGCAGTAAAGAATACAGAAGGGACTAGGAGCGCAGAATATTTTGATAATCAGCATTTTCTTTACCTGATTGGCGAAGCGCTCAAGTGCTATTTTCTACAACAATTACTGATAGAGTAATCATATCATTTATGATAATGGTTGTCTAAAAGCCAAGGTTTGTTTGGAAAGGGTGTAGATCTAATTATGAGATTGACATACATGTATTTGCATTCGATCACGTGTCAATCATTATCGTCTGTTATTTATGGTAGCAGTCTGTTTTACTTCTTATCAAAAGGTTACGTAATCGGATTTAAATTGACATTACTATATCCAATATAACACCAGTTTACCGATATGCTTCCAAAAGGCAGTATCAACCAATATTGAACAAGTTAAGTTAGGGTGTTTTGATCGCCATTTTTTATACGCCGCCGGAGGCGGACGTATATTGGCGTCATCTTCTCCGTCTGTCCGTCCGTCCGTCCATCCGTCCGTCCATCCGTCCATCCGTCCATCCGTCCGTCCGTACGTACGTCCACTTTTCTTGTCAACGCAACTCCTCCTAAGTTTCTGGCTGGATCTTCTTGAAACTTGGTCAATGTTATCACCTCAATTGGTAGATGTGCATGAAGGAAGGATTTTATGGTTCGTTGATTTTTGCCTGAGTTATGCCCCTTAAAAACTTAGTCTCTGGGGCTTATTGAAATTGCAGCCTTGTCAACGCAACTCCTCCTAAGTTTCTGGCTGGATCTTCTTGAAACTTGGTCAATGTTATCACCTCAATTGGTAGATGTGCATGAAGGAAGGATTTTATGGTTCGCCGATTTTTGCCTGAGTTACGCCCCTTAAAAACTTAGTCTCTGGGGCTTATTGAAATTGCAGGCTTGTCAACACAACTCCTCCTAAGTTTCTGACTGGATCTTAATGAAACTTGGTCAATGTTATCACCTCAATCGGTAGATGTGCATGAAGGAAGGATTTTATGGTTCGTCAATTTTTGCCTGAGTTATGCCCCTTAAAAACTTAGTCTCTGGGGCTTATTGAAATTGCAGGCTTGTCAACACAACTCTTCCTAAGTTTCTGGCTGGATCTTAATGAAACTTGGTGGATGTTATCACCTCAATTGGTAGATGTGCATGAAGGAAGGATTTCATGGTTCATTGATTTTTGCCAGAATTATGCCCCCTTCAATCTTAGTCTCTGGGGCTTAATGATATTTCAGCCTCGTGAATGCAATTCCTTCCAGGTTTTTCACTGGATATTTATAAAAACCTTTTTGTGAACACAATTTTTTAAAGGTTTTTCAGTGAATATTTATAAATCCTTGTCAATGTCATTTTTTTTGTCTCAAGTTTTATAAGTGGCGGCGTATATTGTGACGATGGCACTCTTGTTTAAAAAGTGAGATCGCATTTCTTTTGAAAATCAGGGATTAACAAAGGGATCCCTTAGCGATTATTCTAACGTCACAACTCTTCTTTTGTTTTTCAAATCTGAATGTAACACATGATAGGGATCCCTTTTTCCAGCAAGGAGAATTACACTATTAGATCTAGATTGAATTTGAAAAAATCAAGAGAGTGTCTATGAAAAGACGAGATTATGATAAACTAAAACCCTTTACTAAACAACATTTGTTGACTGGTCAAAATGAGAGACTTGCATTTAATTATCAAGATTTTCTCAATGTTTTAACAGATAAATTACCTGACTGAAAGGTTTTCCTTTTTAACTCTATGATGATAAATGCATTAATATTAACCCTTGCCTAAACAAGACCTAGTTTTATGGTCCCATCAGCATAAAAAGTTTGCAAAACTATTGAGAGGAAAGAAGAAATAATTGATGATCAACCAACAATGTCTAATATATGATGAATATATAATATGAATTAAGTTGAGAGCCTACAACCGGAATTAGAATAGCCTTTTCCAAACTTGACTTGTTTTTATGTGCCAGATAGATATGCTTGGGAAAACATCAAGGCAAAAGAAGAAAATGCTACTAATTAGTAAACAAGTAATGTAAATCATCCTTTAATTTCAAAATTTCACAAAGAGTGATCATCTCCATCTTCTTCATCTTTACTACACCAGAAAGGGAATTCATTTACCTACAAAATATAAAAAAAAAATAATAAAATTCATTCATAAATAATGAAAATATTCACATTTATATCCACATAATCTGAAAGAAAAAGATGTAGCAGACAATAAAATATGAGATTTTCAACAAATGATCCCTTTATTTCCATATTTAACATAGCAAGATCAAAATATTATTTCATCTTTTTATACCATCAGAAAGGAAATTTATTTACCTGTAAAATTAAGAAAAAATTATTAAAATCAATTCATAAATAATGAAGATATTCATATTTGTATCTACATACCCTTAAAAAACAGGTTTAAATCTAATATTGGGTAAAATTGCATGAGGACAGGTAGATAAAAAAAACCAATATCTGATAAGGAAATAAAGGCTTATCAGTTTAAGTTGCATGAGTGCAATAGGGTTAATAAACAGAGGTATTCTTCCTATATTGGAATCACACCAAAACCAGGGTTTCCGCCGACTTTCAAATCTGGGGATACAAACCATACTTTAACTGCATGCTTGTAACCCTCTATTAGAGACAAAGAAGGCTGCTTGCAAAAACTGGGGGTTCAAAATTCATTTAGGGGGTAAAAAAACCCCATTTGGAGGTTTTTGGACACCCTGAAAATGGCCCAATGGCAAAACAGCCCAGAGCAAAGCGGCCCTACTTTGGTCAATATGGCCCAAATCGGTTTTCCAACTTGGTCAAAATGGCCCAAAAAATAAATAAATCAAATAAAAAAAAAGATTTTCGTAGAAAATCTATCAGATATAGTGGTATATTATTTGTAGGATGGTCCTCTTGGGTACCACGGTACTTAATGGCGTCCGGAAAAATCAATAATGAATGGAGACATGAAAACATTCCATGTTTTCTTTTTCTACAGCAATCCAATGCAGCCGAAATTATAATAAAAGTAATCACCGAAGATTAGAGTAAATGATTTTGTTTTTAGTTTTTCTTATGCACCCAGTTTGTAGGTGAAACTTCATCTGCAAATGAGCACTGTTTTGAACACCGCGGTACCGTAAAAGACCCGGTACCGAAGCGGACTACTATGCAGAGTTCTCCCCAGAATATTTTGAAGCTGTAGTGGCAAATTATATAATAATCTGTTAACCTTGAAATGCACAGTGTTCATGCAAATAATTGTGAGTAATAACATTATGGAAAAAGAAGAAATTGCTCATTTTGAGCAATTTCTTCTTTTCCCATAATGTTTTACGCACAATTTTTACTTTTGCAATGATAAAAATGCATTAAAACATTTTTTGGCATGAAATACCCCAGAAAACCTCTACTTGGCGACAATTTTTAAAGAAATTAGGCTGTGGGGCACTTTTGAAGCTGTAGGGGCATTACACTAATCACATGAAGCTGTAGTGGGGCCGATACAGCTTATTGGGCTGGGGAGAACACTGAACTATGTTAAAAATAATTTGGGCCGTTTTGACCAGGTTGGTGAAATTTCCCGATCGGGCAATATTGCCCGATTGGGCAATATTGCCCGATCGGGCAATAGCGAAATTGAAAGAAAAGAGCAAAATGCCAAATTGCGGTGAAATGTTTTGGTGTCGAGTAACCAAAGTTTTTGGGAATATTGGTAAGACCACCTGTCACGCATTCCCAAAGAAATTTCCCATCAAAGTGGTATGTCTTCATGTGCCCAGACTGGGGAGGTGAAGATTAAATTAAAGTGTACACCAAAAGTTATGTTCGTATTTTTGCTTGGAGTAATGGATGAACCGGAGAACTTGAAAATGTGTTTGTTCTGATTCCAAATGAACAGATTTTGTTTTTAATCAACTATGTCCTTAAATCATGCACATGGCAATCATGTTGTTTTGATAGTAAGCACGGGATATTACAGTATTTAGTTTGTATTACCCACATGAAATATGCCACATAATTTTTGGGTGTACACTGTGATTTTATTGTCACCTCTCCGAAAGACATGAATCTGTCAGCAGGGATGCGGAATTCACATGCCCGACTTGCCCGACCTGGGTTTTGCGGTGGGCGGGCAAGGGCTTTTTTCAAGTGAGCTTGTCCGTGGGCAAGTGCATATCAAGGGGATCAAAATGGGATAAAAACGAAATTTTAATCTTATTTTTGCTCACGATCCGTCTGAAAAAAACCATTTCAATCAAATCACATTTTAATTTCAAAAGGTAAACATTTGTTTGAATTGTGTTCATTCAGTTTTATATGTTAACTGAAATATTATTTTCCTGTCTAGATGTTGTTTTTTTCTGGACAAGTAAACTTTGCCTTTGGACAAGTAGAAATTTGAGTTCAACTTGTCCGAGGACAAGTGGAAAAATTCCATATTTCCACACCCCTGGTCATATATTGACGTTTTTTACTGGCCCGGAAATTATCAAAAAGGCGGACACTGGTTGGTGAAGAAAAAATATGGTGATAAATACTGGAAAATGTAAGGTTTTGTTCTTTTAGTTACTTTCCTATTCATTCCAATGTGACTGTAAAGAGTCTGGGCGCATGAACAGGGATCAAATTTCACACTCGCTAACTCGCAAAACGCGAGTGAATTTCCCGGAATGCGAGTTGAGAAAATCAGCACTTGCTTTTTCCTGCGAGTCTGATTTTCTGGCTGACCTATGTTGGGTGAAAATGAAAGTACAAAAGATCTAAAACGAAAAAAAGAAAATTCAAAAACAAATAACGGAAGTTAGCCTGTCTCCGAATTTCCGAAAGCCAATTTATTTTTTGTTCTAGAAATAGGGTTTGCTGGAGTAGGAAACCACTTCTTGGGGCCGGTATACTAAATGAGACAAAACTAATTTAACAGAATATTCATAGCATACATGTTAAAAGCACTCAGCGTCAAGATGGCGTTCTCATCATTTCGAAGGGGTTTTGTTTTTGTCTCCATTTCATACCACTAGGTTGACCTAATAAAAATCGCATTTTTTGTATTCTCGAGAGACTCTCGCTATACGAGAAGTTACATGTTGACTCTCGTGAAAGAGGGATACTTCCAATCAAAATCGAGCATGGTTTATTGCGTCATCCTTTTTTCGCGCCCTTGCCCGACACGCGGACTTTTTGTAAACAAACTGTAGTAAACGTAACCAAATATGGACAGAATTCGCCGCGTGAATAAAGTCACACAATTATGATTGGCTATGTTAAAAATGACGTAGATTCTGACTATAGAGTGCTGTCAAGCCCTCACAAGATCGATAGTGAAACTGACCTTGATATCACGTGACGTAAATAAACCTATTCAAGCAGACGCTTTACGGCCTACTAAGACTGAGGTAATAGACACGAAAGAAGGAAAACATGACTGCAAGTAAACACTGATTTTCGTCGAATAATGCAAGAATCAGCGAGTGTCAGTCATTGACAACTATTTCTGACTTAAGAATTACGATCATAGAATGAATTGCTATGCAACTTTGACTTGAAATTTGGTCATTAGACAGAAAAATTGGCGATCAAGATCGGACAACAAAATGACAGAATAAAACTAGGTCACTGCAAAGCATTTTTATTAAGAACATCAAAAACAGGTCTTGTTTTAGCGAGGATTAAACTAATATTGACATGGTGGAATACATGAAAAGTCAAATTTGTATGTTTCTGCACATTTTATGCAAAATCACGAGATTATCTCCCAAACTGCATTTAGCAAGTAGACTTTCCATTTTAGCAAGTTGAAAAAATAAGCACTCGCTAAAATTAGCAAGTGGCAAAAAAGTTGAAATTTGATCCCTGATGAAGTTAGACCACTTTGATGGAAAATTTCTTCTGGAATGTGTGACGGGAGGTCCTACTCATACGCCCAAAAACTTTGGTTTCGCGAAACCATCACATTTCACTGCGATTTGACTTTTTGCTCTTTTCTTTCAATTTCGCTATTGCCTGATCGGGCAAGATTGCCCGATTGGGCAATATTGCCCGATCGGGAAATTTCACCAACCTGTTGACCAAGTTGAAAAACTGCTTTGTGCCGTTTTGACCAAAACCGGTCCGTTTTGACCAAAAACCGGGGCGTTTTGGTATTGGGCAGTTTTGCCCTTGGGCGGCGTTTTGACTGTAAACCCCTATTCTATGGTTTACATTGATAAATGACAAAACATCCGAAATAAATTCTATCCGAGAATACTGCAAGTTCACGCGTAATCCATCACTTTTCCGAACTTCAGAAAGAATTCTCTTACCTCTGTGTTTCTCCAAACACCCCCTTTTATCATAATACGCGGCATCTTTTACTTTATCTGTTTTCTGCGACAGAAAAGAAGGATTTTGTGGAAATCGTCAGAAAATGTTGTGGTCGTTTTTCATCCGGGTCACTCACTCAATGGCACGTTCATTCTGCGGATACTTTTTACCTCGGCCGGACCACCGTCTATTATCGTACACCGGATACAGCGATTGTTGAAAATGTCAAACACATTCTTACTAGATGTGCATACCTGTACGAAATCAGGAAGAAACATATAGATGGAATCAAGCTTTTGCTAGACAAACAAATTGGTCATCACTTCTGGATATCCAAAATAAAGAATCAGACGGATCTTGCGCACCTCATCCTCGACAACTCTTTCTATAAATCTTGGGTAGTTTATATCATTTTCTTCTACGCCATTGAAATGTAAATGGTGCAAATTATCATTGGCAATTTATTTATCATAGGGGGGCTACATGTACGTAAGTTGAATATAGGGTTGATTCACGTTTTTTAGCTCGTTAACATTCGCAGAAGCCCAAGAAATACGTTAACGCCCGAGTGCGAAGCACGAGGGTCGTTTTCGTATATTGCGGGCCTCTGCAAATGTTAACGACCGAAAAATACATGAATTGACGCTATTATTGCATAAAAAGCATAAAATTCCAATGATTACTTACCCCAAACCCTACTCTCTTAAGAACAGAGCATATTCTCTCTTCATTCCATTATGATATAATGATGATCTGTTCCCGCGGGGTCATTTCACGTCTAATCTCGGCGGGATTTCGGTATCCAATCGTTGGCTTTACACAACAAAACAATTTAAAAAGCTGATACAAACTTTCATTGGCTGATGCTTCAAATTACCGGCTTCAGCCAAAAATAGAAGCGACGTAATGTATACGTAATGATCATGCAAGATAAAACTGAATGAATTTGGTTCGATAATTCAAATGATGTGCTATAATTAGATTATGACGACCAAATAGGCTGTTTGTGTACCAAAAACGGCAGAGGTCATATTATTTGATGGTTAATCTATAGACCTCGGCTTTGGAGAGTACCCAAACCCTTGATATGTGCGAAAAATGAACCGAGGTGAGATAAGAAAATGTCCGCCATTGTTGTTTTGTTCTGATAAATCTTCCGAGAAATTTTTGTTATGCGCGACGTCGGTAAAACGACGTTACGTCATAATTTGGCGCCAAAAGGCGAGCGTCGCTTATTAACGTAAGACGTTGAGAATTTTGCGGGAAAAGAAACAATTGTTTATTTTGAAGGTTCAAATCTAGGATATTTGAGTACGTGCAAAACCGGTCCGATATCGCACTGAATATAAACCGGTTTTCACGATATCGGCCCGATTCCTTCCCGTTATTCTGTGCTGATAACGGACTGAAAACACACATTTTATGCAATAAAAATGTTTCTGGATAGATGTACATGAATTTCCTAAAGTAGGCCTATAAGATCTTCATTCTCAATGCAACCATAGATTGGTCATAAGCTAAAAGGCTACTTTACACCCTTCTTCTTCTTCTTCTTCTTCTTCTTCTTCTTCTTCTTCTTCTTCTTCTTCTTCTTCTTCTTCTTCTTCTTCTTCTTCTTCTTCTTCTTCTTCTTCTTCTTCTTCTTCTTCTTCTTCTTCTTCTTCTTCTTCTTCTTCTTCTTCTTCTTCTTCTTCGTTCTCTGTCATCTTCGTCGTCATGATCATCATCTTCTTGTCCTTCTACAGCTTTTTCTGTTATTATTATCATAATCATTTTTATGTGTAGCTTTTTAAACTGCTAATTCTAATGAATTATGAACAAGTTTCCTCTAAGACCCCTCCCCCCCCCCCCCCCCACACACACACACACACACAACAGCCTCAGGAAGTCGTCCTTATAGGCAAAAGGCGATTTTTTAAACGGGGAACGGTTGACTGTAAATCCAATGAAATAACCATCTTACCGGTTATTAACGAATTCATTCAATTTCATTATTTTTGTTCTACTTAAAACTTCGCTGTATTACTGTATATTGAATGCACATGCGCTTTATCGCTGTATATTGAATGCACGTGCATCGTCATTGTTTTCTCCGCATGTTTTGGGAGCCTCGTTTTGATGATGTCGATTTATCACTATTTTTAGTAACAAATCTCATGTATACAATGTTAATTTCCCATAAACCCGTTGTTTGCCTCCGGAAATTAATCCGAGTCTTCTCCAGATGATGAAAATTCGCTCTTTGATATTTGGATGTCGCTATTTACATCAGAGCGCTGTCCCATTCAAAAACAAAAGAAAATTCTGACACAAGTTATGTCGCTGTGTCGGACTTTTATTTTGTTTTTGAATGGAACAGCGCGCTATTGGAAATAGCGACATCCAAATATCAACGGGCAACTTTTCATCAAAGAAGACTTGGAGTACCGGAAGTGTTCTACGGGTACGGACTAAAACTTAAATGAAAGGAGTATATTGTGGTGTTGCAGCACAGAAACCCCCACATTTGCGTTGTTAGTACTCAACGTATAAGAAGCATACTCGGCGTATGAGTAACGTATATTTGAAGCGTACCTCTAGCGTATTCAACGTATCCATGAAAAACGAAGGACGAGCGTAAAATTCATACGCTGGCATACGCTGAAAATTTGTGTGCATGTTAAAAATCATTTTCGCCCTCAGCGTACATCAGCGTATACCGACGTACCCCAGCGTATGAATAACGTATAACAACGTTGCCCTAGCGTATCTCTAGCGTATTTCAGCGTATACCAGCGTACGCCCCAAAAATCCGTACGTTGCTCATACACTGGCTCCAAACGCTGTTGTGTAACTGCACCTGTACCTGAATGAATTCGTTTACAAAATCTCCCACCTGTAATTTCCCCAAAAAACATTGCTTTTTATGCCTCCGTATATACAAAGTATTCGGGGTATATTGTTTTACTCCAGTCTTATTGTCCTCTGTCATTCGGTCTGTCTGTCTGTCCGTTTGTTTGTCCGAAAACTTAACCTTGGCTATTTCGGGGACAATAGTGTTTCACAAAGACATCTTTTTTTACATTTATATGCTGAAGAAATGGAAAACAATATGAACCAGATACAGCAACAGATGTGTAGTATACTCCTCCAGTGACAGCCGGAGTGGCGCAGTGGTTAGAGCACTCGACTTGTAGCCCGGTGGTTACGAGTTCGAGCCCCACTCGCGTAAGGTGTGTCTTTGGGCAAGGCACTTAATTGTCAGCCCCAGTCTACCCAGCTGTATTGAGTGGGTAGCAGTCAGGTAAAACTTGCTGCCCCTTCTCTAAAAAAAAAAAAGAAATAAAGGGCCTATAGAAGCTTGAATTAGCTTATGTACATAGTACATCTGGGCCGCGTTTTACTAACATATATTTTTTGCAAAAACCTTGTAACAACACATCTGATTGAACGAGAAATAATAACGGTAATTATTCGGCCAATCAGATTTGTTGTTGTTTTAAAAATGTTCGTAAGTTTGTTAGTAAAACGGGGCCCTGGTCTCGAAAAACTGTATGTACTGTATGAGATTGTCAAATCGTCTTAACTCATTTGCAGACGTATTGAATTGGTTCAGTCTCACTTTGCCAACTATTGGTTTTTTGGGGAACTTCCCTTAGCCCACCAATTATATTTTCACACCTATCATTTACCTGGATAAACAAGGGTGTCTTTTGTCAAAGTAGCTCTACTGGCTGTATTTAAATTGTGTGTTTTTTTTTCCTTTGAGGAAGATTAAATGAATAAATACATTTTTTTTTTTAATTTGAATAATAGATTTTTTTTATTTTCACATATAGACATATTACTGTATATATACACATTGGATAACTTTATATTTACAAGTAGATCTATCATTCATAATTAAACATCAGACCTATAATGTATGAAAAACATTGTGGGAAAAGAACCAATTAGTCGACATGAGTAACTTTTTCTTTGCCCAAAATGTTCTTTTTTTTTGTAATTTTTGGAACAGTCCTCTTACAAAAGCATCAAACCTATGCTGTATGAAAACCATTGTGGGTAATGAAAAAATTGGTCAATTTGAGTAACCTTTTCTTCGCCAAAAATGTTTATGAATCTTTTTGTCTCAAAATCCTAATTTTAATGTCCTAATTTAATCAGATGGGAAGCTGCATCAGCGTAATGGAACAGATCAATCTCTCTTTGACGACCACCATTGTTGAATTGCAACATTTTAATCTCATTCATGGATTGCTCTTTTTTAATGATGTTGATGAAAGAATAAATTGATGGACGAGACTTTGATAATAGACTGTTAATTTTATTATGCCAACCTTCAATGTGGTTAGTAGTTTGTGGGCCTTGGTTATCAAAATGATTCCACAGCGCCACGTCAGTTTCTACCCAATTTTCAGTAACATAGTCTTTGAAGACTTGATTTTTAACATTCATACTTTTCAATTACTATATTATTAATAACAACTTTTTATTATGAATCATCTTAAAATGATTGAAATGTTTTGGAGGAAAATAACTGACAAAAATATGTAACATATATTTATTATGAGACAGGGGAAAAGTAAGCCTTTTGTCTGATCTGATAAAAAAGTATAACTTTGTTAAAGAAATGTGTATCTGTATTTCTGAAGGAACTTGTCTTAGTTGTCATATCTAAACGCAAATTGATTCTGACAGGACATGTCGGTTTAAAGCAGTACCAATAACTGCTTTCACCCTTTTTCTGTTTTGAGTCGAAGCATAAAATCACTATGAACTAATGTTCTACCGCCTCTTCTATTATCAATGAATTTGATGTTTACTTCAGCATTCGCAATTGTGATATGAAGCATATGTTTTTCCTGGCCGACTTTTAAATTGCTATCTGAATTGCCAATTAAAGAAACATTCAAAATCAACATTAATTATTATTATTATCAAAAACTTAACTTAGAATTAGTGAAACCATAATTGATGAATACATCTCAAAACAGACAAACATAACAAATCTTAATCAAGGGACGAATGATAATCATCATTTATTCCATCTGAAACATTAATTAATTTAAAATATTGACTGTTCAGTTTAAATAAGTCCAGTTGAGCTACAAAATCAAAAATCAATATTGCCGGGGGCTAATTAACACCTTGTTACCCTGGTCCCACTTTGCCAACCCAAATTTCCCCCCAAAACCTATTTTTCAAACCCAAAGTTGGCAAAGTGAGACGACACCATTGAATTCACCCAATCACTGGTGGTGAACTCGGCCAAGGCGAGGGACGTTTTCGCTACAACAAGGTACAGATATTTTGCGTTTAAATGTGAGTTTAAAGATATGATTGGATAGTTTTTCTAATAAAAATGAATTTGTTCTAAAAATAGACCGGGTTTACCGATATGTATTGACAAACCGTCTGTGTTGTTATAAAATCTCGTAACCACGGCTTTATCGAAGCCGTAGTTACGATATTTTATAACAACACCGACGGAATATTATGATCGCGAAAGAACGTCCCACGCTTTGGCCGAGTTCACCACCAGTGCCAATGATGATTATAATATCCCCAATAATACATGAATATTATCACCTTACCAAATTTTAGACTAGTCTTAATATAAAGACGTAGCGAGTGATGTTTCTATCGTGTAAAGAGCCAAATAGCTTAGAAACCAGTGGCGAAGTTTCTGATTTTGTTTTATTGATCAAGACCAGACAACAATGTTTCAGACTGATCCAAATTAACAGGCGTTGTTGTTGATGTTGTGTGCGAGTGCTGAAATAATTAATAAGAATCGTTAGAATTGTTTGCGTTTACTTCAATTTAAAACAAATTCATTGCAATGCTATCAATATTTTTAAGTTGTTTCTATGAATGATTAGTTATAAGCTGATCTACCTAATTTGAGTTACGTTATCGGTCTAGCCTCTCATTAGTCACAGAATTTGAATCCTTTATGGCATCTATATCTCCGATTAACTGAGTTTTTTCTTCAATAATGATCATTGTATGCAGATAAATTAAGTCTTGACTTGGAATAGAATATAGAACAAACATCATTCAGTCAACGTCAAAGCAATGAAATTAATGACAAAAATGCCGGGCATGGCCATTTGTGACGTTAAATGCCGTATTTACAATTAGGAAAAGCCGGACCTGCTAAAAAGAATAAATTATTGGAAATAGCCGAACTTGCACTTTTCTTTGGAAACACAGCTAGAATGTGGGCAAATCATATTTCAAAGTTAAGATTGACTTATTTTATTATTAGAAAGGCTAATGTACCGTTTGAAAAAATATTTATAAAAACTTTAAAAAGTTAGTTTCCTTCTCCTTGCAGTGAGCGCTTTTTCGGCAGCACAGATCGGACGATTTTGCATTGACTTTCAATGTCCATAAGGCATTTATCACCTTGCGGTTTGGATGTCTTTTTTGAGAGGCGACGGGTGAAAATTGTGACAGAAACCCAAAGTCGGAAGAGTCCTAGTGTTTCTTCAGAAAAAACAATGGTCGTTTTAACAATAGATGAAATGGGACGTTTGTGCTTGTATGGGGTGGGTATGTTAAGATGATTCTACGAAACTTAAAATCCATCCTAATAACACTGACCGGACGGTGATCGATATAGAGATGACGTTCTCGTCAGATAATTTTATCTCTTCGGTTAGCAGCTTATGTTCATTTTTGGGGACAATAACGAACGTCCACACATGGTTAGAATTGCCACTGAGGTTTTTAGAGAGAGAAAAATGTAACTTATGCAATGGACAGATCACTGTCCTCAAGTGAATCCATTTTACAGACAGGATCGTTAATCATAGTGTTTCATCAGTGAAGCTAAAAGCTTTTAAAGCACAGGTAGAGGCATAGTGTAAATCCCTCATATAGGACACCAGAAATTAATCTATTACTTCTTCTTTTCTTGCATTGAGTTGATAGAGGTTCAAGATAGTCAAGCTGGCTATACGTTTGATTTTTAGAAAGAAAATCCTGATGAAAGGGGCTTTTTCTGAAAATTGCTTTCTCACCTGCTACATGCAAACACAAACATTTTAATGGGGAATTTTATTGGGGAGTGTTATGTCATTTCCTCTCACAGTTCTATTTTCGATTATTTTTAGCCCAACTGAGCTCAAGGAGCTCAATGGGAGCTCTTAGGGTCAGTTACTATCCGTCGTCCGTCGTGCGTTGTAAGTTGTGCGTCGTCAACAATTTCTTTAAGATCTTCTCCTCCTTAACCACAGGGCCAATCCTGACCAAATTTAGCAGGGACTTTCCTTGGGTGACCCTTTTCAAAACTTGTTCGTGAATGTTTGATTCGTAAAAAGTGTGGGCGTGGCAGAGCGGGGCTTATCAGACTTAAAGAAATCATTAGGTAATTCTTCAAAAATCTTCTCCTCAACCACTGGGCCAATTCTTTCCAAACTTGACAGAATGTTCCTTGGGTGACCCCTTTCAAAACTAGTTTGTGAATTTTTGATTTGTCAAAACTTGTGGGCGGGGCTTATACGACTTACAGAAATACCGTGAAAAATCATTAAAAATCAATTACTTGACCAATTTGAACCAAACTTGGCAGAAATGTCCCTTGAATTTTTGATAGGTTAATGAATGTTGATTAGGCAAGGCGGGGCTTATCATATTGAACATATTAACGACATATAATGTATCATTCTGATGTTTAAAAATTTAATTGTAACAGTTTAATCTTGATTATAAAAATCAAACTTGAACAACACATGATATTCAGTAGTAAATATGTATGCAGATGATACTACATGCAATATGATTGAATACTAATTTGACTTCATTGCATTCATTGGAAATTATGAAACTTAATTTACAATAATTCAATGTGACATACATGTATATATTTGTTTACAACAAAATTTATATTGTACACAATCAAATACATGAATAACTCAGGTGAGCGATATCAGTGCCTTTCAGGCACTCTTGTTTCAATCTACTGACCAACTGTTTATGTAGAAAGGGGTAATAGTTATCATGCAACAAATCATAAATATACTGAGAGGAAAAATAAAGTATACACTTTTTGTCTTTAAATATCTCTCTTAATTTCAATCATATCGACTCAAAATTTTGTATGAATATTTCGGTTTAATCTCATTTCGTCTACTCCCAATTCGTCTACTATTTTGAGCATAAGTCCCATTTCGTCTACTATTCCATATTTTGTATATCAATATTATATTATATGATTTTTATCAAAATGTTTGCATTTTTAATTCATTTGTAAATATATTGACTTAATTTCTTTGTTAACAACATAAATAATGTTGTTTATTGATGATTTGACACGAAAGTAGACGAGTTGGGACAGTAGACGAATTGGGACTCAATGCACTTAAAATACAGTAGACGAAATGGGAGTAGACCAATTGGGATGTTACCAATATTTCTACCCCAAAACAATGATACAGTTTTGATAAATTTTCCCTGAAATTGCTTTGACTACCCATACTCTTGCTACATGCCGATTTAGCAAACTTTGCACGTGTTACTTAGCGGAGCATCAAATATTGCCGTTGATCCGTATTTGGTGTCTTTAATCTTTATCACAACAAACCACAACGTTAATTTTTCTCTAATATTCTAACCCAATTCTCAGTGGCTGGTAGAAATCGATCAATATGTCACTTTTTTTGCATTAAGAGCAAAGACTTATTTTTCTATGACGCAGCATAAACATGAAAGTAACGTGACTCTCTATTGACTTAGTCAAGTGACTATGAACATTCTACGCAATTTTTACCAAGATCCGTCAATAAATTCCGAAAGAGTTATGTCAGATAACCCGTTTGCATCAAGTCCCATTTTGCCATGACGCACCGTAATATGGAAAAGCACTAATAATGTACGCATATTCCTAGGTGAATGGACTATTTTTGTGAAAATTCTATCAAAATCCGTTTATAAATGTAGGGGATGTGTCAACGTATATGCTTGTATTAATTCAGCGATTAAGTGCCCTTTTCCGATGACGCTGTATGCTATGAAAAAAACCGGCGCACCGAAAGAAAAGACAGATGGACGCATACGCTGAGAAGGTTACATCAATAGACGAATACCTTCGGCGGCGTTTAAAGATCTTACACAGTCTATTAATTGTTTTCCCTGAAAACGTGAAAGAACTAGAGTGTATACTTAATTTTGCCTCTCAGTATTCATATACGGAATCACAGAATATCGCACTTTGAATGTGTGGTCCTTAATCTATTTTGAGGAGTATACTTTCCGACAAAATGTCACCCAGCAATGGTTTAACATCGTTAACCTATGTGGGCGAACAGCTGGAGGCTGGGTTAGGGTTTGCGGTAGTACTGGTATGAGAAACAACAGGAATTCATAGTTAGGCGTTCCAGCCGCTGCGATATGACCATAGCAGTCGAAAACGGCGTAAAACCCCAGTAAACTAAACTGGTACTAGGATTGCAATACCAGTTACAGTAAAATGTTTAAAAGGGGGTTGCTTGGACCTAAGTAGCATAAAGAATTCGGCATAGAATTGGAAAGTCTGACATTGGATGTACTCATGTCAGGATATGTAGTTTGACAATAGATTGAACTCAGATTCTGTCCAGACAGCACTCTATGGCTGATGGTGTTCTCCCTGGCCAGGCTGCCCTGATAAAGGCTCAAACTGGGTACCCCGGCTATCTGGTCTACAGAGGGTCTACAGTGGAGAGGAGAGAAAAGGCAATACTTCTGAAACTTATTTATACCCAAGTCTGATCTCTGTCGATTGTCTCCTTCAGCGTATTGTCGTAAGTGGTCATGCTCCATCGGCTGGACTGGATTTCTGGAATGGTTGGTCTGCTAGGGCTTCATTGGAGACTGGGCGTGGCTATGTATAGACGTCACATAAACTAGCTGGCAGCCCGTTTATGCGAAATATAGTGGCGGGATTTTAAAATATACTGCAATTCCATTGGTCCAAAAAGTAGGTCGAACACAAAGTAGCAATCTAGTGGTCTGCTGTCTCAGGGTGTAGCTGTCGGTTGGCCTACTTTGCTCGACGACTCGACTGTCTGGGTGTTGGGTGGCTTGGGAAATAAGGGGGGGGGGGGGGGGGGGTTGACTCCACAAAAATATTATTGCTAAAGATGAAGAGGGGGCTTAATTCTAATTAAGATGTAGGACAAAAATGAAGAGAAAAAGACAATGATGCAGATCTTACACTTTACCAAAATAAATAATATTTCAACAATAATTCTACAATTTTAAAGACCAATTATCAAAGTCGGTGCAAGAAAGCTGTAAATCTATTCTATAGATAAAGGTAAACGTTAATCTAGAGATTTAACAACAACTGTCAATTTAGATACATAAAACTAATTTTGAATTAATTTCCAAAGACAAAATAAAAAAAAGATGTTTCCAAATACTGAAAGATAACGTCTACATGTTTTCATGCCAAAAATCTAGAAGTTGAGTTGAGAAGTGATCTCGCCTTTTTATTTATTTTATTTTCATTTTATTTATCTATTTAATTTTTTTTTTTTTTTGGGGGGGGGGGGGATTTGAAATCTCTTTGTCTTTGAAAGAAATCTTATGGATATGTTAATCGCTTTTCGACAAAAACCTCTTTAATTATTTCTTACTTAAAAAAGCTTCAAATGCGATTTTTACTTGTGAAAGGCGGTGTTATACTTGCTGTTGAAGAGGAAGTTTCCATACAGCTAGTTGTTTCACGTCATTATATCTTTTATCTTCCAAGCAGCATATTGGGGCTATAAGATTAATTGGTTTCACCACCAAGTTCAGATCCCTATAACGCCCACCTGCTGTATTAAGATCATGGTTTACAGCATTAATCATTTGAGTGGTTACCAAAAGCTTGCTACCGCTAGAAGAGAAGTGTCCAAGAACTTTCAAAACGTCGACAAAAGTTAGATGTTGCAAAAAATCTCTAGAAAATATGATATCGTAAGATTGGTTTAGACCCGAGCTTACAATGTCTAAATTTAGAAACTGTGCGTTATTCCAGGATCGGTAATTTTTCTTGTGCCTTTCTATCAGCGTGGGCACGATGTCAATTCCCGTATATTGTACATCCGCCCGTCTTCCAACTAGTTCCTTCATCCAAAAGAAATCGCCACATGGAACATCAACGATTGTGATGACTGGTTTATGCAGATATGTTTTGAGGCGTTCAATCAGTGAGTTCAACAGTGCCAGTGGAGGCTGAAAAAAGCGATATCAATGAATTTATAAAATAGGTTTGATTTATCGTTATGTATTGATTGATAAACAGGCATTGTGGTTTTAAAATCTCGTAACTGTGGCTTCAATCAAGCTGTAGTTACAGGATTTTATAACAACTGCTGCGAAAATAATACTGTTTGTCTGTTTGTCCGAAATTACGTCATGGTACCCTGGATATAATTGTGACCCGTCACGCTAAAAGGGACCTTATAAGAAGTGTGAAAACTATTGACCCTAGTCAGTCTGCGCAGTCCGCGCAGCCAGACTAGGGCCGACACCTTTCACGTTTATGTAATTTTCTAAATCCGAAATGTTTTCCTTATCTTACTATAGATTCATTTTTCGTATACAGTATCTGGTTGGTCTGTGCTGCGCCTGACAAGTTTGTCAAAATTTGGATTTTTTGAATTCGGTTAAGGTCCCTTTTAGCGTGACGGGTCACAATTGTTCTCTATCAACTAACTCTTGCCCTGTTGACATATTTACGAGATATTAAAATTTTCAATCAGACTGTAGCTTCTGTGGATCCAAGATTTTATGAAGTTGGTCCGAACATACAAAAAGTGGTTCGTTTTTCTAGTATAACACAATTTTGACAGAATTGTATGAAAAAAAAAAAAAAAAAAAAAAAAAAAAAAACCACACACACACACACACAAAAAAAACCACACACACACACACACACACACACACACACACACACACACACACACACACACACACACACACACACACACACACACACACACACACACACACATACTACAAATAAAGGGGTATGTTTGAACCCCCGACCCACCTTTGGATCCGAAAATGTGTAGGTAAATATCTGAATGTTCGTCTGTGCAGACTGATCTTGGTCTATACTGCCTGTCGAAGATTTGGTCACACAAGGAATATGACGTGAAGCATGTGAAGGTTTGAAATAATACTAAACCTTTCCCAAACGACAAAATTTAGACTTGTCAAATGTGAGGGCTGCTGCAGACGTCGATAGGTGTGAATAAAGAAGAAATATTTTTAGAATCCAAAACAGAAAATGTCAAACCAAATGGAAAAAAAAGCTGATCATCAGCATACTTATTTTCCTTGTATTCTAATTCCTTTATGTTCATGCCAAAACCATGTGTTTGGGAAAGGGAAATTCTCACGTGAGAGTAGACTCGCTCGCACACACACACGTACATTATTATGGCGTACTAAATGGGTCAAAAGTCCATTTAGAGCGTGCACGCATAAAATATACGCGTCGACGCGTAAATTTTATGCGTCGACGCGTATATTTACGCGTGGACGCATAAAATTTACGCGAGCAGTTGAAAATTTATGCGTCGACGCGTAAATTTTCAACTGCTCGCGTAAATATACGCGTCGACGCGTATTTTATCTTTTAACCAATCAGATCCTTCGTTTCATACATCAATTTTATGGTATAAAGGGAAAGGTTTGTAACCGCCTCTCCCATTGGCCAGCCTCGGTTTCACATTTTTTACTACTGCTCGCGTAAAATTTACGCGTCGACGCATATATTTTCAACTGCTCGCATAAATTTTATGCGTCGACGCGTATATTTTATGCGTGCACGCTCTTTATAGACTTTTGACCCATTTAGTACGTCATACATTATAGGCGCGCAGGCACGCACGCCCGTCAATTACTCTGTATGGGTTTGCCGACGATCATACAGCAAACAAACGATTTCAACCATCCACAGAAGACCAAAGAAAGGCAAATCCTGCGCATGACAGTGAGCAATGTGCTGTTAAAGACCTTGAACAATGTGCGCTTTTAATTAACAACTGGATGAACCAGAACAAATTCAAAATGAACACGTCAAAGACTGAGTTTATCATGTTTGGAAGTCGGCATCAATTGAAAAAGTGTAATACAAAATCAATCAACGTTGCTGGTGATGGAATTAAACTACAAAATTGTATTAGATATTTAGGGGCATTTTTGGACGAATCTCTAAATTTTAAAGAGCATGTGAAACGT
The DNA here is from genome assembly GCA_963680895.1 of Fragum sueziense. Lineage (NCBI taxonomy): Eukaryota > Metazoa > Mollusca > Bivalvia > Cardiida > Cardiidae > Fragum > Fragum sueziense. The sequence continues at coordinate 8,293,035 of OY804595.1, read as the reverse complement.
AAGTGTAGGATAGCAATGCTTAACTACTTCAAAATCAAGTGTATAAGGAAATATTTGACAAAGGAAGCCACCGAAATATTAGTGTTATCAATGGTCATTTCCCATCTTGACTACTGTAACGGAATTTTATACGGAATTTCTCAGGCTGAAATGGGAAAACTACAGAGGATCCAAAATATGTGTGCCAAACTTGTTTTAAACCGCAAAACGATGGACAGTTCTAGACAGGCACTGTACGATTTACATTGGCTGCCCGTCAAAGCCAGGATTTCTTTCAAAATCTTGACATTTATGTATAAGTGTTCCATTGGTCACGCCCCGGAATACTAAAACAGAACTACTTTCAAATGAACCTACCAGGCGTGAATTGAGATCGTCCCTTACTAGAGACAAATGCTACCAAGTTCCTTTTAACAACAGAAAGACATTCGGCGACCGAAGCTTTGGAACTATTGGACCCAAACTGTGGAATGATCTTCCATCCAGTTTAAAATCTTGTGACTCAATTTATGGGTTCAAAAAGCAGTTGAAAACCCACTATTTCAGAGATTTTTATAGCTTGTTCTGAGTTTTGTTAAACACAGAACGTAGGACTTAATAATATCATGTATAGTTTGTGTGTATATCATCATTGTTGTAAAACGCCATTGAATATGGATTTCCGTAAAAATAGGCGTTTAATCAAATGTAACCAGTATAAGTTTAAGTTTAAGTTTATTTTCAAAACCCTTTCCCCAGCAATACTGGATTTTGACGTCCCTTATATAGTGAAGGCTTGGGAACACATTAAGACAAAAGAAGAAAATGCTGATAATCAGCATTTTCTCCTTTTGCCTCAATATGTTGTATACTATAATTTACACAAATCCTTTCTTTATCAATATTCATTCCGTCAACATCCATTTTATCAAATCAGATCAACTTAAATTTTACCGTTTGGGAAAGGGTTAAGTAAGCCTACCTGAGCAGATTCGAGCGAAGAACCTTCCCCCGAAGACTGGAAATTTTCCGACGTGTTGTTCATCAGAGGAGTTTTTCGTAATTGCCATGCTTGGTTCTTGAATATTTCCAGAAATGACTTAGCACGAGCATCTGCCCTTTCTCCCTTCTGGCTCTCTATGTTGCCGGAAAAATCCCGTATTTCTTTATGAGGTTGTGTAGTTGTTGAAATAGCACCGGATAAACAATGGTAGATGATGTTTTTCTGTAAACACAAAATGTATAGTCTGTTAACAACATTTTTTATTAGAGCACATGTTTACGAAAAAATACCCAGTTAAAGAGCGCAAAATCGAAATCCAAACTATTACAAGTATTTTTGCATGCGAATGTAAGAGTCTTGAATGTGTCACACGCCTGAACAAACAAACAAACACATGCAATATTATACTAAAGGAAAAAAGAAACGCAACAAAAAATAAATTTGATCATACGTTATGTTTTTGTCTTTCTCAAAATCACCATAATTCGAGTATTTTTTCAATGTATAGTAAAACTTCATCATTTGACTTTCTAGTGTCACAATTTCATCAAGGTCGCAGGTTTTACGTGCCATAGATATGCGTTTAAATGAGAGTGGTTTGGCGTCAACGTTAAATGCATTCTTGCACGCAATCCAATTTGACGTTAACGATTCCTGCCTGGAATTTGATTGCTGTACTGTCCATGAATAGCATAAACAGTTTTTTTTCGATAAGAGAATTTGTTTCCGTAGGTAAAATGAGCGAACGTTATGATCCTAACGTCGTGACGGCAGACGTTGACGGCCGCTTTTCGGGTGACCGTCAGTTGTTCCGTTCGTTCTAAGACGTTATCCCAAGCAATATTTTGTCAACGGATATACACCAAAGTCAGCAGCAATAGCGGGTTGAGATGTTCCATTTGTAAACATCACAGTTGCTACCGGATGACGTCTTTGAATAAGTCGCAAAATGATATGAGGGACTAAATCCAAATGAAAATCATTACCTTTTGTCGAGTCGACACGCATCTACACAAATCAAAAGAGTTTTGTGTAAAGTTTGGGAATTTAAACGTTTGCACGCGAGAAACGTGTAAACGTTTATTTTGACGTTATCTCAAAGATAAGACAGGTTCAAACGTAAACACAAAGATCAATATCAAGATAAAGTGCCATGTAATTATCAGTAACAACTTTTGACCCAATAACATAAAAGAATTAGGAGAAATAACAAAAAATAGTTGTTGTGTTTCTTCTTTCCTCTAGTATATACATAAAAATTACGAACATGATTGTTTTCTTTTGTTTACACAGGTACAATTGTAAACATTTGTCATAATACCATGACCGGACTATACACGTAACATGACACTGCTGTTATTCACGTGATAGACCTACATCAACGATTGTAGAAATATGCAATAAACCTGTGAATACGTGATCGATTTTAATTTCGTTTGAAGCAGAGAAGGTATAGGCTTATACAGACTACTACCTCACGATAAATTACCTGACACAGCAGCCCAAGCCAATCGAATGAGATGCTCTGCCAGGTAATTTATCGTGAGGTATACAAACATGCAAAGTCAGGGACGTGTTCGATATTGTTGATTTCTAAAAAAATACTTGATAGAAAAGTTATTAACGAGCAAAAAAGGGAACAATTTTAACGGGACTGTCCTGAGAAACCTTCTTGTTTTGTTGTTTCAGTTTTTGGACACATAAGAATAATTCTGGAAGATGTTCTGTTATTCTTGTTGTTGTTGTTTTTGTTGTATCACGTGTTTCCTGTCATGAACTAATCCGAGTTTTCTCTGATGAAATTTGCTCTTTGATATGTTGATGCCGCTCATTTAATGCGAATTTCATCAGAGAAAACTCGGATTAGTCATGAACGTGCATATGGTGACAGTTAAAAATTATGTAGGAATGGCATCGATTTATGAAATAATTACTAGTTGAGAGGTTTTGGATGTCCAAGTAAAACCGATGTGTGACATACATGTACTTCTACTGCACGCGTAAGTGAATAACCGAGGGCATAGCCACCCTTTGGCAGTGACCTTGGTGCTCCTTCTTTCAACAAGAGCTGTCCGAAGACAGCGCGCTCGACTTTCTAAGTTGCTTAGTATAAAGGGGGCATAACTCCAAATAGAGTGGTCCCAGGGTCATGGGCCCTAATAGTAAGGTGGAGGGTGTGATGGTAAATAAGTATTCCAAGTTTGGGTTGAATCCCTTTGATACTATGGAAGTTATTGATGTTTGAAAAAAAAACTTTAACCTTTGTTGCAACGCCGACGCCAACGCCAACGCCGACGCCGACGCCCGGGTGACAGTATAGGCTCTCATTTTCTTCGAAAAGTCGAGCTAAAAACAAACATAATCTAGGTTGTAGAGATACATTTCATCACAATTAATGACTGCTAATACTATAGGATCCCTTTCAGCATCGCGGGTCACAATTATGCATGGCGATCACTGGGATTTGGGGAACTATTACATACATTTACGTCGTATTTTGTCCCATAAGGTACGAATATATCCGCAATGTCGCCACTCTGCCCCTCGATATCTGTCAAGATAAAGATAGATATTTAGGATCATAGTCCGGTCCAGAAATTATGGCATATGTTTGCTGGATTTACCGTTGTAAACAATTCAATATCGAACACCATACTTTGTTATTTTGCATGCAATGGTTCAAATCTTGCAGATGTCTCGCAACAGCAAGATTCAAACCAACGCATGTAATAGTGTATGGGAAAGTAAAAGTCCTTTTCCTCGTGTTTATAAAAGTAAAATTTGTAAACATGCTCCATAATATCGTAACCGCACTATAAATGAGCCGGGATCTGGAAAAACGTCCCTTATAGCATTCTTAAAATTGAGTTTGAAGATCAGCCTGTTGTCAAATGCACTCCAATTTGTATCCATGCTGCTTTTTTAAAGTTACTAAAGGTCACAAAGAGGCTAATAGAGAATAATGTGGATTCTGATCAGACTGAGCGTATGCACAGGCTGATCAGGATCTATGTTGGGCTCAAAAGACTTAAGGGACGTTTTTCCAGATCCTCGCTCATTAATGAATAAGTGTATAAGGACAACATTTACTGAACGCGTTTAGATTTGACATCCCTGATGAAAGAAGAAAGGCTTGGATAACATTGTGACATGAAAAACATTGTTGATAGTCAGAAATTAATTTCTCACGATTAAACATTGTGACAAATGTATGACCTGAAGCTAACCTTTGTAAGATTATATACAGGGTGTCCCAAAACTAAGGTAAAGCTCAAAGTTTATAACTCTAGACTTGTATACAGACACTAAACCAAATACATAGATTTAACATTTACCAAACCATTTATCGTGAGCTATACGAGCCAATTAATGTCATATCTCGTTTATTATCGAAAAAGGAGAAAATTTTTGTGTTTAGTCATTTTCAACAGCAAGCAGTATTGTGTTTGTATACAAGTCTAGAGCTATAAACTTTAAGTTATAACACGTATAAAGCGTCCTAGCTCTGTTGGTGGGACCTTTGGAAAAACTTCGAGATATAAGTAGTTCGAGAAACAGATATTTCCAATCACATGCTTAATCCTTTTGACTCCCCATAATATAATGGCTTTGGAAAACATCGTGTAAAATGAAGAAATTGCTTGTGACAAGGAATTTCTTCATTTCCCACAATGTTTTCTATGTAAAAAGAGCAAAAAAATCAAAATTTCATTCACTCGCAATTGTCGTCTGCATCATCTTTGAATTTGGACTAGCCCAAAATTTTGTCGTTTGGTAATGGGTTAAATAAAGTCGATGGCTCTCTTGATGAAGTAAGCATGATAATTGTAGTGTCATTCTATGCACTTTAAACAACAATATAAGATATAATTTCATTTCGTTAATTATTCAATTTATTTGATCCTAGAACAAAAAACAGTGTATAATGTAGCCTATTAAAATAAAACTATCATCTTATCTGCAAGACAAGCAACATCTTCTGGACCCTCTTTACAAATAGTTCTTCCGAACGCCAATGAGAAGAAGAAGAATGGCGATTAGAATTAGTCACGATTCGAATTTGTCGTTTTACTTTTACACGCTGGGGATTGTGCATGATGGGATGGATAACGACTACCGACAATAGGGAACGATTTTATCAAGTACACCGTGACGTAATTTCGGACAAATAAATAGTATTTTGTTGGTGTTGTTATAAAATCTCGTAACTACGGCTTGAATCAAATCGTAGTTACGAGATGTTATAACAACACCGACGGTTTATCAAAACATAACGGTAAGCTCAGTCTATTTTTTGCACAAAATTTGATGCCAACTCGCCTCGCTTCAGGTAAGACATTTTGCAATAACTCTGTTATTTCTCTATCAATTTTCAAGCGGTTTGCTGCATGTACCCCGCCTTATCGAGTTCTTTCATCGGATGTAAGACATATTAGATAACTCATGATACTTTTCCGAAATATTGTCCCAACCGACCAGAAAGCGAAATGGTAACGATTACGGCCAAATTAACCACGCTTCAGGTAAGAATTTGTGCAATAACTTTCTTATTTCTGCATCAATTTTCATGCGGTTTGTTGCATGTACTCCGTCTTACTGAGCCCTTTTCTCTGTACTTTTCTCAAAAACCGATCCCAACCGACTAGAAAAAGGGCCTGAATTTTTTGTCGTTTTTCTGGTCGGTTGGGATCAATTTTTGGACAAAGTACAAAGATTCTACAAACAAGTTATATATCTGAGGAAAGAGCTCACTAATGCGGGGTACATGCAACAAACCGCTTGAAATTGGAGCAGAAATAAGAAAATTATTGCACAATTTCTTACCTGAAGCGAGGCAAAATTTGTCCGTATACTTCGTATTCGTTATCCATCCCATCATGCACAATCCCCACCGTGTTTAAGATATTTTATAATGCGTGACTGATATGAAACATTCAATCAAACATGACGATCGACGCAGTAATTTACTTTTATTACGGTTCAGTGGCCAGTCCATTATCTTTCGTTGAAAATGGGTCAGTGAACTCTACAGAATTATTTCCTAAGATACAAATAAAAAGTGTATTACACTTTCAAAATGAAATATAGTAGAGGAAGGAAGAAACGCAACAACTGTTTTTAGCTCACCTGAGCAATATGCTCAAGGTGAGCTTTTGTGATCACCCTGTGTCCGGCGTGCGTCGTGAGTTGGAAGTCGTCAGCAATTGCTTTAAACATCTTCTTCTCCTTAAGTAACCACTGGGCCAATCTTGACCAAACTTGGCAAGCATGTTCCTTGGGTGGCCTCTATCAAAACTTGTTCGTGAATCTTTGACTCGTCAGACAATGTGGGCGTGACAGGGCGGGGCTTATCAGACTTAAAGAAACCATAAGGTAATTCTTCAAAAATCTTCTCCTCCTCAACCACCGAGCCAATTCTTTCCAACTTGGCACACATGTTTCTAGGATGACCCTTTTCAAAACTTGTTCGTGAAATTTTGATTTGTCAAAAACTGTGGGCGTGGTAGGGCGGGGCTTATCAGACTTAAATGAATGATAGGGCACAATTCTTCAAAAATCATCACCTCCTCAACCACTGGGCTAATTCTTTCCAAACTTGGCACAAATGTTCCTTGGGTGACCCTTTTCAAAACAAGTTCGTGAATTTTTTATTTGTCAAAAAATGTGGGCGTGGCAGTGTGGGGCTTATCAGACTTACAGAAATCATTGGGTAATTCTTCAAAAATCTTCTCCTCCTCAACCACTGTTCCAATTCATTCCAAACTTGGCAAGAATACTCCTTGCGTAACCCTTTTCAAAACGTGTTCGAGAATTTTTGATTTGTCAAAAATTGTGGGCGTGACAGGGCGGGGCTTATGAGCCAATATTTATATTCGTGGAAATCTGACGAAAAAATGTTCAATTTTTATTTCCAATTTATTCTGTGAATTTTGTTTCAGGATGAAAGTACTACATTTGAAGTAATGAATAACGTTAACAGGAACATTCCGATGCGCATGGAAATACTCGAGATCTTCTTTCATAAATCTGTGGTCTCAATAAAATGTCCTCGCTGTAACAGCCACATTTTCTTTCTGAAATTCGATTTGCAAGTTTCAAGATTATTTTAAAGTATATGTTTTGAGAATAAGACGCCAGACTGAAGGACTTATGTTCAAGTCGATTTCCAAAAAAATGATTCGCTTGGCTTTTTTTTCAATGTAGTATTGTATTTTCATAATTAAATAGAGAATTTTGTCTGTATCAAATGTAATAAAGCTTCTATCTAAGAAAAAATGTATGTACATGTACTTTAGACTTTAGAAAATGTTATTCTCTTTGTATTTCATGCACAATAAAGTTAGCGTAACACCTTTTTTGTGAAATAATTTGCTAAAAGTGCATCGTTACATCGAGGACATATTAGTTATTGCAAGGACAATATTCACTATTTTATGAAATAAACAGAAAGAAATTGATTTTACTATTTTATTCACACTTCAAATAATTAGATTCAAAAACATACCACTTTTACCATCAAAACACATAATTTTTATTGAACCATGCTGCAGTTTGTAATAAAAAAGTCTTTGTTATTGGAATGACATTTACTTTTACTGTGAGGACTTATATTTAAATATTTTTCTATTTCTTACATTGTATTGACCTATATATTGTCATTAAATATTAAAATCAATGCAATCGTAAAAAAATATATACATTTAAATGTAAAAGTCACTTTGTTAAACACTTTCAAAAACGTTAAATTTTATGTTATGTTACAACTGCTGATCAAGTCAAATCGATCGCACTGACTGCTCAAATTCGCCCATTATGCCCGACTTAAAGACTTTTCTCGATGTCTACTCGATCAACCCGACATCTACCGTCTATTTGATCGAATGAACAGATAAAGCACAGATCGAGTTGATCGAGATGTGGTGGGGAGCCACTTGAGTAAAGGGCCATGTGATCGATATAAGATGTTAATCCGATCACACTCAATATCCAGATTTGATTGATTACTGATCTGGTCGATCGCCTATTCGATCAATACACGATTGCTTTTCGATCAACTCTCTACCCAATCTTACACAAATATTTCTTTTATATTTAAACAAATAGAGAAAGATGAAAAGGTGGTGCGGATAAAGCTCGATTACCACGACCATTCCCAATCACAAATGGCCATCGAGTTCGATCTGTACTCGATCGATTGATTCGGCTTGTTCCATTTGATTTGATTGGCAGTGGATATATACCTAGCATAAAAATTATACAACTTGAAAGCTGTTGAAGACTACAAAAATGAAGTTTATGAAAATCTAACTTGTGTGTACAATATAGATGAATGGATATCAAGGGAAACGGAGTCAAAGCTGGTAATCAGCATTTACTTCTCTTACCCTAGTGTTCGTAAATTAGGAAGTAAAAACCGTCTTCTTTGTAAAAAAATAAGAAGACCCGAAGAAAGTTAAGCAATTACAAATATGACGAAAAAAAGGAAAAAAAAATGGAATGCCCTAAACCTTCTCGTCAAACCATAAAATATTACATTGGGATAATAATAACATATGAAAATTCAAGTAAAACACAATCGTTTAGAACCGAAAAATCTCGACCATAGTCTGACTGTACAGTCTTGGCATACTAATTGAGTTCGATCCTTTTAGCAATATACGCAGATGATTTGTTGTTGTTGTTGTTGTTGTTGTTGTTGTTATTTCTTTTTGGAAGATAGCTCACATAATAATTTAGATACATTGTTGTAAGACGTTAAGTGTCCTAAAACTGATAGTCCAAAAAACAAAACAAAAAGAAATAAAGTAATTTGAAAATGTTTTCTTCTTATCTTCTTGTTTATCTAGATAAGATAATATTTGACAAAAATCCATCTTTTTTTCGGAATGAAAGGTTGTGATTGCAAGATTACATGTACGATTCGAATCAATACATGTAAATTGCCTTGAAAATTAAAAGAAAATCTACTTGTCTTTCCACGGCACCCCTATAGCATCAGGAACTACTTTGCAATGACCACTTTCAAAAAATGACTGAGTATTTTTTTCAAAAACCATGGAACAAAGATATACAGATTCATACCTTAAAAAGAAATAGTGTATAATGTCTCTCCGATATTGAGGAAAGGTAATTTCAGAATGATCATTTAGAATTAATCTTGTCAATTAATATAGAATTATATCCTTCATACAACATTCCAAGGTGATTGGCAAAACATCTCCATTAGACTAGTGATAAAATTCATTCATTTGTGGTACTAAGAACCCATAAATGTGTAAGGAGTCCTTGCAATAACGATTCCAAGTCCGCTCCGTAACAACTAATCGGTACACATGTTTGGCAACAGTAATTATTTTTTTTCATCTAAAATACTTCGCTTTCCTATTATAGTTTGAGACAATTATGCATCAATACCTTTTTCTCTTTGGAAAAAATCCATATTACATAAGAAAACTTATTATGTCTTTGCGGTAACGATTTTCGTACTCCCAGTTACAAAACTATCGTTATTGCAAGGACAGTTATTGCGAGGAATTCCTCGACCATTCGCTCCAAATTACACACAAGAATAACTAGGGAGAAAATATGTTGCATGCTGTAAACGACATGATTCTATATCTGAATAAGTAAAGCTATACGATTTTAAGATCTGAGCAATATAGTGTGGTTGATCGCGTTGCATAGAAAACGAAAAAATAAGTCTACGCAGCCAACGGCCTACCTAATTTGCCTCGCAACTTCGAAACCAAGTATTGCTTTGTCTTCATTTAAACATCGTGGTTTTAATGAGTGTTTCCACCTCCGTTTGGGTTGTATTTAAAGGAAATCTAACCAAAAAGACTTTGATTACGCATATGTAAGTTATTGCGAGGACATTTCGTATTAAAAATCCAGGGACAGACATATATGGCCAAAAATCTTCGTCGTATTTATATTTTCTCAAAAAGGGCTGACACTATTAATAATAAGAGATATAAAACATCAATGAAATGAAGAAAAATCCGATCTTTACCGATTATTTTATATCAAAAATCATGTTGGAAACTGATAATTTTGTCCAGGGACAAGAGAAAATGGTCATTTTTCGGTACAAAAGTGCAATATTTTCAGAAACATTCCATCTGCCAGGCCGAATAAACTGTCTCTATTGTTGGTAGTGATGGTCGTTACACGGTGTACCTAAAATGACATGTTTATGAAAAACCATTTCTGAGAAAATGAGCCAGGACGGCGATTTCCACGAAATAGAATATTGGCTCTTATACAACTTTCAGAAATCCTATGAAAAATCTTTAAAAATTAGTTACTCAGCCAATTCTTTCCGAACTCGGCAGGAATGTCCATTAATTGACTTTATTCAACACATATGTATGAATCTTTGATAGGGTGAAAAATGAAAGCGTTGCAAGGCGGGGCTTATCAGACTTCAAGAAATTGTTGGATAATTCTTCAAAAATCTTCTCATCCTCGACCACTGGGCTAATTCTTACAAAACCTAGCAGGAATGTTCCTTTGGTGACCCTTTTCAAAACTTGTTCATGAATTTTTAATTCGTGAAAAAATGTGGGCGTGGCAGGGCGGGGCTTATCAGACATAGAGAAATCATAAGAACATTCTTAAAAATGAACCATTGGTCCAATTTGTACCAAATTTGCCTGGAATGTTTCTTTATGGACTGTCTTCAAAACCTAGGCCTACCATAATTTTTGATTCGCGACGAATTTGGGCATGGCAGGGTCGGGCCTTTTCGACTAGGAGAAATGATGAGAAAATTCTTTAAAAATCAACTGTTTGACCGATTTGAACCAATCTTGGCAGGGATGTTGCTTGAGTGACTCTTTTTAACAATTATTTGTGAATTTTTTTATCTGTTAAAGAATTCGAGTGTGGCAGGGCAGGGCTTATTAGACTTAAAAAAATCAAAATTTAAATCAAAATCAAATTTAAGAAAATGAATTCTTAAAAATCGACCATGGGGCCAATTTAA